>OZ005656.1:275179094-275779094 GCA_963930645.1 Salticus scenicus | reverse complement strand
TATTCAAAATGAGAAATTAATATGCAAACAAATTATTTAGCCCGAAAATTAGAGACAGCAAAAATTTTAAAACCCATAAAAGTTACAAATTTCTTTCATGCACATTAATAAACGAAAATTAATAAAAATCCGTATTAGTTAGGCTTTTTACATCATATAATACATATTAGTTCTAAACACAAAATCTATAATAAATTAATAAATAATATATTATAACAATATTTTTTAATGAACGTTTATCTTTTTATTAGAAATTATATCGATTATTATTATAAGGGATTTGCACATTAGCAAATCTTTTATAAATGATAGAACATTTTTAGATTTATTTATTACATTATAAATGCAAAAGATATTGAGTTTCTTTTGCACAGAGTATTATGATGAGCGCATTTCTTTCTTTCTTTTTCTTTTTCTTTTTTCTTTCTTTTTTTTTTTTTTTTTTTTAATATTTACCCTAAAAACGGTCTATATTACAGATGTCTTTAAAAATTTGAATACCTGGCCTGTCATTGGAATACGTCTTTTAAATTGCTATGCCCTTCTTTTTCTAAATGAAGATTCTTTCATCTTTGAATAGTTCATTCTTTTTCTAGGTATCTTATCCTGTTTTTATGCCCCAACATGCTCGATGATTTGAATGACATATGGGACGAACAGATAATAATAGTTCCCAAGTGCATGCAATTCACGGCTAAAATATATACATAGTTTATGTTTTACAAAAAGCATATATCTTTAGAATTTGGGCATTTTTTAAAAACATATCCGCATTTTGTTTTCTGTTTAACTATGACGGTTACACAAATCAATGGTGTAGCGAGCATAACTGGCGTCCGTGACACGATTTCTTTCCGACACTCCCCCTCCTCCCATATGATATATACTGTATTTTATTAAAACAGAATTTTTACTTTCCAAACTTATAAATTTGCAAGAAAATTATTAAATCATGATCAAATTCGATTAAGAAATCTTGAGGTATTTATAAGGAACTGGTGTACTATAAATATTTAAACATAAAAACTTCTTTACGCGTCACAAAATAAAGGGAAGCACTACTGGTTTAGAAAGAACGCGGCTTTTCTTCTTCAGGTGCAAAAAACATATGCTACTTTAGAGGAGGGAAAAAAAAAATGAATAGAAAGACAGGAAAAACTTAAGGGGGGGGGGGGGGAGAGGAAGTAGCACAATTAGCTAGTAGGATAGCTGCATGCAACAATAATAATAAAAATAAATAAACCTCCGAAGAAAAAAAAAAAAAAAAGTGATATTTTTATTATTATTATCTTAACAATTATTTTAAACAATCTGTATAAAATTTGTGCGTTGCCACATTGATTGCAGCATTCCTGTCTACTTTGTTCGCCTAACAAAAGGTCGTGTTTTCTTTCGACTCGAAACAATTGTTGCGAGTTTCATGCATTTTATGGTGTTTATCCAAAGTTTTGTATATATTAAAAAGATTTTTGTTTTAAGATTTTACTTATTATCACAATTAAGCGCTTTTTATTAAATTTACAATTTTTAAGTTGATTAAAAATGTAAATTTTTTAATTGTTTTAAAGAAATTCTAAATGGATATTCAATTCTATACAGTTTGTATTCCTTTATTATTTTTTAAAAATATTAACAAAACTCGTTTATTTATGCCACAGACCTGTTTCATTTAATCTTTAATTTTGTGTTGTCTTCATAATATATACTATTCTTCGTTCTCATTCTTTGCTTATATATATTATTACTTATTTTTTTCCCATCATGTGTTGAAATAAGCAATGTATAACAGATTTCAAACAAAAATATTCATACAATAAGCTCTATGTTTAAAATTTTAATATTAATTTTGATTTTCGCAAAGAGAATAGAATCACACGGATTTGTATCATTTTGAGGGATTTAAAAAGGAAAAAAAAAAAGAAAAAGTTGTTATTATTAATATTATTATTATTTATTTATTTATTTTTCTAAGAAGATGAAAATTATAGGTTAGAAATTAAAACACATTGCGTCATAATTTTTATTCAATTTCAAGCAAAATAAAAATAACAGAAGAAATGCATTTTTTAAAGATCTTGTCTATGAGCATAAATGACATTTTTCAATATTTAGGTTTATATTTTTATGATTTGGAAATCATCTACACTTACCATGTAAAATAATTTTAATAAATAATTTGCACTTTATCTCTTTGTTTAAGAAAATAAAGTTTTGAGATGTGTATAATAGAGTAGTTTTTATTATTCTTGTCCTTTTACTGTCTTTTGAAAATTTCTTTTGCATTTTTTTTTTTTTTTTTTTTTGAAAATATCTTTAAGGTAAAAGTAGCAGTGCACTTAAAAGTTTGAGAAATAAAAAAAATTGACTTTGAATAACAGATTCTTAATTTAGTGCTCTAACGTGCTTTTACAATATGCATTTACAATATTTAAATCTAATTATAAATAAAATATAGCTATATATGCGGCTTAAAGAGTAATTTATTTATAATTTATTCATTTATTTATTTTTTCTGATATTTCATTTTACAAGCAGTTTTTCAGTCGTAATGGCAATGAAAATGTCAGGAAACATTAAAACGAATGAAAAATTCAAAATCGTTTCTAAAGCATTTAAAATAATTTAAACAATAATGTAAAGCAAAAGCAAATTAAATATAAAGTCAACATTATTCAATTCCTACTATTAGTTCACATATCTTGTACAAATTTTGCAGTCGATTTTTAACTAATTTCCCGACTAGCTAGAAATTTGAAACTTTCAGGATTGCTCAGAACACGTTGACAACACAATAAGTAAAAGTCCAATTTTCGAATTTTTGATTAGTTTTTTTTTTTTTTTTTTTTTTTTTATAATAAATAATTAAAATACGAAAATAACAACATCCTAATAGCGTTAAATTAGCCATTAAAATATTAGCTATTAGCAAACCCATGCGAAACTTTCGCATTTGTTTTCTTTTCTTACTTACCTTTAAAATATGAAACTCATAAAGCTTAGGCCAATTTCCCACATAATTTGAATTTTGATTCATAAGAAGCCAAATTATTATTAAAAACAAAATAATATTGTGGGATGAAATGCTAATGATAATAAAACCAATATCATTCACGAAAGGCTTAAAAATAAAATTCCTGTTTGACGATCTAATTTCATACTTCGTGAGGCAGGCCAGATTTACTATAAGACATTCATGGCGATTTTTAAATTTTTTTTTTTTCCACCACGTTGGGGATACATTTTTATTAATTAATTTATTCATTTTGGCATAATTTTGTGTTAAAAAAACATAGTACCTATTTTGATTATACTTTTTATCATTGCGTTTTTTAGACAATTTATGACAAAAGTTCATATGGTGCTTATATCATTAAAATACTGCTAGATTTAAAATTGCGCTTGCAAAGATTGTACAAATGCAACTTTTAAAAATTCATTTTTCTATAAAATGATCTCATCAGACATTATTATTATTATTATTATTAGATCACTGAACTGAGTCAGCGTGCTAAAATATTATTTTTTATCCTCGCGTATTTTATTAAGTTACTATCGTATCGTTTCTAAAAAAATAATCGTAATTGGACCACGTCAGAGAAATATTATATAGATAATTTAATTGTTGCCAAAAAAATTTTTACGAGTTCATTTTCTTTCGACATAAAAGTAAATACATTTAATTAAACGTTAAGATTAAAAAATTATAAAAAGTTAAATTATGCATCTCACAAAAATTGACGAAAAAACTTTTTTGATAGTGTTTGTAAGTTGGAATTGACTTAAAAATTTTCTTTTTATATTACTTGTTTTTTTTTTTAACTTATATACATTAAAAAGGTTGTTACAAATAGCTGATATCGTTCTGAATTAAAGAGTGAACTTTGCAATAACTTCCAATGTTAATGAAATTGAAGTGATTGATTATTATTATTTTCAACAATGAATGTAAAATGTTCCAAAATATATAAAAATTACTTGACTCGTCATTACAGATAAAACATAATTTTAATTTTAAGACGGACACATATGATGAAACACGACACACAAAAGAAGTAAAATATTTACGAAAGAAATGATACGGATTAATTTCATCATTTTCGGTCAATCGGCTAGAGAGCCACTGCTACATCTTTGCACAACGCAACGCCTACAATACTAACTGAAAACAAAAGTTAATCATTGTTCTTTATTTATTTATTTTTTTATTTTTTTTTTTGAGTAAGTCACGTGACATCGTTTGATGGGAAGGGGGGGGGGAATTTACAAAGAGTATTACGCAATACTCAGAGCTTTGAAAAAGTTTATTTTAATAGTCAGTGTTATAGAAGAAAAGTATAAGTTTGTTTTATCAGTTTTTTTTTTCTTTACATTATATATTTTTTTAATTTATTTGCTTCATATGTTTTTTTTTTTTCCTTTTCTTTTCTTCCCCCCCCCCCTCCCTTTCAAAAAAACAATTTAAAACATATTGTTTTGCTTAGAAACACTATTAATAGATATTATTATTATTATTAATACTATCTTGGATTACTTATTATTACTTATCATTTTTACTCTCTTAGACCATTTTAAATTGCTTTACTCTTTTTTAATTCATTAAAATTATAATAATAATGCATACATAAATAAATAAATAAATAAATGAGTTCAAATGTTAAAGATAAATTATTTTCAAAATTTAAAAAATATTTTTCAGATTTCCAGAAAATCTATGTAATACTGGCGTTTGCTTTTGAATGTACAGATGTCATGTTTTAAAACATACTTTTTTCAAACAGGGATTTGTCTTGTTTGTAGGTTTTGACATATCCGAGAGCTTTAAATGTCCATTTGTTGCAAGGAAAGTGGTAATGATGGGGGGAGGGGAAGAGGATGACTATTGTAAAGCAAGAAATGGAGGCGGGGAGGGGGGAGGAACCCTTCATTCTTATTCATTTTGAAATCCATAGATCTGTTGTAGTAATTCATCAGTGGTTGCTTTTCCAGTTAAAAATGTCAAAACATTTAATAAAACTATAACAATAAATTTATTATTTATATCATAAAAAAATCTTAAATTTAAATGAGTTATTTGAGGGCACCTCTATTTCGTAATTTTTATTTTCAATCGACCCAGAATACCATAATAGAATTTTTTATGCTTTTTTCTGGGGTGTTTTTCCAAGAGAGCTTTTTTCCTGGGTGATTTTTTTCAGGATATATAATATATATATACATATGTATCTATCTATCTATCTATCTATATATATATATATGTAACATTTTCTTTATTGTTCAGTGTCTAACTCCGAAGTGGCAAATATACAAGCTAGTAGATATAGACTACGTCTACATGGTAGTACATGTACATTCTAGCTTTACGTTTACTTTTTATAACCTTATATGGTAATGACAGATGGACAAAGGATTGGAAATCTTACGCAATCATCTTTTTCGACACGCGGCAAAGCTGATGCAATATCTAAACCCGAATGGAATATATAGTTAAAATTATAAATTCTTAATAAATAATAATAATGAAATTAAATTAATTATCCAGATTAATGAGATATTAATTTTATTATTACATATATATATATATATATATATATATATATATATTACGTCTCTTACAAAGGCCATGTAGTATACTTAAATTCAGTATGAAAAACAGTATGAAAAACACAGTATAAAAAACCCAGTATGAAAAACACATAACTTGAAATGCAGTTTCAATTTTTTTTTTTTTTTTTTTTTTTTTTGGTACAGTTGTAATGTATCCTAATTCTTTTGTGCGATTCTGTGTAAATGACTAATAAATGATTTCCATTCCATATTTTATACGAAACATGCTTTTATACATATAAAATAAAAATGTACGTTCAATTTATTTTGTTTTATACAATCTAAAAATATTAAATGGTATACCTATCAGAAATTTCGCTGATAGACGTAATGTAATGTATTTGAATTCTTTTGGAGTCCCTGCGCTCGAAAAACTTATTCTTTTCTCCGAGTTTGGACTTTTTACAAATATTTGTTCTTGAGTTATGATGATAACAAATACACAGACATATACACATGACTCAACCGCTAAAAAAATTGATTTTTAAACCCAAGGAACCTCAAAACGTTAAGTGTTGCAAAAATCAATTTCGAAAATTTGACCCAAAACAATAATTTCTCTGAAATATATGGGTAAGAAAAAGTAAAAAATGTGTGTGTGCGTGTTGGGTGGGAATTGTGAGCACACTTCATAAAATGAATATGTTCGAACCCAATAACAATTTTTAAGTAATTTTACTACACCATATAAAGAATATTTAGAATACTGAGTTTAGATTACAAACATACAGGCAAATACATGCAAACCAACCGCTAAAAGCCTGATATTTTGGTTCAGGGACTTTAAAAAGGTGAAATTGTAGCAAAAAATAAATTTCGAAAATTTAAGGCAGAAAAAAAAAAAAAACTTTCTCTACTATACATAAGAGAAAATAATAAAAAAATCTTTATATCTAATGCTATACAAACTGCGGAACGGCATGTTGCAAAATTCGCTTTCTAATATTATGATAAATTCTGAAATACATTTTCACATCTGCTTTCACTGGACTGAAAATTAATAGTTGAAGACATTAGTACGTTTTCTGTAAACAAATTTTACGAAAATTTGACTTTTCTCCACCTTCCACATAAAAATTACTTTAAAAATATTATTAATAAGATAATCTGTAATATAGGTTATTCACGTGCAAAATGGTAGAGGATAAAAATAGTACATACTTTTTACACACTTAAACCAAATATATGAGATAACAATTACCATTTAAACAATTTTGTCTGTCAAACTAAAATTATCTTAAAATCATTATTTTGAAAATAATTTCAGCTCTACTCATTAATAATGATTATTATAACTTTTAGCATTGCCATTTTTTTCCGTTGCCGTATTTTCCGGTTGCCATTTTTACCTAAATTCGTGTTACACATATCTGGACAGTTTACTAAGGGGGGGGGGCAGAGTGAAGAAAATGGTTGTTTTTATATCACCATGCTATTTATTTATATGAAACTTTGTACTATCACTTACATTTTATTAAAATTATAGTGAAGTTACCTATAGTTGATAAGGGTGGGGGCTAGAGGGGGCGGCCAGATATGAAATAAAATATTCTTTTTAAACCACACTTATTGTCGATTTTTTTATTGCATTTTAATAAAATTTATTAAAAATATCACTGAATATTTAGGAAAATTTAAGCTGATTGTTATATATATCTTAGGGGCAATTTGGTCAGTGGGGGCAAAAGAGAAAAATGGTTGTATAAATAGCACAATGTTACCAATTTTAATATAAAATTTCAAAAACTATCACCTACATTTAATAAAAAATTTCAAAGTGTATTACATATATCTAGGAGGGGGGAGGGGCTGAGGGAAAAAAATATTGTTTTTAAATCACTTTACATTTATAGTTTGGTTGGTTGGTTGGGTTTTACTTCGCACTAGTGCTGCACAGATGGGCAATTGGTGACGGTCTGGGACACACCCCTAGAGGTGGTCCGGAGACATGCCATCTCAATTTTCATCCTCTAAGGAAGGGATCTACATTTATAGGAAATTTTGCATAAATGTTTCTCATTGTTTATCAAAAATTGAAGAGACGGTTTCACTACCCGGTGAGAACTTGAGGCCACATGGAAAGAATATATTTTTATACCATCTTCTTGCCGATTTAATGCAACTTTGTAAAAATATTACTTACAGTGCATAAACATTACAGTGGGGGTTAAGTATCAGTTTCTTTCGCTTCCTATAAGTTTGTACTCAATAATTCAATGTATTAAAACCCGAATAAACTACCACGTCAGAAACGCCAAAGAAAAATATTGCAAATACATACAGCTGTTTCGGTAGCCTGAAGCGTACCGTCTTCAGTGCAAACTACGTCAGAAACGCCAAAGAAAAATATTGCAAATGCATACAGCTGTTTCGGTAGCCTAAAGCGTACCGTCTTCAGTGCAAAAAGGATATCCTTTTTGCACTGAAGACGGTACGCTTTAGGCTACCGAAACAGCTGTATGCATTTGCAATATTTTTCTTTGGCGTTTCTGACGTAGTAGTTTATTCGGGTTTTAATATTCCAACGCCAAGTCTCCTGTTATTATTAATTCAATGTATGATTTAAATCTGAAAATGTTATTCAAAAATGAAATTTCTTCTTTTAATCTGTGTCTTTTGTCCTCCACCCCCCTCCCTCCCCATGTAGAAATGAAAAACTTACGCTCTCGTTGATGTTTAGCACGAGTTTTACAAAGAGAAATTAATAAAAGTGCCATTTTTTCCGGATTGCAGAAAAAAGCGCACCGGAAAAAATTGCATTTTTCTTAATTGTTACTTCTAAAATACTTCAAATTACGAACGATGGTAAAAATTTTTTGTTTCTACAAGGGGAAGAGCGAAGGGACAGATTAAACAAAAAAATCCTGTTTCAGAATAATCTTTTACCATTGTTTGATATTAACTTTTAATTAATGTCTGATTTGAACAATGCATTGAAATTTTGCATACTAATTTAGAAACTGAAAGATACTGTGATACGCAGCCCTCTTTAAAAATTTTTATAAACAATAAAGGACATTTATACAAAATTTTCTATAAATATGAAGCAGTGTGATTTAAAAACAATCGTATTTTTTTTCTCCCCCCCCCCTTACCTTTGCGTAAATACGGGCTAGGACCCCTTAGAAAGACCCCCACGGAGGGCATTCCCCCCTCTAGGCCTAGGACACATCAGGAGTCAATCGGCCTTAAATCCTACAACCAACCAACCCCCCCCCTTACCTGTCCCCCATGTATAGGTAACACTCACCGTAATTTTTCATTAAAAGTAGGTGATAGTTGTTAAAATTTTAATTAAAATTGGTAACATTGTGATATTTATACAATCCTTTTTCTCCTCTGCCCTCATAGCTCCCTCCCCAAGATATATATAACAATCAGCGGAAATTTTCCTAAAAATTAAGTGATATATATAATAAATTTTATTAAAGTGCAAAGCATAGTGATATAACACATCATTTGTATCTTTCTGTCTCCAGCACCACCACCCTCACCCAGACATAGGTAGCACTCACTGTAATTTTTCATTAACAGTAAGTGATATTTACACAAAATATCAATAAAAAAATCTATATTAAGTGTTGTTTAAATAGATTGTGTTTTTTATCTGCCCCTCTGCCACTTGCTCCCTTTCTTAAAAACAGGTAACTTTTATTAAAATTTTAATAAAAAGTAAGTGATAGTCATACAAAGTTTCATTTAATAGCTAGCATAGTGATAAAAGCAACCATATTTTTTTTTACTCTGTCCCATATTAGCAACCGCCCCCCCCCAGATATGTGTACACGCACTGTAATTACTAGGGTAGTTTAAAAAACAAAATTCCATCTGCAACCCCCCCCCCCCCGCCCGGTATATAATACACTCATTGGGATTTTCATAAAAAGTAAGTGATAGTTATAGAATATATCAATAAAATCTGTAAAATGGTGATATAAAAAATCATTTTATTTTCCTCCCCCCCCCCGCCATTCCCTCATTAACCTACCCCCAAGTATGTCTGAAACTTATTGTCATTTTTTTTTACAAATTGTACGTGGTTATACAAGGTGTTTTAAAAAATTGATAATAGGGTTGTTTAAAAAAGAATATATTTTATTTCTATCTGTCCCCTCTCCCCTTGTCCCACAGATGTATAATACACTCATTGTGATTTTCATAAAAAGTAGGTGATAATTATAGAAAATATATCATTAAAATCGGGAAAATTGTGATATAAAATATAATTTTATTCCCCCCCCCCTTCCCCACCCCAAGTATGTCTGACACAGACAGTAATTTTTTCACAAATTGTACGTGATTATAAAAAGTTTCATTATGTATTTTAAAATGCAACATTCTGCTAAAGCTATGCCTCCTAAATATATACTCTTGTTATGATGTATTATGAATTTTTGTAAATGCTGTGCTTGTATGTTTGACACTGAGGAGGGCTAGTATTCCAGCCGAAACATCTGTCGTGTATTTTAATGTTTTTTTTTTTATTAAAATGTATTTTTAAAGTTTTAAAAATTTTTGTATTCCTTATCTGCTATATTGATTGGTGAGTTATGTGTAACCAATGTAAACAAACTATAACAGAAAAAAAAATTGTAATAATAATTATTAAAAGATTAAGGAGCGGAGTCCACCACAGACAAGTGAAGACGGTTAAACCAGTTTGATGGACGCTAAACCTTTTTCAAAATCTTTGTAAGACATTATTGTAGTTAAAATGAAGATAATAATTAATGAAATTAAAAAATAATAATAATAAGCAAGTGAAAATTAAAACTTACAGAGATATCTTTGAAAAACGTAATTAATTTTATGACCAGTAAGAAGAAAAGTTTCTTTCTTTTTCTTTTCTCTCTCTCTTTTTTTTTTTTTTTTTTGGTTTAAATGAGATTAGAGACGATTATAGGTTGGTTGGTTGGGTTTTACGTCGCACTAGATCTGCGCAGATGGGCAATTGCCGACGGTCTGGGACACACCCCTAGGGGTTGTTTCCGAGACGATTATAGGACATCAACAATTGTGTTAAACAACATTTCACTGTGTTAGACAACATTTCACATAATTGAAACACACTCGTTAAAATGAATTTTAATTTGATATAATACTTTAACTATTATCTTAAACACCTTTATCAATAACTTAACTTTTTTTAAAATACAATTATTGTGATGATAATTTACACTTGTTATGTATTAATTACTGGTTTAGCCTTCATATAAACGTAAAAATAGTTATTTAAATTCTTAAATGTTATATAGTAGTGTTAATAATTTCTAATAAAAATGTTTCTAATAAAAATCAAAATAAAGAAATAATTGAAGTACAGTAATATTTTTTTCTTTATATATATATATATGTGTGTGTGCATGTGTGTGTGTACGCATATATATATATAGCCGTAGGGGTCTCTGCTCTTTCTTCTACTTATCATTTATTTATTTCTGTTATACTTGTTTCATATTTGTTATGTATGATCTTATATAACATGCCCGTTCAAAAGCTCATTAACTTTTCAACACCTATTACTTTATATAAAGTTTTATTTCCATGCATAATTGTTTAATGATTAAAGTATGAGTATTATGGATTAATTCATATTTCATTTGAATCCTGAATATATATTTTTAAATTCATAGATAATTTTGGAAACTGTTCATTTGTATCTCTTGCATTCTACAATTATATTGCATTATAAATAGGCATATATTTTTTATTCATGGGGTGAAGGGTGGGGTATAAAAATGTATTTTGTTTTATTATTTTAACTTTATAGAAATTTAGGAAAATAATTATATCCGGATTTTTACTTTATGTATTACATATTTAACTTTCACAAGCTTTCCAGTTTTTTAACGTTGGTTAATTTATACACTGTTGACTATTAATGTTAATTTTTTAATTAAAAAAATATTCCCTATTTTTGATAAATATCAAATGAAGCTTTTAAAAATATATTTATTCTGTGTTCATAAATATTAAAGTCTTACAACTTCCAGCTGCGTTGACATATTTCATATTAACTTCCGAAAACTGAATTGTAATGAAAAATTTCTGCGTTGTATATGAATAATAAAGGTTGCGTTTTGAGAAGAAAAGTCTTTTTTCATCAGGCAAGAAATGCGCATTATTTTATAAAAAAGCACAGAAAATCCTAAGCCGTATTTTATCTCATAAAGGTAAAAAGCATTTCCTTCCTAATGAAGGAATATTTTGTTCTTTCGAAATACGTTAATTATATTAATTTTTTATGGCGCATTTAAAATATTTTCTGTTTTAATTTGTGACTCTGCACTTATTTTATACTATGTACTTGGCATACCTTTTACATCTTTGAAAATAAATAAAATGTTTCATGTTCACAAATTCAAAATTTTAACAAAATCTGTACTTTCATATTTAAAATTTCAAGTAATTACAGTATCATTCTTCAGTGTATATATATATATATATACATATATATACAAGGCGGTTCAAAAGTCCCACAGACATTTCCCGGGATGTATCATCAGACATACCTTCCCTTCCCATTAGAAATTTTAAAGCTGCATTCCCTAGCGGCACTCCTACCACCCCCTTGCCCGTGCCCAAATATTTTTGAGTAAAGTATGTCTTGTAATGCATCTCTGGAAACGTCTCTTCAAGGCAATGAATTCAGCTTAAATAGTTTTGTTCTGCATTAATTATTAAAGGGGATACATATGTATAAAATCCACATTTCAAAAGTCTAAAAACTCATATATCTCCATTAATAATCATCATAGGGCGAAACTTTATATCAAATTCAAAGTTTTGAAGAGGCGTTTCCAGAGATATATCACAAAACACACCTTTCTATTTAAAATTTCAAAATTGCCCTCCCTAGCGGCCCCCTAACTCCCCGGGCCCAAACTTTTTTCGCAAAAGAGGTCACTCTCGAGTTCATTAAATAGGTGTTTCGGCATTTTTTCAAAATTCTGACTCATTTTCGAGTTAGGAGGCGGTACGGGACTTTTGGAACACCCTGTATATATTACAAAAGTGAAAAAGAGGTTTGTTTTCATTAATAATAATAAAAAAGGACAGATTAATTAAAATAGTTATTATTATTACACCTATCATCAAATAATGGTTTATTTCTTTCAGGTTCGGAAGACTGGGCTGTTGTAGAATTCAAAGATGGAATAAAATACGTGTGTAAAAAAAGTTGTGTTTCAGGAAATTTCACTATTGGAGAAGCTTGCACAGTTAAATACAAGAATGGATGCAGATATCCCGCTACAATTCTTATGATAGGAAGTATGTTTCTAAAATATTAAGACTTTCTCAAATTAGAATACAGTTTTAAACCTAAGAATTTCAATTATTATTATTATTTGTTACTTGATTGTATATACATATATTTTCATATTAATAATAAATTTAACAAAAAACAAAATGTATATATCTTCATCAATTTTATCAGTTCTTACACACCAGCCTATCTCTAAAAAGGGAAAATAGGTAGAAATGGTAAATGGTGAATATTGACTGTACTATACCGCTATCCTATAAGCTCATGTTCTGTTTGATTTTTTTTTTTTTTTTTTCATAAAAATATTAAGTGAAATTAATTAAATGAAAATAGAAGTGTAAAAAATATTTACCACGTTTTGTGTTTATTTGACAGCAGGGAAATAATAATAATAATAATAATGATAAATAATAATAGTTTAATTTTAATATGTTTAAATAAACAATAATTGTAGCATACAATTTACTCATAACACATAAAAAAATATTAATTAGAGATGGGAATGGTCCGACAAAAACCCGGAAATTTTGGAAAAACAAACAAACAAACAAACAAACAACAACAACAACAAAAAAAAAAAAACTAGTTGGCATAGGTGGACTGCTCAGTTTCCCATCCTATTTATGTTCTCGTAAATTTATAGTGCGAGACATATTATAATCATGTTAAAAGAAATGAATTTGACCAAAGCTTGATACAGTGACAGGATAAAATCCCCGCCTAATAGGCTGTCCACCATTCACTTCGATATATTCATCTTATTCTAACTTATTAATTTATTTTATCAGGGTCAATTCCGTTGTTTAGTTTTCATGCTACTATTCCAATGCAATAATCCTCAAAATTCATATTTATATGAAAAATTTACAATTTCGCTATGTTGTTAAAATCGTAAATTACGAATAATTTACGAAATTTTCCTATTAGAATATTTGTATTCAATCATGTTCAAACAAATATCATAAATGTACTTTTGAAGTTGTCTAATGTATTTATGATCCTCAAAATGGAAGTTTAAGCTCAATTTTGCCTTATTCTGACATGTTAAGTAAATCGTAAATTCGAAATAACTTACGAATTTTTTAAATTGGAAAAATCATAGTCTATGATATTCATGCCAATATCCTAAATAATATTTCGAAAGTGGTTTGACATCTTTACGATGAAAACATCCCTCAAGATTGACGTTTATGTGAAATTTTGCTCTATTCTGCCATGTTAAGAAACTCGCAAATTTCCAATAACTTGCGAAATTTTTATATTGGAAAATTCATAGTCATAAATGTTCATGCCAGTGTCCTAAATAATATTTCAAAAGTAGTCTGACATCTTTACGGTGAAAATATCTCTCAAAATTGACGTTTATGTGAAATTTCGCCGTATACTGCCATGTTAAGAAATTCGTAAATTTCCAGTAACTTGCGAAATTTTCAAAGTAGCATATTTATAGTTACCGATGTTTATTCGGCCTCAAAACTGATATTTTAAAACTGGTCTGACATTTTTACAGTAAAAAGTTTCCATTTAATGCACGTTTAAGTGAATTTTTGTCCTATTCTCCCATGTTAAGAAAATCGTAAATTTCTAATAATTTACGAAGTTTTTTAATTCGGATGTTGCAAATGAATAGGGTTCTTGCCAGTGTCGAAAGTAATATTTTAAAACTGATCTGACCTCTCTGCGACAATTTGTTCGTGAGATATTGTGTACACAGACTAACAAACTAACGGACTAACACACTAACCCACTGCCAGACTAACACACTAACAGACACCCTACAGACAGACACCATACAAATTTTGTCATTTTCGGATTCCTCACACCTGAAAACGTATAAAAAAGTAAAAAAAAAACCGAGGTCGAAAATTTTCACGATTACCTAAGATCCCCATACCTATAGTATGATGGGGAACTAAAAACAGTTCTTTTCGGGGTTTTTTCCGAAAGGGTTTATTTCCCCCCGAAAAATTGAAATTTTTGAAATTTCTATAATAAAATAATGTATTCAGAAAAATTACCCCCCCCCCCTCCTCCCATTTAATTCATTTGAAATTACGCATTCTTCTCGAGATCCTTTATACTTCAGTCTTTTATCTTGAATATACATGCTTAGACTTATCTAACTGTAGTATTTAAATGTGTGTGGGTATATAGTACACATACACACATAGAAATGAATGCGTGAAACAGTTAAAAAAAAAAATATATAGATATATGTGTAAAAACCTATTTGATTTATGTCTTTTACATCTGAGTTAATAACTTTTATATTACAAAAGAAAAAAATAAATATATAAATAAATAAATAAATAGTAAAACTTGTTTTAAAATTTTGAATTTAAATTAATTTTAAATTAAACTTTTATTTTATCTTTGTGATTAACATCATTTTAAGTCAGAATCTAAATTAGAGTCCAACATCAGGTCCAGTAAACTAATTTTACCCGAGCCTAATTTTAGCCGAATCAAGTTTGGGTCTGGATGACTAAATTTTTTCCTCTTACATGTGAAGTTCGGGTCAGGTAGGCTATTGATTTATTTTTCTTATGGGTCGAGTTGACTGGATTTTTTTCTTGGGGGCTGGGTTGACAGATTTTTTTTTTTTTTTTTTTTTTTTTTTTTTCTTGTGGGTCTGGCTCGGATTAGGTTGACTGAATTTTTTTCCTGCTGGTTAGGTTAAGTTTTAAACAAGTTGGGTCGACTTGAGAAAATCTTTCAATTTAAAAAAAAATAAAATTAAATAAAAAATAAATTAAAATGGTTAACTAACTGTGTGACGATGAAAAATTATTTTATTTTATAACTTTATGAAGTTTTGCATGATTTTCAGATGAATCATTAAATTTCATTTAGATTTGTGTTTCGGATATAAAGAAATCAAGTTCGGGGCGATGAAATATTTTTTTTTATTTTTATTTATTTATTTATTTATTTATTTATTTTTTGTGTGTGTGTGTCCGTTTGATTCTAAATTCATTGTATCAATGTGTTGGGAGATGAACATTATATAGGAATGCACACCCATGCAAAATTAATGGTTGAATGATGATTTACTAGTTTTTAGTGTTTTGTACAAGTAAAGATACCGGCAGTTGTAAAACAGAAAGGCTCATTTTTTAGTAGTAAAATCTTTTTGTATATTTCTGTTAGGAAAACATTATATGGATTGCATATATTTTTAAATGTTTAACACTTTATAGTTTTTAAGATATTATAAGCATTAAGAAATCCTATTTTTAAATGTAAAAATTCATTTTTTCATCATTTTTACACCCCCCCCCCAAAAAAAAAAAAAAAAAAAAAAAACTGGGTTTTTTTTCCACCGCCTCAATTTCAGGAAATTTGACATCTCTAATATTAATATATATATATATTTATTTTTTTTTTTCATTCAACGTAAAATATTAAAATAAATAAAATATCAATGGGTAAAAACTTTAAACACAATGCAGTAACATTTAAAAATTCACGCAGCAGGGCGTAGCACTTAAAAATTCAAGGAACTTTAAAGATCTATAATAAACAGGGAGAATTCCGAGAATTTCAAAATTTATAGCAAAACAGGGAGAATTCAGAGAATTTAGAAATTATATATATAAAAAAAAAAAAAAAAAAAATAGAAACTTTTAATTTTAGTTTTTAATTTAAACTTTTTTGTTTTATAATTTGTAGAGAAAAGTCTTTTTTTCACTTTTATTTCGGTGATTTATATTGAAGAAAAAATCAATTCTACGATTTTTGGCAATTATGAGTAAGCTAATAAATTTAATATACCTAGATAGATACACAATTTACTAAACATTTTAGATTCTAATGCTGCAGGATTATGCGTCATCTATTTTTACTCTTAAATGGTACATGGAAAACGCGAAGAATTTTTTCACAGATTTATAGTCACACTATGTTGTTGAGATGTATTTATTATCTCACTAGCAGGCTACGCCCGCTTCGCTGGTCACTATTTTTAAATGAATCACAATAATTAATGAATTCTCAAAATTGCATTAATTTTTATCATGTGATAAAAAAAGAGAAAAAAAAATTCTGATCGGGAAAAATGTCGCACCGGGTCCCCACTGCCTTCGGCAGCGTAGACACGTGCGCTGCGCGCACGTATTCCTTCACCATCCTTATGACTTCTCAAAATTCCATGTTATTACTCATAAACTTTCATTCTTAAGAAAAGGAATTAAAATATATATCATTTAGCATCGGGTAAAAACTCACACCGGGACCCCACTGCCTTCGGTAGGGCAGACCATGCGCGCTGCGCGCGCACGTTTGAGGATGTACGTGCGCTGTACACGCATATTCCTTCTCAACTCAAAATTTTATTATTAAGAAAAAAAAAAAAAATCTTTTATCATCGGGTAAAAACTCGCACCAGGGCCCAAACCCATGCGCGCTGCGCGCCTATTCCTTCCCCACCCTTCCAGCCCCTCCTAATTAACTTACATATACCAATTTTGAACGGTCTTACTCAATTAGCTGAGATGCAAAAGAAAACCTGATCAGGACACCTTAAAATTGTAAATCAGGGGAAATCTCGAATTCCACTTTCGATAATATAAAAGAAGTTAAAAATATCTTTCGAATGATGTATTAGAAATAATTTAATCATAATTAGAATTTGAAATATTTAAATTTAAAAATATCACAGCGCCATCTGGCGGTAGAAATTTCTGTAATCTATTGTTCCATTCCAGATCAACAAAGTTTTCAAATGATGTATTACTCATGAAATTATTTTAATTAGTAGATGAGATACAAAAGAAAACCTAATCAGGACACCTCAAAACGTGTAAATCGGGTGAAATCTCGAATTCCATTTTCGATAATGTAAAAGTACTTTAAAATGTGTATCAACTAAAATAAGCTTTCAAATGATGTATTACTTATGAACTTTTTTTAATTAATAACTGAGATAAAAAAAAAAAAAAATATATATATATATATATATTCAGGAAACCTCAAAACGTGTAAATCTGATGAAAACGTTCGATAATTTAAATGAACTTTAAAATATCTTTCGAATGATGCATTAAAAATAATTTAATCATAATTAGAAATTGAAATATTGAAATTTTAAATTATTACAGCGCCACCTGGCGGTACAAATTTCTGTATTCCACTGTTCGATTCCAAATCAAAAAAGCTTTCTAATGATGTATTACTTATGAAATTATTTTAATTAGTAGCTGAGATACAAAAGAAAACCTAATCAGGACACCTCAAAACGTGTAAATCGGGTGAAATCTCAAATTCCATTTTCGATAATGTAAAAGTACTTTAAAATGTGTATCAACTCAACAAAGCTTTCAAATGATGTATTACTTATGAATTTTTTTTAATTAATAACTGAGATATAAAAGAAAACTGATTCAGGACACCTCAAAACGTGTAAATATGGTGAAAACTTTCGATAATTTAAAAGAACTTTAAAATATCTTTCGAATGATGGATTAAAAATAATTTAATCATAATTAGAAATTGAAATTTTGAAATATTACAGCGCCATCTGGCGGTAGAAATTTCTGTAATCTACTGTTCGATTCCAAATCAAAAAAGCTTTCTAATGATGTATTACTTAAGAAATTATTTTAATTAGTAGCTAAAAGAAAACCTAATCAGGAAACCTCAAAACGTGTAAATCGGGTGAAATCTCGAATTCCACTTTCGATAATGTAAAAGTACTTTAAAATATGTATCGAATGACGTACTAAAAAAAAAAAAATTAATCATAATTAGAATTTGAAATACACGTATTAGAATAAAATTTTATTTGCAATTAAATGTAAATTAAAATGTATTTTTTTTTTTTTTATTCTGAAATTTCTCTCAGTAATCCGACTTATCCCTGGTTTTCTCCGAAACTTGCATAATTCCGGGCTATATAACGTTAAAAATCCTTAGTACGATATGTGAGCAGAAATTCGAATTCGAAACTCTACAAAATATTAAAGAATAAAGGTGTTCTGGGTATTCCGTTGTTTTCTCCTAAACTCCCGTTCCTTTTCTACATCTTTGCCTCTTCGCTCCCCCTCCCCCCTCCTTTCCGTCGATAACAATAATTTTACACTCGAAAATATCCGCAATCGATTTACCTTGCCTTAAAATCTAAATATACCAACTAATTTCAAACTCTGTAACTCTTTTTTTTTAATTTATGCCCCTTTTCCCCCTCTCTCAAGCCCTTCCGAAAAATCGTAATCTTTCAAAAATATTCACAATCGAATTATCGGGCATTAAAACCAAATACTACGAAATTTCAACGGCATATCTCAATTTAGAATACTGCAAAGTATAAAAGAAAATTTAATCTTTTTCCAATAAATACGTAATTTTTTTTATTTATTCATATATTTCCATGAATATTGAACAGTAGCTTTATTTTATAGTATGCTGTCTAGGCCAAATATTAATTTAAATGTAACGTGAATGAAAAGTTGAAAAAGTTTGAAAATTGCAATTTTTATCCCCACTACAAAACATGTGATATCTTAATTGGTTACATTCATTTCCTTTTTTATCGCAGACAATTGTCTCGCATGTGTTTTGTTTCCGATCGAGACAGCTTAGAAAATCGTCTGCTGGTAGAATGTTTCTTTTTTGATCCTTTTTCGATCGACATGGGTCTATATTTTAATTAATATCTCCGGAACTAATTAAAATTTTTAAATCCTGTTTTCACTATGAACTCGAGAAGGCTTCTAAACACCCGTATGTGATGTCAAATTTTATACTTCTGCGTTCAGTAGGGGCTGAACATATATATGCTCAGACAGACAGACAGAGAGACAGACATCTTTTATTATTATAGATAGATAGATTCATGAATGCCATTCTGAAAGCACGAGATTTCTCTCTCGCTCTCTTGTATATATATATATATATATTGGGAGAGAACATCAAAGTATAGAAAACAAAATTAAGGACAGAAACAAAAAATAAATAAATAAATAAATATAAATAAATAAATAAATAAAATATTCAGTCAATTAAAAAAATAAAATAAATGTGAGATTTGTGAATGAAGTGAGAAATGAAACTATGGAAACAATTGATGTAGTTAGGGGGGTGGGAAGATATATTAACTTTAAATTATCTTAGAAACATGCATCTGGTCCCGAAGAATTGGTAATAACGTCTATTTATTAACGGGATAGCTAAATTTTGGATAGGCGTGCGTCAATCAACTTAACTTTTTCAAATAAGAAACACCCATTTTTGACTCCGTAGTCGGATACTGAGATCAAGATACTTTTTATATTCTTTTAATAAATTCTTGATAGAATTAGAAGCGAAAATATAGTAGGAATTCTGTACATTATTATTACATTTCCTATATAAATAAATAAATTAATTGATTAATTAATTAAGATCTCGCACAAAAAGTATTATATCTATTTAGATAATAACCAGAAAAGTGTTTGTAGTAGTTTTGCCCCAGAATATGTAACGTTGCCCTTTCTTATGTTATTCTTGTGGTACAATAATCTTCCTACCTATCATTGTTGGGAGTTAAAGCCCGTATTATGCTATGGAGATATATGTTACAAAAATGATTGATTATTTAATACATATAATGCTTTACAAATTCCGTTTATACATTCAGAATTTGTTCTTACTTTCCAAAGATTAAATTTTTTAAACTTTATTTTGGAGCTAAGAATAATAATAATAATAATAATAATAATAATAAAAAACTGAGTGCATTTTCTTCAGTTTATAGCTTCAAAAATTAAAGTTTAGGAAAATAAGAATATATTTAATGGTTCTGAATCCGAAAATGGATTTTTTTTTTTTTTTTAATTAGATAATGAGTAATTTTAGTAAAATAATTTCCTTCATAAAATAACTTGGAAATTAGTAGAGTCTTCAGCGGGTGAATCACAGATCGTCAAGCTCATCCAATGTCCATGGTAATCTGTAGTAAAATTTAAATTATACAGAATTACACACTACTTAATTGTCATTTTCAAATCCCGTTTTCCTATTCTGAAATTGTTAAATTCAATTGTTAAATGAGTACTCATTTAGCAATTCATTCGTAGAAACAAACATAAGATATTAAAAAAATTTCAAAATCACGGATACCTTCAAAATGGGAATTTGCATGAAAATTAAGGTTCTTTACACAAAATTAGCTTTAATTAATAAATTATGAATGCAGTATATTAAAGTGTTAATAATCAATGTTTTTATTTTATTTATTTATTTTTTTATTTTATTTTTTTTTAGATAAACAATTTTGTGAAGAAGCTGTCTCAGCAAGAAATTATGTGAAACGAAACAGATCTGAAATTACCACACCTTCAAAAAATTCACATGCAGTTTCAAAACCAATAAACAGAACTAAAGTGAAACGCAATGCAACTAAAATTACTTCTCCTTCTGAAAGCCCAAATGCCATTTTAAATCCAATAAGCACAACTGAAGTATATAAATCTAATAATACAAAACATATCCGCAAATGGGATAAACGACAGTCTTGTCTTTATTGTGGAAATTTGGAGTTAAAACTACCAAGACATTTTGAACGAAGACATAAAGACGAGGCCGAAGTTAAACAATTACTTTCGTTGGAAAAGGGTTCCAAGGAGAGGGCTGCCCTACTAAATAAACTACGAAATGTGGGGAATTTTAAACACAACACAGAAACTATTATAAAAAATAGTGGGAAAATAATTCCCCTAAGGCGACCAAACACTGATGTCGTTGTAGAAGACTACCAACCCTGCGAAATATGCAGTGCGATGTTTAAAAAAAACCAATTGTGGAGGCATCGCAAGAAATGTTTTGATAAAAAAGGTCAAAACAGCGGACGATCAAGACCAGGTAGGATTACACAACCATATTCGAGGATGCTATTACCGGTACCTGAAACTGCTTCCAAAGGTTTAAAAGATAATGTGCTAAGTAGAATGAACAGCGATAGTGTGTACCTGGCGTGCAGAAATGACCCAACCATTTTAAAATATGGTTCAAAATTGTATGAAAAGCACGGCCATGAGCCCCATTTACACTTATACGTAAGCGAGAAGATGCGGGAATTGGGAAGATTTCTTCTTTCTGCAAGAAAAACTGATAAAAGGATTACCGAACTTAAAGATTGTCTAGTGCCTTCTCAGTTTAACAATGTTGTTACAGCCGTAAAAGATCTGTGCGGATTTAATTCTGTTAATAATAAGTATTCAATACCATCACTAGCTCTTAAAATTGGTCATGCATTGAAAAAATGTGCTGCAATTATAAAATCTGATGCGATAATAGGGCAGAATGAGGAATTACAAAATACCGCCGATTTGTTCATAAACCTATGTGAGATGGAATGGACTTCTCAAGTGTCATCACGGGCTCTTGCAACATTAGAAGAGAATAAATGGAATAAATTACAATTACTCCCATTTGCTGAGGATCTCACAAAACTGCATAAGTACCTGGAAGATAAAACAAAACAATACAGGCAATTAATGTTAAATAAACCTACTCCAGAAGGATGGAGAAAACTTTGTGAAGTAACTTTGGCCCGGGTATTGCTATTTAATAGAAAAAGAAGCGGAGAAGCTGAGAGAATAAAAATCGAAACATTTGAGAAACGGGATACAACAAGTACGTCACAGACGGAGGTCCAGGAATGTCTTACTGAATTCGAACAAAAACTTTCAAAATCACTCACTTTGTTAGAGGTGCGTGGGAAGCGTGGTCGAAAAGTACCAGTACTCCTTACAAAAGAAATGATGTTATGCGTCGATCTGCTTATTAAGCATCGCACTTTTGCAGGAGTAAATGAAAATAATGATTATATCTTTGCAAAATCCAATTTTGGATCACTAAAACCCATCAGGGGTGGAGATGTTTTGCGAAAATTTACCAAAGAATGTGGCGCTGAACATCCAACGCATATAACTTCAACTAAATTGAGAAAACATGTAGCGACTTTGTCGCAAGTCATGAATCTAAGAGAAAATGAATTAGATAATTTGGCCGCATTTCTAGGTCATGATATTAGAGTCCACCGTGAATACTATAGGCTTCCCCAAAGTACAATATACTTGGCCAAAGTAAGTAAAATTCTAATGGCAGTTGAAAAGGGAGATATTAAATCATATAAAGGACTATCTTTAGATGATATTAACGTTGAAGACTCTTACATTAGTGAAGAAAGTGGAGGAGAAAGTGAAGAAGAGAGTCAAGAAGAGATTGAAGAAGAATTCGATCAGGTACAGGATATAACATCTAAAGTAATAAATGAAGATGAACAAAATAATAGAGAGAAAAACAATAAGATAACACAAAAGAAGCGCAAAATAAACAAAGTAACGGGTTCAGTGAGAAAAGGATGGAAGAAAAGGCAAGAATGCATTGATGAAGATTATAAAGATATGACGGAACGACCAGAACGAAAACGTGCACTTAAACGCATTCCATGGTCAAAAGAAGAAACAATTGCTGTAAAAAAGCACCTTTCCCATTTCATCGCGTTACTAAAAGTGCCTGGAAAAAAAGAATGTATGGACTGCATAAATAAGGAAAAAGAAACGTTAAAAGGACGCACGTGGGAGAACATTAAATATTTTGTATATAATTTGATCACCGCGAAGAAGCGGAAAATGGCGAATTCTAATTACTAATGCACATACATGAAATATTTATATTGAGATTAATTGTCCTAATTTTCAAAATTTTTAGAACTCCCTTAGAAGTGTTTATTTTTGTCGTATATCTGGCGGAAAAAAATTCTTATTTTGGATGTTTTATCAAACTAATTAAAATATCACAACGATAAATTCAATGTTATGAAATTTTTGTCTTTTATTAAAATAATTTAAATGATACATTTAAAACACTGATGTCTTAATAAACAGAGCGGCGTACCGCAGCCCAGTAAAATAAAATGTTGTGTATTTTATTCCATTAGCCATGAAAACAGAATTTTAAAAAGCATAATTTTGATAATTTGATTGTCATTGTTCTGATCAATGTAAAAACTTAAATTTTAATTGTTTATTGTGATGTAATTCGTTAAAAAGAAAAAAGAAATGTATTTTTCTTTCTCTTTTTTTCACACTGTTTTACAGTACATGTCTGAATAATATTTCAGAATAATGTTAATTTTATTATAATTCCTACTTATTGTAAGAAAAAAAACTTAAATATTAATCATTAATATATAACGTATGTTTATATATATATATAACTGTGAAAATAATTGTGCAATCCTCCTATTCATTTTAAACTAATACAATGTTAAAAAAAAAAAAAAAAAAAAAAAAAAAAAAAAGTAACCTTGATGTTTTGTCTGTCTATGTACCTATATGTGACATTTTTGATAAATAAAATAAGTAGCCGAATTTCATTAACGTATATTTCATTAGAAGGCTGATATATTTCGGATGACTCTTAAATATATTTCATATATTTTGGTTTTATTTTATTTTATTTTATTTTATTATTACTTTTTTTCCCAAAAGAATACTTTGGACTGATATATATATATTTTTTAATTTTCGACTTGACAATTTTCCAATTAAAAAGTTAAAAATTATAATAATAATAACAACAAAAAGAAATGGGACACACTTTAATTAAAGATCTTTCGCAAAAACTATATTTAGATATAAAACAATAAAAGTAATAGTAATAATAATAATGAGAGAATCTTCCATTTTAAAAGAGCATTTGCAAACAGTTTCTTTCAAACTGTAGGTTTTTTTTCGCAAATGTTTGATACGCAAGGAAGTACAATGGAATAATAATAATAAATCTTTCACTTACAAATAATTTATAACAAGTGTTTCTTTAAATTTGAATGATTTTTCTCAAAAAGTGGTTGATTTAAATATATATATATATATATGAATCATTTATGGGATCTCCAATATAATGTAAACCTATATACAGAATTTCCAGGCATTATTCTTTTACGAAGACTAAATGTGGTCTTCGCAATGTAAATGTGTGAACGAGTTTCGGTCTGCACTTGGTACAGTAAACAAACGAACATAAACACAAACATAAATAATTGTTTAAATTTTGGTTCAAAAGCTTTTTCAATATTAATTTAATTTTTTTTTTTTTTTCAGAACAATTTGAAGTGATATTTTAAAATTTTCGAGCTGGCAATTCTCCATCTTACAAATCATATTAAAAAATTAAGGAAAAAATAATACGGCTGCCTTTATATATAAATAAGGAACTTCGTCGATGAATGGTATAGTTTAGAAATAAAATTATATTTATAAATCTTTCATTTGTATCAACATATAAGAATTGTTTCTTTAAAACTGCAGGATTTTTCTCAAACAGTGGTTTATTTCAGAAAATTATAAATTATTTTTCTAGAACACACCAAAAGGATACTTAAAAATTTTCTAGCTTCAAATTTTTCTTCTTTCAAATCGTATTCATAAATGACGTAAGAAAAAGAAAAAAAAAAAAAAAAAAAAGCATGTGTACAGAAATCCAGGCATCATTCTTTCCGAGGACCAAATGTGGTCCTCGCAATGTTAATCTGTGAACGAGATTCGGTCTGCACAGGGTAGGGTAAAGAAACGAAAATAAACACACACATAAATAATTGTTGAAAATTTGGTTCAAAAGCTTTTTCAATTTTAATTTTAATTTTTTTCCCCAGAACAATTTGAAGTGATATTTTGAAATTTTCGAGTTGGCAAATCTCAATCTTGCAAATCATATTAATAAATTAAGGAAAAAATAAAACGGCTGCATTTATATATAAATGAAGAATTTCGTCGACAAACAGTATAATTTTAGAAATTACATTATGATAATAAATCTTTCATTTGTATCAACCTTTAAGAATTGTTTCTTTACATCTGCAGGATTTTCCCCAAAGAGTGGTTGATTTCATAAAATTATAAATCATTCTTCTAGAACACACTGAAAAGAAATTAAAAAATTTTCGAGCTTCAAATTTTCCTTCTTTCGAATTGTATTAAAAAATGACATAAGAGGAAGAAGAAGAAAAAAAAATTAAAAACTTTTATACAGAAATCCAGGCATCATTCTTTTCCGAAGACCACATGTGGTCCTCGCAATGTAAATGTGTGAACAAGTTTCGGTCTGCACTTGGTAGGGTAAACAAACGAAAATAAACACACACATAAATAATTGTTTAAAATTTGGTTCAAAAGCTTTTTTAATTTTAATTTAATTTTAAGTTCATTTTTCAGAACAATTTGAAGTGATATTTTAAAATTTTCGAGCTGGCAATTCTCCATCTCACAAATCATGCTAAAAAATTAAGGGAAAAATAATACGGCTGCCTTTATATATAAATAAAGAAATTAGTCGATAAATGGTATACTTTAGAAATAAAATTATATTTAAAAATCTTTCATTTGTTTGAACATATGAGAATTGTTTCTTAAAAACTGCAGGATTTTTTTCAAACAGTGGTTGGTTTCAGAAATTTATAAATCATTTTTCTAGAACACACTAAAATGATATTTAAAAATTTTCGAGCTTCAAATTTTTCTTCTTTCAAATCGTATTGATAAATGACGTAAAAAGAAGAAGAAAAAAAAACATGTGTACAGAAATCCAGGCATCATTCTTTCCGAGGACCAAATGTTAATGTGCGTATAATGGTCCTCGCAATGTTAATGTGTGAACGAGTTTCGGTCTGCACGTGGTAGGGTAAACAAACAAGAATAAACACACACATAAGTAATTGTTGAAAATTTCGTTCAAAAGCTTTTTTAATTTAAATTTTTTTTCCCCACAACAATTTGAAGTGATATTTTAAAATTTTTTAGTTGGCAAATCTCAATATTGCAAATCATATTAATAAATTAAGGAAAAAGTAAAACGGATGCATTTTAATTTAATTTTAATTTCTTTTTTCAGATCAATTTGAAGTGATATTTTAAAATTTTCGAGTTGGCAAATCTCAATCTTGCAAATCATATTAATAAATTAAGGAAAAAATAATACGGCTGCCTTTATATATAAATAAGGAACTTCGTCGATAAATGGTATAGTTTAGAAATAAAATTATATTTATAAATCTTTCATTTGTATCAACATATTATAATTGTTTGTTTAAAACTGCAGGATTTTTCTTAAAGAGTGGTTGATTTCAGAAAATTATAAATCATTTTTCTAGAACACACTGAAATGTTTTTTAAAAATTTTCGAGTTTCAAATTTTCCTTCTTTCGAATCGTATTGATAAATAACGTAAAAAGAAGAAAAAAAACATGTGTACAGAAATCCAGGCATCATTCCTTCCGAGGACCAAATGTGGTCCTCGCAACGTTAATCTGAACGAGTTTCGGTCTGCACAGGGTAGGGCAATCAAACAAAAATAAGCACACACATAAATAATTGTTGAAAATTTCGTTCAAAAGCTTTTTGAATTTGAATTTTAATTTTTTCCCCCAGAACAATTTGAAGTGATATTTTAAAATTTTCGGGTTGGCAAATCTCAATCTTGAAAATCATATTAATAAATTAAGGAAAAAATAAAACGGCTGCATTTATATATAAATGAAGAATTTCGTCGACAAACAGTATAATTTTAAAAATTACATTATGATTATAAATCTTTCATACGTATCAACTTTTAAGAATTGTTTCTTTACATCTGCAGGATTTTCCCCAAAGAGTGGTTGATTTCATAAAATTATAAATAATTTTTCTAGAACACACTGAAATGAAATTTAAAAATTTTCGAGCTTCAAATTTTCCTTCTTTCGAATTGTATTAATAAATGACATAAAAAGAAGAAGAAGGAAAAAAATAAAATAAAAACCTCTATACAGAAATCCAGGCATCATTCTTTTCCGAAGACCACATGTGGTCCTCGCAATGTAAATGTGTGAACGAGTTTTGGTCTGCACTTGGTAGGGTAAACAAACGAAAATAAACACACACATAATTAATTGTTTAAAATTTGTTTCAAAAGCTTTTTTAATTTTAATTTAATTTTAAGTTCTTTTTTCAGAACAATTTGAAGTGATATTTTAAAATTTTCGAGCTGGCAATTCTCCATCTCACAAATCATGCTAAAAAATTAAGGGAAAAATAATACGGCTCCCTTTATATATAAATAAAGAAATTAGTCGATAAATGGTATACTTTAGAAATAAAATTATATTTAAAAATCTTTCATTTGTATCAACATATGAGAATTGTTTCTTTAAAACTGCAGGATTTTTTTCAAACAGTGGTTGGTTTCAGAAATTTATAAATCATTTTTCTAGAACACACTAAAATGATATTTAAAAATTTTCGAGTTTCAAATTTTCCTTCTTTCGACTCGTATTGATAAATAACGTAAAAAAGA
Organism: Salticus scenicus; assembly: GCA_963930645.1. NCBI lineage: Eukaryota > Metazoa > Arthropoda > Arachnida > Araneae > Salticidae > Salticus > Salticus scenicus. The sequence goes on along the minus strand of OZ005656.1, from coordinate 275,750,911 downwards.
AGAAAAAAAAACATGTGTACAGAAATCCAGACATCATTCTTTCCGACGACCAAATGTGGTCCTCGCAACGTTAATCTGTGAACGAATTTCGGTCTGCACAGGGTAGGGTAAACAAACAAAAATAAACACACACATAAGTAATTGTTGAAAATTTCGTTCAAAAGCTTTTTGAATTTTAATTTTAATTTTTTCCCCCAGAACAATTTGAAGTGATATTTTAAAATTTTCGGGTTGGCAAATCTCAATCTTGAAAATCATATTAATAAATTAAGGAAAAAATAAAACGGCTGCATTTATATATAAATGAAGAATTTCGTCGACAAACAGTATAATTTTAGAAATTACATTATGATTATAAATCTTTCATACGTATCAACTTTTAAGAATTGTTTCTTTACATCTGCAGGATTTTCCCCAAAGAGTGGTTGATTTCATAAAATTATAAATCATTTTTCTAGAACACACTGAAATGAAATTTAAAAATTTTCGAGCTTCAAATTTTCCTTCTTTCGAATTGTATTAATAAATGACATAAAAAGAAGAAGAAGGAAAAAAATAAAATAAAACCTCTATACAGAAATCCAGGCATCATTCTTTTCCGAAGACCACATGTGGTCCTCGCAATGTAAATGTGTGAACGAGTTTTGGTCTGCACTTGGTAGGGTAAACAAACGAAAATAAACACACACATAATTAATTGTTTAAAATTTGGTTCAAAAGCTTTTTTAATTTTAATTTAATTTTAAGTTCTTTTTTCAGAACAATTTGAAGTGATATTTTAAAATTTTCGAGCTAACAATTCTCCATCTCACAAATCATGCTAAAAAATTAAGGGAAAAATAATACGGCTGCCTTTATATATAAATAAAGAAATTAGTCGATAAATGGTATACTTTAGAAATAAAATTATATTTAAAAATCTTTCATTTGTATCAACATATGAGAATTGTTTCTTTAAAACTGCAGGATTTTTTTCAAAAAGTGGTTGGTTTCAGAAATTTATAAATCATTTTTCTAGAACACACTAAAATGATATTTAAAAATTTTCGAGCTTCAAATTTTTCTTTTTTCAAATCGTGTTGATAAATGACGTAAAAAAAAGTAGAAAAAGCCTGTGCACAGAAATTCAGGCATCATTCTTTCCGAGGACCAAATGTGGTCCTCGCAATGTTAATGTGTGGACGAGTTTCGGTCTGCACATGGTAGGCTAAACAAACGAAAATAAACACACACATAAGTAATTGTTGAAAATTTCGTTCAAAAGCTTTTTAATTTAAATTTTTTTTCCCCACAACAATTTGAAGTGATATTTTAAAATTTTAGACCTGGCAATTCTCCATCTTACAAATCATGCTAAAAAATTAGGGGAAAAATAATACGGCTGCCTTTATATATAAATAAACAGATTAGTCGATAAATGGTATACTTTAGAAATAAAATTATATTTAAAATTGTTTCATTTTTATCAACATATGAGAATTGTTTCTTTAAAACTGCAGGATTTTTCTCAAACAGTGGTTGATTTCAGAATTTTATAAATCATTTTTCTAGAACACACTAAAATGGTATTTAAAAATTTTCGAGTTTCAAATTTTCCTTCTTTCGAATCGTATTGATAAATAACCTTAAAAGAAGAAGAGAAAAACATGTGTACAGAAATCCAGGCATCATTCTTTCCGACGACCAAATGTGGTCCTCGCAACGTTAATCTGTGAACGAATTTCGGTCTGCACAGGGTAGGGTAAACAAACAAAAATAAACACACACATAAGTAATTGTTGAAAATTTCGTTCAAAAGCTTTTTTAATTTTAATTTTTTTTCCCCACAACAATTTGAAGTGATATTTTAAAATTTTTTAGTTGGCAAATCTCAATATTGCAAATCATATTAATAAATTAAGGAAAAGTAAAACGGCTGCGTTTTAATTTTATTTTAATTTCTTTCTTCAGATAAATTTGAAGTGATATTTTAAAATTTTCGAGCTGGCAATTTTTCATCTTTCAAATCGTATTAAAAAATTAAGGAACAAATAATACGGCTGCCTTTATATATAAATAAGGAACTTCGTCGATGAATGGTATAGTTTAGAAATAAAATTACATTTATAAATCTTTCATTTGTATCAACATATCAGAATTGTTTGTTTAAAACTGCAGGATTTTTCTCAAAGAGTGGTTGATTTCAGAAAATTATAAATCATTTTTCTAGAATACTCTAAAATGATATCTAAAAATTTTCGAGTTTCAAATTTTCCTTCTTTCGAATCTTATTGATAAATGACTTAAAAAGAAGAAAAAAGAAACATGTGTGCAGAAATGGAGGCGTCATTCTTTCCGAGGACCAAATGTGGTCCTCGCAATGTTAATCTGTGAACGAGTTTCGGTCTGCACAGGGTAGGGTAAACAAACGAAAATAAACACACACATAAATAATTGTTGAAAATTTGGTTCAAAAGCTTTTTCAATTTTAATTTTAATTTTTTTCCCCGGAACAATTTGAAGTGATATTTTAAAATTTTCGAGTTGGCAAATCTCAATCTTGCAAATCATATTAATAAATTAAGGAAAAAATAAAACGGCTGCATTTATATATAAATGAAGAATTTCGTCGACAAACAGTATAATTTTAGAAATTACATTATGATAATAAATCTTTCATTTGTATCAATCTTTAAGAATTGCTTGTTTACATCTGCAGGAATTTCCCCAAAGAGTGGTTGATTTCATAAAATTATAAATCATTTTCCTAAAACACACTGAAATGAAATTTAGAAATTTTCGAGCTTCAAATTTTCCTTCTTTCGAACTGTATTAATAAATGACATAAAAGGAAGAAGAAGAAAAAAAATTAAAAACCTTTATACCGAAATCCAAAAATCATTCTTTTCCGAAGACCACATGTGGTCCTCGCAATGAATATGTGTGAACGAGTTTCGGTCTGCATTTGGTAGGGTAAACAAACGAAAATAAACACACACATAAATAATTGTTTATAATTTGGTTCAAAAGATTTTTTAATTTTAATTTAATTTAAATTTCTTTTTTCAGAATAATTTGAAGTGATATTTTAAAATTTTCGAGCTGGCAATTCTCCATCTCACAAATCATACTAAAAAATTAAGGAAAAAATAATACGGTTGCCTTTATGTATAAATAAAGAAATTAGTCGATAAATGGTATACTTTAGAAATAAAATTATATTTAAAAATCTTTCATTTGTATCAACATATGAGAATTGTTTCTTTAAAACGGCAGGATGTTTTTCAAACAGTGGTTGTTTTCAGAAATTTATAAATTATTTTTCTAGAACACACTAAAAGGATATTTAAAAATTTTCGAGCTTCAAATTTTTCTTCTTTCAAATCGTATTGATAAATGACGTAAAAAGAAGAAGAAAGAAAAAAAAAAAAACATGTGTACAGAAATCCAGGCATCATTCTTTCCGAGGACCAAATGTTAATGTGAGTATAATGGTCCTCGCAATGTTAATGTGTGAACGAGTTTCGGTCTGCACATGGTAGGCTAAACAAACGAAAATAAACACACACATAAATAATTGTTTAAAATTAGGTTGAAAAGCTTTTGTTTCTTTAAAACTGCAGGATTTTTCTCAAACAGTGTTTGATTTCAGAAATTTATAAATCATTTTTCTAGAACACACTAAAATGGTATTTAAAAATTTTCGAGTTTCAAATTTTCCTTCTTTCGAATCGTGTTGATAAATAACCTTAAAAGAAGAAGAGAAAAACATGTGTACAGAAATCCAGGGATCATTCTTTCCGAGGACCAAATGTTAATGTGTGTATAATGGTCCTTGCAATATTAATGTGTGAACGAGTTTCGGTCTGCACATGGTAGCGTAAACAAACAAAAATAAACACACACATAAGTAATTGTTGAAAATTTCGTTCAAAAGCTTTTTTAATTTTAATTTTTTTCCCCACAACAATTTGAAGTGATATTTTAAAATTTTTTAGTTGGCAAATCTCAATATTGCAAATCATATTAATAAATTAAGGAAAAAGTAAAACGGCTGCACTTTAATTTAATTTTAATTTCTTTCTTCAGATTAATTTGAAGTGATATTTTAAAATTTTCGAGCTGGCAATTCTTCATTTTTGATATCGTATTAAAAAATTAAGGAAAAAATAATACGGCTGCCTTTATATATACATAAAGAAATTAGTCGATAAATTGTATACTTTAGAAATAAAATTATATTTAAAAATCTTTCATATGTTTCAACATATGAGAATTGTTTCTTAAAAACTGCAGGATTTTTTTCAAACAGTGGTTGGTTTCAGAAATTTATAAATTATTTTTCTAGAACACACTAAAATGATATTTAAAAATTTTCGAGTTTCAAATTTTCCTTCTTTCGAATCGTATTGATAAATAACGTAAAAAGAAGAAAAAAAAACATGTGTACAGAAATCCGGGCATCATTCTTACTGAGGACCAAATGTGGTCCTCGCAATGTTAATCTGTGAGCGAGTTTCGGTCTGCACAGGGTAGGGTAAACAAACGAAAATAAACACACACATAAATAGTTGTTTATAATTTGGTTCAAAAGCTTTTTCAATTTTAATTTTAATTTTTTTCCCCGGAACAATTTGAAGTGATATTTTAAAATTTTCGAATTGGCAAATCTCAATCTTGCAAATCATATTAATAAATTAAGGAAAAAATAAAACGGCTGCATTTATATATAAATGCAGAATTTCGTCGACAAACAGTATAATTTTAGAAATTACATTATGATAATAAATCTTTCATTTGTATCAACCTTTAAGAACTGTTTGTTTACATCTGCAGGATTTTCCCCAAAGAGTGGTTGATTTCATAAAATTATAAATCATTTTCCTAAAACACACTGAAATAAAATTTAGAAATTTTCGAGCTTCAAATTTTCCTTCTTTCGAACTGTATTAATAAATGACATAAAAGGAAGAAGAAGAAAAAAAATTAAAAACCTTTATACCGAAATCCAGGCATCATTCTTTTCCGAAGACCACATGTGGTCCTCGCAATGAATATGTGTGAACGAGTTTCGGTCTGCATTTGGTAGGGTAAACAAACGAAAATAAACACACACATAAATAGTTGTTTATAATTTGGTTCAAAAGATTTTTTAATTTTAATTTTAATTTCTTTTTTCAGAACAATTTGAAGTGATATTTTAAAATTTTCGAGCTGGCAATTCTCTATCTCACAAATCATACTAAAAAATTAAGGAAAAAATAATACGGCTGCCTTTATATATAAATAAAGAAATTAGTCGATAAATGGTATACTTTAGAAATAAAATTATATTTAAAAATCTTTCATTTGTATCAACTTATGAGAATTGTTTCTTTAAAACTGCAGGATTTTTCTCTAAGAGTGGTTTATTTATGAAAATTATAAATCATTTTTCTAGAACACACTAAAAGGATATTTAAAAATTTTCGAGTTTCAAATTTTCCTTCTTTCGAATCGTATTGATAAATGACCTAAAAAGAAGGAGGAAAAAAAAAAAACTGTGTACAGAAATCCCAGCATCATTCTTTCCGAGGACCAAATGTGGTCCTCGCAATGTTAATCTGTGAACGAGTTTCGGTCTGCACAGGGTAGGGTAAACAAACGAACATAAACACACATATAGATAATTGTTGAAAATTTGGTTCAAATCTTTTTTAATTTTAATTTTAATTTTTTTCCCCAGAACAATTTGAAGTGATATTTTAAAATTTTCGAGTTGGCAAATCTCAATCTTGCAATTTCTCTTTAATTTTAATTCCTTTTTTTTTTTTTTTTTTTTTTTTTTTCAGAATAATTTGAAGTGTTATCTTAAAATTTTCGAGCTATCAATTTTCCGTCTTACAAATCATATTAATTAATTAAGGAAAAAATAATACGGCTGTCTTTATATATAAATAAAGAACTTCGCCGAGAAATGGTACAATTTAGAAATTTCAGCTCTGTTAGAAATAAAATTATATATATAAATCTTTTATTTGTATCAACATATGAGAATCAATTGTTTAAAACGGCAGGATTTTTTTCAAAGAGTGGTTGATTCAGAAAATTATAAATCATGTATGGACTATCCAATATTTATAAAGCCTTGTACCCTAGCATAGTAAATCAGCCTTAAATCCTACAACCAACCAACCAATGCTTTAAAAATATAATCATCTATATTTATTATATTATATATTTTACAATACATATATTTTCCCTATCTAATGAAATCTATGCATTTCCTTTTTTTTCCGGGGATCAGAAATGTGGTCCTCGAAATGCTGATGTTTGAACGGTTTTCGGTCTGCATTGCGTAGATTAAACAAACGCAAATACAAACATACATACATATTAGAAGGGTGAAACTTTTTAGGGGCTACGCCTGAATTTAGGGTTTTTAAAATTTTTGCTGTCTTTGAATTTCATTTTAAATTACTTTATTTTTACAGAAGCTTCACATTTTGAACGTTTAGTTTGCCTCTTAATGCATCGTGAACAAATTTTACTTAATATAGGTAGCCATATGATGTGTCATTAATAAATCTATCTTATCTGCATGTAATTAGCATTTTTAAGGGTTTTTGCAAGGTAGGCAGTTTCCCACATGATATTAACTGAAAATTTGGTTCAAAATATTTTTTAATTGTATGTAATTTTACTTATTCTTACTTTTTTTTTTTTTTTTTTTTTTTTAAGAACTCACTGAAATAACATTTAAAAATTTTCGGGCTTTGAATTTTCCTTCTTTTGAATCATATTAATAAATAACGTAAAAATAAGAAAAAGAAAAAAAAAAATATATATATATATATATATATATATATATATATATATTTTTTTTTTTTTTTTTTTTTTGTTTAGAACAGTTTGAAATGATATATTAAAATTTTTGTTCTGGCTGTTTTCCCTCTTTGAAATCACATTAATAAATTAAGAAAAAGAAGAAGAAGAAGAAAAAAAAAAGGCTGTTATATGTAATTAAAGAATTTTCTCAAAAAACTGTGTCATTTAGAAATAAAATAAAATAAAATAAAATAATATTATATTATTTCCCAGAATACATTGAAATAATATTTTAAAAATTTCGAGCTCCCAATTTTCCCTCTTTCAAATCATATTTATAAATAACGTAAAAAATAAAAAATAAATAAATAAAAATAATAATAAAACTTGCCTATAGAAATCCACGCACCTTTCCTTTCCGAGGACTAAATGTGGTCCTCTCAGTTTTCATGTGTAACCGAGCTTTGGTCTGCACTTAGTTAGGGTAAACAAACGAAAATAAACACACACACACAAATAAAAAAACACATATACACAAATAAAAAAACACACATACAAGTAAATAAATTTCATAGTCTGCTAATTTATTTATTTTAATTGACTGCCCATCTGACAGTATGTACTTTTGCTTTCTTGCGAGTATTTCGGGCACTAAATGCTCCTATTAATATTAAACTAATATAATGCTTAAAAATTAAAATACTGATGTTTGTATATTTTTCTTAAAATCTCTATAAAAATATTTTTTTATTAATTCCTACCCCTCCCCCAGAGAGAGAGAGAGAGCTTTATAATTTTGAAACTTTGTCTGTGTTTTAGAATCTAAATAAATAGCCCAATTATTTTGGGGTGTCTTTTTAAAAACGCTGATACATTCTGAGTGGTTTTTAACTATGTTTGATAAAACTTTGATTGAAAGACTTTTATTATTATTATTATTATTATTATTATTATTTAAAATGATGTCTCTTCCAGAAACGCTTGCATAAATATTTAAAAAAATTCAAGCTGGCAATCTTCCAGCTTTCAAATAATATTAATATATTAATAATAATAGTAATAATAACAATAATAGTAAAAATAGAAATGCTTTTTAAGTATATTTGAAGAACTTCCTCAACAAACGATGTTCGCTGTTTAGAAATAATAATAATAATAATAATGAATAAATTTTCCATTTAAAAATAACACATGTCAAACAATTTTTTCAAAACTGCAAAGTCTTTTTTTTTTTTTTTTTTTTTTTTTTCAAATATTGTTTGATTTTGGGAGATGAAAAAACTAATATGAAACTTCTAACATTCATAAAAATATATTCATCCTGATTTACTCTACCAATCGTGATCCGCGCATTTTTCTGTTTTTCCGAGAAACAGAAATGTAGTCTTCCAATACTCATGTGTAAGGGTTTTGGTCAGCATTTGGTAGGTTAAACAAACGAAAATACACACACATACATATTATTTGAAAATTTTATTCAAAAATATTTTTTTCAATTTAAGACTCTTAATAAATAGGGGAGACTGGGGCACAGTGGACCACCCTTATTTAAATCACTTAATATTTAACTCTTTTAGTTTATATTGAGACTCATAGATGACAGCATGGTACTACTTGTCTACATCCAAAAATCCACATGGTAAATGCTAAGGTAGCCATTTTATACAATTTTTATGTTTTGAGCTGCTCAAAGTAATTTTTCAAGTTTGAAGTTTTTTTTTTTTAATTTTACCAGGACTGAGCTACTGACTACAAGTATTGGATAGTTGTTAAGAAAAGGTTAAGATATTGTTGTTTTTAAATTTATAAAAAATTATTAGCATATTTATAGTCTATATATAAACTTTTTACTATTATTATTTGTTTTGTCTGGAAATAGGGCACAGTGGACCGCCTTCCAGTGTGCTTAAAAGTCCAAATTGTATTTAATACCTTATTTATTTTAGTTAATTTTACATATACAAATATAATGTGACTCAAAATAATTAATAAAAATAATAATCTTAATGTTATAATAAAATAAATTTCTAAAAAGGGAAAATAGTTGCATAGTAGTATAATAATTATAAATATCTAAATTTAATGACTATTTGAATTGTTTAATATTAAAAAAATAAATAAAATGTTTATGTGATATAATGAATAGTAGGTTATATAAATTTATTGTTGTTGTTTTTAGAAATAACATGCAAAAGATAAAAGTAAAATATATTTAGTTAAACTTATCTCACAAATATAATGTAAAGTATTAACACCTCAAAATAATTAATAAAAATGTTTGAATAGTAATATAATGTTTAATTATATATTTCATAATTTTCATAACTATATAACATTAATAAACAAATTAAAAATATATCTTATTGTTTTTAGTGATGGCTCGTAAAAGACAAAGGAAATCTTATATAGGATTCTTACTCTAATTTGATTTCTTATTTATTTTGATTTCCTTTAAATTTTGGTAATTTTATTTAAAGAAAATGTTGAAATTATGTTATTTAGACTAGAATTGCATAAGAAACTAATTTTAGAAAAAAGCATGAGTAATTTATATTAATTGAACATGAACAACGGAGGTTGGTCCACTTTGATAGTGCACATAATTTATTTTTTTATTCGTAATGTATTAAAAATAGTGTCATGAAAAATTTAGGACATGTGAAGAAAGGTTTAAAGAATGTTTGCTAATTTTTTTAAGTACCTTTCTTTCTTATTTTTGGTGAAAAAAAATTTAAAGTGTAAAAGTGGTCCACTGTGCCCCGGTCTCCCCTATATATATATATATATATATTTACATTTAATAATATAAGTGCATATATTATATTATACATTTTATAACATAGATATTTTTGGTCTACACTTGAAAGAAACGAAAATACTCATAATTAACGAAAAAAAAAAAAAAAAAAATTTCAAACCTTGCTGATTTCTCACTCTTAATTAGAATGTCGATATTTACTCGCACGTTTTTACTTGCACTTTTCAAACACTAAAAACCATGTTAATCATTAACTAATTTAATGTTTGAAAAATAATATTTTAGAAAAAATTATCTATGTCTCTGTACATTTTTCTTTAAGTTTGTGTAAAAATTTTGTTTTTAATCTCCTATTAATAAGGGGGAGTTTTAAGAACTTGAAGGTATATTTGTCTATCTGCGGTATTTTGGAATCTAAATAAGCAGCTTAGTTTCATTCTGTTTATTATTATTATTATTATTATTATTATTATTATTAGATCGCTGATATATTCTATATAATTAGCCCTATTTGATAATTATCAGTTTAAAAGAATTTTAAATTTTAGAATATATATATATATATTTCAGATTACGTTGCATTATAATTTCAATTTTTTCGAGCTGTCTGTCTACTAAATTTCAAATCATCTTATGTTACATCTGCAAACAGCCAATCTTCGATTTTTGAAATTGTGAAAAATTAAAAATCACTTTAATTTTTATGTTGAATTATATAAACGTTAGTAAATATATAAATAAATAAATAACTGCGAATTTTAAACCTTATTCAAGAAAAGTTAAAAATTGGCCGTAAATATTAATTTCAGGTGATAGTTTGAACTTCTCTGAGTTCATTTAAAAATATAAAATTTTACACTTATTTTATGAAACATCTAAATTATATATAATTTATATATATTATTATCTCCTCAAACTTTTAACTATAAGGACTATAGATAGAATTCTTTCATCTTTTAACTATTTAAATATATAAGTAAAAGTATATAATCAGTTTATCTCTTTGCGCTGCTATCATCCTGGAAACCCAAATAAAAAAAAAAAAAAAAAAAAATCTGTAGAAAAAATCTCTAAATAATCTGAAGGTATTTGAAACAAGCATTATAAAAATTGTAGAATAATTGCAGTTTGGAAGCAAAAATTCCCCCTCCCTGTCTTAAATTTTTTATTGTTCGAAAATTTTTAGATAATCTGCAGTTTTGGACAATTTTTTTTTTTTTTTTTTTTTAAGCTGTGAACTTTATTGTGATTTCAGAATTTAAACTTGGTGCAATTTTTGATATGTTAACGTACCATAATTCAAAATATAACTTTTTTTTTTTTTTTTTTTTTTTTTTTTTTTTTTTTTTTAATGTACACATAATTTTCCATCGAATAATGCCAAATATATATATATATACTTCTCTTATACTTTAAAAAAGGGGGAGGAAAAAAACAATTTCAGATAGAGCAATTTATTTTCCCGCCTGTATGTTTTCTGCGTGATTTATGTAAAAACACGTGGACCGATATTTGTGTTATTCATTCAGCGAAAGAAAAGAATGGTTTTTGACTCCCCCCACTTGATAGCTGACATTCCGGTTTTAAACGAGACAATCCCTTTTAACTGGGGACTTTAAGAAGATATTCCCTAATAAACCCACAAATTTTCCCTTCTTCTGGTCCTCGCTTTGAATGCAAAGTGCGGAAGTTTTAAATTTAATCTATAAAAAAAAAATTGGATCATCTGGATTCTCCCATGTCTATAGTTTAAAAAACAATAATTTATATTTAGATATGTTAATTTATACCGGAGATATAAATAATTTTAGGTGGACCTCGCAATGAATGCAAAATTACGGGGACCTCACTTGGTAGGGTAAACCGGTATGTGTGTGTGTGTGTGACAAAATTTTGTGGCAACTGTATCTCAGGAACTACTATACAGAATTTCATACAAATTGGTGTGTAGTTGCACCTTGACATAGATTAGTGCCTATCAACTTTTGGTAAAAATTGTCTTACAGGTTGCGTTGCCATCCCGCTTTTTCTAAATTTTTAACATGGTGATATAGGACAAAATTTTGTGTAAATGTGCATAAAGAGAATTATATTTTAGTAATCATTATGAAATTTACAAGAATTATTTATAATAGAGATAGTCAACTGGGAAAAAAATTTTGTATGCATAGGAGCCTCGCCACCCCCCCTGGGGGGGAAGTCACCCCTCGAGGGGAGTAAATTTTCAAGATGGGTATCTTTCGAAAGGTCTCGTCAATACCTTTAAAACGAATGGTTGAACTATAAATCTGTGATAATTTAAAACAAAGTTATCGATTTTTTTTACTTTTAACGAAAAAAAAAATCGTTTTTTTTTTCTTTCTTTCTTTTTTTACACGAAATTTAACCAGACTTGGTATTTAGTTGGCCCCTGACATAAACTGTGGCTGATTAGATTTCGGGATCAATCACTCAACAGGTGGCGCTGTGATCGTATTTTTTCTAAATTTTTAACATGGACAAAAGTAGTACAAAATTTCGTATAAATGTACATAATGAGAGTTATTCTTAACCTGTGATTGTGAAATTAATATGAATTATTGATAATAGAAGATGTTAATTAGGAAAAAATTTGGGGCATCGATACCCCCCCCTAGGGGGAAGTACCCCCCGGGGGGGTAAATTTTCAAGATCGGTATCCTTCGAAAGGTCTCGTCAATACCTTTAAAACGAATGGTTGAACTATAAATATGTGATAATTTAAAACAAAGTTATCGATTTTTTTTACTTTTAACGAAAAAAAACTTTGGAAAAAAATCATATATATATTTTTTTTAAATATTGTTACTGCGTGAATTTGTATAAGAAAATATAGAAGAAAGTCTTGTGGTGGCCACAACATACTAGTTTTACTCCATTTTCATATATATCTATATATTAATAGGCAAGCATAAAATTTGTTGTCCCTTTTTAACATATTAATTATGGGAGTAGAGGGTTGAAAATGGTATCATTCGAAAGGTATGGTTAGCCGGAAGGTACGAATACAAATATTATTTTCTTACGATGTCAAGAAGGTATTTAAAAATACATTTATTTTTTATGCATTTTTCCCCATTTTTCCCTTTCATACACGTATTCCTTTACATTAAAAAATACCTAAAAGTAGAAAGTTGTTAAATCTGGCAATTTCATAAAGCTCAAATAAAACCATAGACACAGTAATTTGCATAATGTAGCATCACCATACGCAAGCGAAGTGATGACGTCACTGTCTGTCCATGGAGCCATGAAAAAGATTTTCTATGTTAATCATCAATTGGATTTTTTGTAAAAAAATATTAAAAAATAACGGAAATTATCTGCCGATTTTAATTCCAATATTTAGGTATAGTTATATATAAGTTACTGTCTACATGTGTTTGATTGAGTTATTTTTTCTGTAAAATTGATAAAATTTTAATTTAAAATCACAAAACTCCAGAAAAAAAATCGCAAACTTCCAGTTTCGAATATAAACATAAACATTTCATTTCAAAAGGTGATATTTAAACAATAAATATTCAACTAATATACTAAATAAAAGGAAAATGGATTTGTTACTAACTGCTGCATCTATAAGTAGACGACACGGAAAAAATTCCGATTTCCGTTTTTTGCTGAATTTACATGTTTTGAGCTTTCTTTACGTTTCAATTAACTGAAATTGGCTACTTATTTTTTTAAAAAGTGTTTTTATTGCTAGCTTTTGTGGGTAGAAGAAGCAAGTACAAGACACATAAAAACTTTTGATTTCCGGTTTTCGATGAATTTACACGTTTTGAGATTTCCTTGCATTTTAATTAAGTGAAATTGACTACTTATTTTTATTTTTTAAAAAGTGGATTTATTATTCTTTCCTCTGCATATATAAGTAGAAAATATAAGATTCAGAAAAGTTTTAGATTTTCGGTTTTCGATAAAGTTACACGTTTTGAAATTTCCCGAACTCAATTCGACCATTTTTGAATTTTTTTTTTTTTTTTTTTTTCTTTTTGTTTAAACACTGTACTTTATGAAACAATCGAATTAATTTAACAGAATTTGATACTTGGTTGGGCCTTGGTTTGACGTGGTACCTATTAGCTTCTGGGCTGTATCACACAAAAAGGGGCGTTTTCACGTTGCGATTTTCTCTCATTTCAGGAAAGGCTAACATCTACAGAGAGAAATAGTTATATTAAGTAAAACTCTGCTGATTCAGTTAGAGTGAATATCGGCAAACAATTGCCGCAGCTGTGCTGCAATTGCATTCCGTTTAGGACAAGGCAATAACTTTGCTTTGCCTCGCTTTGCAAAAAAAAAAATGGTCGAGTTTCGACCACTGGGCGATACTAGTACATATAAATATGCATGAGCAAATTTATTATATTATTATTTTTTTTTTCGTGTTATAGCATATTTCATTTTATGATGAAAAGAAAAGAAAAAAATCATTATTTATTTATTTTATTTATTTATTTATTTATTTATTTATTTATTTATTTTATTTTTTTTTGCAACAATTAAAAATTTAAATGTCCAATTTTTAAGCTATTACCTAATTATTATTTTCATATTTTTATTAATAATAAAAATAATAATAATAATAATCAAAATTTCGTTACAAATAAGATACCAAATGAAAGGGGCGATTTTTCTGAATCCGTCGGAACAGCTTATCGATCGGAATATTAGATTTTTTAAAATTAACTAAAGTATGAAATTTCGGTGGCAACTTGCGTCCAGAGAAAGACAAACAGAGTCCAAGGAAACCATTCAGCCGTTGTATATATAGATGATACTTGCAATTACGTGTCAAAAATTAGTGTTTGTAAATTTTGCCTGCAGTAAATTATGGATTTACTTATTTCTTTTTATGTATTAATTATAATTCTAATTTTAAACCAGCAATTTAGTTTTTTTTTTTTTTTTTAATCTCGTATTACAATAAGAAAGATTACATTTTAGCAGGACATTTTCATTAGTTAACAATACTTACTAATATTGTTTAACAACAAAACAATCTAATTACAAAACACTAAGAATTTTGTACGGATTATATGCCATTAGAAACGAAAATAACAATCAAAATTGAAAATTAGGTTTATTTATTTATTTTTTAAAGCAGTTTCATATACCATTTCCTGATCAAAAGTTACAACTCATTGTCTGGTCCAGTATTTTCTAGAAACTTTCGTAAACAAACAGGTAAATTCACGCGTAAATATTAAGATTGATATAAAACTTAGTGAAAAATTAAACTTGCAGGGTAGAATTTATATCATTATAGCTGTAAAGGTATTTTTTCGTTATACTTATTTATAAACGCAAAAATAACCTACAAAATCTGTCTTAGTGAATGAAATTTCACTATAATTATGTATTCCGGTATCTGATGTTCCCTTTAACAAAACAAGTAATACATGCTTCGAATAATTAATTTGAAACTGCATAAATTTGACGACATTAAATTATATTTATGTGTAAGATTAGGAAGGCAGTTTCGTTCACGAATTTAAGCATCGTGCATACTAGCATTATTAATTATGGGCGAGAAGTAACTTTCAGTTAATGACAGGAATTTCGAGTAATATTTGAAATACTCTAAATATGACTCAAAGTTGCTTTTTTTGTTTGTTCGTTTGTTCATTGATTTGTGATTTTTCTGAATATTTAATCTTGTTAACGTGCATTTGGAAATTCTATGCAAAGATATAAAATAACATTTGACAGATTGGTTCCAAATTAAACCATTAATATTTATATAAATAAATAAAATAATCTGGTGTGTCACTCATACGACTTTCTCTTACCCTGAAATTTAATACTATAATTACAGGTTAGTGATTAAGAGGTAAGATAACGAGTTCTGTTATATAAACTTATGTTAAAACAATTCAAATTAGGCTTCGACATAGTTTTATATGATAATTAGTTCTGTGTGATTGGGGGCTACCGCCCCCCTTAACCCCCCTTTTCATTACTGCACCTACATTTATATAGAATTGAAATCTGTTATTAACGTTAAAAGTTCACTTAAAATTACTCAAGCAACTTTAAGGTAAATTTCACGCAACATTCCTTGAAACTTAACAGTCTTGATTAAACTTTTCCAGCAACAAACTTATATTAACTTGAAAATACAACTTTTGGATCTCCTGAAATTATTCGTTTTTAAGTTACTGTAAGAGACACAGACAGAGATCAAACGTTAAAAAACTTGACTTCAGTAACGAAGAAGCCTCAAAACGTGTAAATATGCAAAAACGAGCAATGGATATTTAGTTTAAAAACATACATTATTTACCATATGTCTATCAGGTATTAGTTTCAATTCCTGAGCAGCTTTCCTGAATTTTAGCAAAGCACTTCCACTAACAATAAAAATAAATATTATCGCTTAAATATTGGCAGCCCTGCATATCTTTTGAAGATTATGTACGGACCACAAGGTGCACCTAAATATAATCCTATAGCAATAATAAATGTTACAACCTAAAATGCACTTCCATCAATTTTCATCTATTGTCGCACTATAATCTAGTTATTTTGTGTAGCCCTGTAAATAAACAGTGAATGATTCCCCTACCATATCCTACATGAAATACGTTTTTTCCGCATATCAAAAAAAAAAAAAAAAAAAAAAAAAACATTCGTTTCATTTAGTTTAGCGCAGTCTATTTATGTTAAACTCTACTTACCTGCAATTTTCCCCATAAACGTAAAGTATTTGAAATCTCTTTGGTGTCCCTGTACCCAAACTATTTGCTTCGTCTCGACGAAAAGCTTAGCGTAGCTTCCCTATATCATACACATTTAGAATACTGAGTTTGGACTTTCTGCTACCATTTGCTCTTGAGATATGCTGATAACACACACACAGACCAACCGCTAAAAACAAGATTTTCTGGTTCGTGGGACCTCAAAACATGTAAATATAACAAAAACTCACTTTCGAAAATTTGACGCTATAACAATACTTTCTCTACCTTATAGAAAGTAAAAATTAATAACATTATTTTTTATATGAATAATATATAAATTATATATAAATTTTCAAATACGAAACAATAATTTATTTCGGACAATGTTGATATGCTTCTATATGATATACTTTTATTTATATTTTCCGATTTTTACTAAGCATCACAAACATTATTTTCTTGCCAGCAAATAGATGCATCGATATTAAATTAATTTGTAGATTTTATATTTTTAATCAAATTGCAAAGTTTGTTCTTGTGAGACAAGTTCAAATTAAACCATTTCCATTCCTTTAAAAAAAAATATATATATATATATATTATTTTTTATATGAATAATAAATAAATGATATATAAATTTTCAAATATGAAACAACATTTTATTTCGGATAATATTGATATGATATACTTTATATTTAGATTTTCATATTTTTACCAAGCATTTAAAACATTTTTCTTGCCAGGAAATACATTCATCGATATTAAAATATTTTTTAGATTTTATATTTTTAATCAAGTTGTGAACTTTGTTCTTGTGAGACAAATTTATATTTTCCTTACTCTTGCTCTATAATCAGATTATGGTGAGTAAATAAATTTTGACGTTACTTTACTGACACACTACGGGCAATTTTTGATGGTCTTGAACACAACCTTATAAGTAGTCCGGAGACATGCCATCACAATTCATACAAATGTTTGCCATGCGTGAAAACGTGAAAAGGATGGCTCCCCCACTTCGGTGACTTCCAGGGGTATAATTTGAATGGGAATAGGAAGGTCATTGCGGCCGCGACGGAATTTACGTGCACCAGTCACCATTAGTGTGCCCTCCGATTCTTGGCCAGCTCGAGTATCGAAAATACCATATTCCATTTACAAGTTCTGTTTCTTACAGAGCAGGCTACCGCGGCTCCAAATTAGAAAAATGATTGTAAAGACTAAAGTAAAATTATGATTCATTAATTTGAAGCATAATATTGGAGGGGAATACAGGACTTATGTATACTTTTAAATAATATATAAATTTGTAAACTTTACTTATCCTACAAGCATACAAAAAAAAAAAAAAAAAAAAAAAAAACAGCATTTCCAGTAAATAAAGTTATTTAAAAACACGGTTCAAATTATTTAAAATGAATTTTTCTCTTTCAATATGCAAAAAAATTCTAAATTTAATTTTATGATTTTTCGACTAGTATTTAAAAATGACCTTTACCTACAAATGCATTAGTTGACGGATTATTCTTACTGCTGTTAAATAAAATTTAGATTTTCTTCCAACTTTCCTAATTTTTTCCTCCCCTTTTCACGACAGGAAAGCACAAATTTAAAAAACTGTTGTCATATATGCTAGTTCGTACGATTCTTATATTTCCCATAAGTCTGCATCTTTGAAATACCAATTCTTGTAATACGCCTACAAAATTTAAATGATGTTTTTTGTGTGCTATTAAAATGAACTATGAATATAAAAATTAATTACGCAGTTTTATATGTAATATTCCGGGTAAACATTTATTAATTATGATTCTTTTTGGGTATGTGTGTGTGTGTGTGCTTGTGTGTGTGTTTGTTTGTTTGTGCGTTGATTGTCAACAAAGATTTTAAACATTTATAATCTAAATAATCTTTTCATTACGGTAGTTTATTTTTGAAAATATTTTTTCTGTAGAGAATTTTTAATTATTTGTGGTCTGTATCAAAAGCAAGGCGATTGAAGTATGCGGATGTTGTAACCATTGATTGGACTTGTGGATTCAAGTTTAGTATGAAATAAAATATTAAATAAAATAAGTTACTTTCTTGGATTTGCATAACGATATTGCATTCAGTTTGAGCTTTTATTGCACACACATAGCGTGTACACTAAAAGTTATATATATATATATATATATATATATATATATATATATATATATATATTATATATATCGAAACAGTACATGTAACAATGCGAACGGTAATTCAGTTCGAACTGCCATCTCAAAAAATCAGCAAAAAAATGAAATATTAATCAAAATCGTCCGAGCAGTTTCCAGGAAAAACAAGTTTCTGTCATATGCGGTAGAGTGAGGATTATCATAGTAGTGAAATCTTCCTGGAAAAAACAAAGGATATGCCTAAGTGAAACGGCTATCTAATGTAAATAAGAAAATCTTTAATCGAAGAATTCCTTTAATCCTAAGTTTTCATGAAATTATTTCAATCCATTTCCCGTAACCATTGATTGGACTTGTGGATTCAAGTTTAGTATGAAATAAAATATTAAATAAAATATGTTACTTTCTTGGATTTGCATAACGATATTGCATTCAGTTTGAGCTTTTATTGCACACACATAGCGTGTACACTAAAAGTTATATATATATATATATATATATATATATATATATATATATATATATATATATATATATATGTATATATGTATATATAATATATATATCGATACAGTACATGTAACAATGCTAACGGTAATTCAGTTCGAACTGCCATCTCAAAAAATCAGCAAAAAAATGAAATATCAATCAAAATCGTCCGAGCAGTTTCCAGGAAAAACAAGTTTCTGTCATATGCGGTAGAGTGAGGATTATCATAGTAGTGAAATCTTCCTGGAAAAAACAAAGGATATGCCTAAGTGAAATGGCTATCTAATGTAATCGAAGAATTCCTTCAATCCTAAGTTTTTATGAAATTATTTCAATCCATTTCCGAGAAAACAAGCATCTCCCTATTTTGCCATGACGGAGTGAGATTTAACAGAGAACGCTATTTTAGTAACAATGAGGATAAATCAGGTGAATTTTTCATCTCAAAAATCCCTTAACCTTAAGTTTTAATCAAAACCTTTAGAGTAATTCCCAACAAATCCAGGTTTTTGGCTTATTTTCTAACAGTCTGAGTGAGAATTAACAATGGACGCTAATCTTCCTGCCTTTCAGGATGAGTCAGATGAGTTTTTCCTCTCATGAAATCTTTAATCCTAAATTTTTACTAAAATAATTAGATCTATTTGCAAGGAAACGTGATTTTTTTCACATTTTAATGCGAACAGATTGAGTATTAAAAGTGTTTGCTAATTTACAAGAGTTTAGGATAAGTCAGATGGGTTTGTATTTTCAAAAAAAACTTTTAACCCTAAGTTTTTATTAAAATCGTCACATCCATTCCCGAGTAAACCTGATTTCTCCCATTTTTTACATATACACATTTTTTTATATAACAAGTTACGCGATTCACTCTTTTGATAAAATCGAAGAAATGTTTTACATTGTAGAATAAACGCATTCCTATATAGTGTTTTATTCATAACAGAGGAAGAGACCTTCAAAAACACCATTTTAAACAGCTGACCGTTACCCCATCTTACGTTGACCGGGCTTTTTGTGTATAATACATACTTTAAAATTAAAGAGGCTTTGCCATATTTGTCCAGTGATAGACCATTTCTGACCATCGTGATGTTAAAAAATTCCAAACCTATATTATGGAAGTTTGATTTTCGTTTTTGTAATTCATGCTTATAATGACGATGAAAAATGTAATAGTTAGGACGTTTTAAAAACTTATATATATATATCGAATTGAAGCACCCTGAGACAAATAAATGTACCGCCTTCCTCTAGAATAAATAAGTGGCCATTTTCTAACTCCCTTAACTAGAAATATAGATTTCCGAGCTATGAGCGTAAGGCACGTCAATACACTGAATAGACGAAATGATCCAGAATTTCTAGTGTACACATTTCTAGATGGTGAAACATTATTCTCAATACGCTAAATACTCTAAATCATTGTATTGCGAAAAATTCTCGCTTGACATTCTAGAATTGGGTAATAAACCAAGATTACAGTTGCTGAAACCCGCGTCTTGCAGTCTCATTTATTTGCAGGGATTTTTAAATAACTTTGCCCTGGATGATATAGGTAAACGCTCTAGAATTCAAATAGGGGCTTAAAGAATTAGCTTTCCAAGGGGACTAGAATTTATAGAATTTATAAGGATGACATGGAACTATTTTTTCTAGAGCAACAACTTAGATTCTAGATGTCAGTTACAGAATTTTTTCTCCGTGTAGTTACAGTTATAATATAATTTACGTTTGCTTTGTAAATGTATCCGAAAGTTCACATTATAAATATGTATAGTAAATACTTAGCATAAATATTTTATTAAATAAGTATTAAAGTACTGATTTTTTTTGTTTTAATATTACTTATAAAAAGTAACATTCTTCTTTTGTATATTAAGAGAGAAATTTATTTCTATTTCGTACGTTTTGGCATTCATATTAAAAATCTTATTACCAATTTCGATGAAAAAGAAACTTTGATTAGCCATAAAAAATGGAACAAAGAATCATACGAAATGGAATTTGTTTATGAAAGATGTTATTACTATAAGAAGATATTGGAAATGCAATCTTTATCCTTACATTTCTATGCATTATTCTCAAGAAGAAAATATGATAAAATTTTATGAATGAAGAAAGTTCCATATTTATTAAGTAAACAAGAAAAAAAAATACGATAGGTTTATTATTTATGTTTTTAAAGGTTTTCTTCTTGTCTCTTACATTATATTCGGCATCATAAATTAAACCTTTTTTAATATTTTCTAAGAAAGTATTGAAATAGAAACTGCTGGAAAGAGATAGTATTTAATATATTACCTTGGCAAAGAAAATTGTGATTTAATGAAAAATATATCAAAGATTTACCCTTTCAATATTAGTTAATAAAAGTTTCTTTTAATATAAAATGTAGTTGGGATATGAATCGTGTTTTGAGAAATTGTTATTTTTCTAATATTTGTACACATTACGAATTTATGAATAAAATAAGTGCGTTTTGCTTTTATGGAAGTGGGCCTTTTTTATTTATAATTTCCAGCAATGACTTCGGTCTTCTATGTTATATTGTCTATAATTTGATTTGTATCTTTATAGTCCTCTGTAACTTTTGCCTAGACATTGGAAATAAAAAAAAAAGTTATTTTAAATTACTCTCTTTTGGATGAGTCTAACTCCTTTTGTTTACGTTTTCATAAACTAATACAAATTTAGAGAATAATTCTCACCATTTAAAATTAGTAAAATTAAACATAAAAATATATATTTCATTTAAAAGCAATAGACAATGCCTTTCCTTTTATATATATGTGTGTTTATTTTGTGTTGGTGCAGATTGCTTTTCATATAAAATATCTATGGGATATTAATTTTGTTTTGAGAAATTATTATATTTATTATATTTGCATGCTTAAGTATAAAACAAAGATATGAATAGAGAAGTTTTTTTTTTCCTTTATGAAACAATATCTATTTTACTTATAGCTTTCTAGTTATATTGTTATTTCGTTATTTTCATTTATGTTGTATGTATTATGTACATTATATATAGTACATGTCTTTAAATTAGCGTGTCGACAAGAAATCGCAAGCTATTAAACTAGTAACATAAATTAGAAAATCAGAATTTGTTTGAAAATACAGGAAATACATATAGTAATATTTTTGTACTTATATCCTCAATAGAGTAGTTGGTTATGATCGATTCCCATCCGACCTAGAGAGGGGGTCATTTCTCAAAACTGGCAAACAGAGTGTCAGATTTGAACCCAGTTAGCACTGTTTTGACCTAGCCGTTCAAATATTTCTGCCGTTTTCTTAAAACTGGATGTGATTCCTTTTATATGTATGTGTTTATTTTGTGTTAGTATGGATTGCTTTTCATACAAAACATCGTTGAAATAAGCATATTATTTTGAGAAATTATTATATATATAGTTAGCATATTTAAGTATAATACAAAGATGTGAATAAAAAAGTTTTTCTCTTTTATGAAACATTATCGATTTTACTACTAGCTTTCGATTGGTATTGGTATTTCATTATTTTCATTTATGTTTTATACATTAAGTACATTATATATGTCATATGACTTTAAATTCACGTGTAGAGAAGAAA
This sequence comes from Salticus scenicus, assembly GCA_963930645.1. Lineage (NCBI taxonomy): Eukaryota > Metazoa > Arthropoda > Arachnida > Araneae > Salticidae > Salticus > Salticus scenicus. Next base: position 275,728,412 of record OZ005656.1, on the reverse strand, counting down.
TCCCAAAGTATAAAATTAGTAATATAAATGAGAAAAAATCAGAATTTGTTTGGGAATACAGCAGATAAATATAGCAGCATTTTTACCCTTAGTAATAGTAGTTGGTTATGATCGATTGCCATCCGACCTGGAGAGGGAGTAATTTCTCAAAACTGGTAAACAAAATGTCGGATTTGAAACCATTTCACGCTATTTGGCATAGCTGTTCAAAGTTTTCTATCGCTTTCTTTAAACTGGATGTGATTCCTTTTATATGTATGTGTATATTTTGTGTTGGTATGGATTACCTTTCATATAAAATATCGTTGGAATAAGAATTTTGTTTTGAGAAATTTTTACATTTATTAATATTGCATACTTAAGCATAATACAAAGACATGAATAAAAAAGTTTTTCTCTTTCATGAAGCATTACCTACTTTACTTATAGCTTTCGACTGATCTTGTTATTTTAATTTATGTTGTATATATTACATTATATATGTTATGTATGTCAAGAAATTCACGTGTAGACTAGAAATCTCAAATTATGAAGCTAGTAATATAAATGAGAAAATTACAAAATTTGCGAATACAGCAGCTATATAGCATGCGAATATAGCAACATTTTTTCTCTTTAGTTCTTCAATAGTAATTGGTTATGATCGATATCCATCCGACATGGAGAGGGAGTAATTTCTCAAAACTGGTAAACAGAACTAGTTGGCGTGAACTGGTTCAAACCCAGTTAACGCCGTTCGATCTAGCCGTTCAAAGTTTTCTATCGTTTCCTTGAACCTGGTGCAAATACGGCGCGGCGCATAATCACATAGAAAGACCCCAAGGAGACAATTCCCCCGGATTAATTTCCCCCGTGTAGACAAACGATCTTACTGCTCACCGACTCTGCCCATCTCTTAAAATACGAAATGACAATCAGAGCTGATTGCCGTCAGTGCTTGAATGTTTAATGCTTTTTTCGATTAATTGAAATGGGTTCAAAGTTGTAATGATGTCATATCTCGCTCTTTTGAAGTGCTCAAATACACGTTCACTACCTATGGCGACCTGTTCTTTAAACTAAATTTGAGGACAAATATGGCTGTGTCCCCGGATTTCGAGAACAAAATAAATAGATCTTCTTAAATTATAAAATTTCAGTGACTTTTATGTACGAAGAACCCGAAAAAAACTTATTTCAGCTTAATTATACGTATACAATTTATTACAGTAAAACATAAATAATTTTAAAACTGGGAGGCTCAAATGTTTTCTAAGGTTTTTATGACGAAGGAAGAACTATCCTCGGGCAAAGATAGGTGGTCAAACGAGCATTAATGCATGAAGGGGAATAAGCAGACATTACCCTGGAGAGACGATGATGAAAAAAAAAACCCACATGTCTTGTGATATTGACCTCTTGAATTCCAATGGTAGCTTATGTGAAATTTATCATAAATATTTTACTGTTCTTTTTAAGATGTTCCTTTTTGGATATTTTTCTGAAAATTGCTTAAAATTTGTGCAACTGTTGTATGTCTTAAAATCGGCGATAAAGCAAAATCCAAACAAAACTAAACAGCTTACGCAAATTTCCTTTGAAAGAGTGTAATCGTTTATACTGTAAAAGAAAAAAATAAATAAAGTAACATATTAAAATAACGTAATGTCTTTCAAAGTTGTGAACAAAAGATTTTAAACCAGATGAAATTCGTTTTTGTGTACTGTGCATTTTTGTGTTGAGCGTTTGAGAACACAATTCTATTAGATAATGGCAATGGGTTGAACTGTAGAAAGAACCAGTTATACAGAAAGTGGCGTTATCTTTATAAGTGATATGTAAAATCTATTGAGATGACAGGTCTTAAGACCATTCTAGGGGATAACATTCCCACCGTCGACATTAGTTTACTGTGTAGCTATAGTGCTATATTAATTAAAACAATAAAACAGCCAATACTTTGAGTCTAGTGAATTTTAAAATAAAAAAATATTGTTTTATTTATTATTATTTTTTAAATACATTATTATTTGAAAAGTTATAAACTTTTAGGACACATAATATGACTTTAAAAGGTAAAACTATGTAAATTTTATAAAAGGTTGCACCAAATATTATAGCAAACAAGACATAAAATATGATGCCGCATTAAAAAAAAAAAAAAAAAAAAAAACGAAATATGAAATATGAAATATGAAATATGAAAAAAAAATAGAGCATTTAAAAGTTGAAATTTTATACAATACTAAACATGAAATATAGATGAAACGTATAATTTTTTATAAATATTATACAAAATATAGTAGTATATAAAACATGAAATCTAATATCACTTTCAAAGTGAAATGCATAAAAAATTCAATAATGAATTATGCAAAATATTATAATAAATTTCTTTAAATAATGTTTCTTACAATCTTCCTACATATTATTTCATCATAAATATAACTGGAATTCGCATTAAAAGAAAGCATGAATTTATTTCTCTTTATTACCTAGAAAGCCCACAGTTTGAATTTAATAGAGACAAATAAATTTAGTTTAAATCCTACCAAAAGAGTCAATTGCAGTTTTAAGTCTATTAAATGTAGAAACTTGCCTTTAACTTTAATTAATCGATGTCTTAAAAGACATAAAATTTTCTTTGAAATAATGTATTTTAGATAAATAAAATAAATTTATTTTATACTGTAATCTCTTTTGGTTAAAGCTTTAAAGGATTTGAAACGGTTTAATAATTAGAAGTTTTACATTATGAGATTTTATTTATTAATAGTTTTATTTCTGCGTATTTATTTTGTAACAGTTAAAGGAAAATACTTCCAATGTAAGTTTCCCTAATACCAAAAAGCTAAAAGTATTAAATTACAAGTATATAACCATTAAACATTTAGTTAATGTTATAAAAATAAAATTTTACACTGTAAAAAATTTTGTGTAATAATACACAACATTATTGAGGGAATTTATTTCCCTCAACCACACTGTGAAAAAAAATATATACCGCTTTCATATAGAACTAATAGGCGGTCCTTTTCTAAATCCCTAAACAAGAAATATGGATTTCCGAGCTATGCGTATAAGGCACGCCAATACACTGAGAAAAAAATTCTATAACTGACATCTAGAATCTAAATTGTGGCTCTAGAAAAAATAGTTCCATGTCATTCTTATAAATTTCTTATAAAAGTTTTTCTAGTCCCCTTTCAAAGCGATTTCTAGAGGTCTCTATTAGAATTCTTGAGCGTTTGCCTCTAATATCTCCAAATAAGTGTGAATACAAAAGGCGGGTTTCAGCAGCTATAATCTTGGTTTATGGCCCATTTCTAGAAAATCAAGCGAGAGCTTCTCTTAATACAAAAGATTCAGAATATTCAGAATATTGTTTCATCATCTAGAAATGTGTGGACTAGAAATTCTCGACCATTTCCTCTATACAGTTTATTGGCTCTGCCTTATGCGCATAGATCGGAATATTTCTAGTGTAAAGATTTAGAAAGTGAACATTTGTTCATTCTAGTTGAAGGCGGTATATATTTTTTCTCATTGCATGTTGAGAAATGTCATCAGCTATATCTGTGTAACAAAGGCCTGCAGTGGAATGTTACGCAATTACAACTGGCAACCTTTCTCTACATGGTTGTGGCAAGTAAGCTGCCTCATTGAGGCAACTTACATGTGATTTATAAAAATGCCTCTCATAAAACACAATGCGCTGGCATACTTTTGGTTACCCACGTACTTAAACCAGTTTTGTTACTTATACTATTTCAAATAGGGAACATGCCAGAGTAAACTTGAATAACAAATATTATTTAAAGATATTTTACAGGTATTTTACAAATATTTAAAAAATATCTTTGTGTGGCACTGTAAATCTTAAGGCAAATCATTCTACATTCAATAAAAGCATTTGCTTGTGCATATGAAGCGTAAATGACAATTTCAGTATGATTTGTGCGAAATAAAAGTATGAAAATATGATTTATAGAAATACCTCTCATCGAATGCAATGCTTTCAAAACCTTTCGGGTGTCTCTGTACCCAAACTAGTGGCGGTATTTTCCCCTTTTTCAATAAGGAACATCCCACATTGAATTTGAATAACACATATCAGTTTGAAGAAATTTCATCAATATTTACGTGAGTTAGAGCTCGGAGAGACAGACAGTCCGAAGTCATAAACGCTTTTTAACATTGTTGGTGTGTGTGTATGTGTTCAGCAGGTATATATGTCAATGGCAAAATAATGTAAATCAGAGAAAATCCTTTTGTAAAAAAATAGAACTGACTCCAAAAAGCAACTATTATTCAAAGAACTAAAAATAAAATGAAAACTGGCATAAAATGAAATTGTAAATTGGGCCTAAAAGTATAAAATAAATTCCTTCGTCAAACAACATAAAAACTTATCGTAAATTTTGAAGTCGGCGAAAAATTAAATAAATTTGATTATTATTATTATTATTTTATGGATTTCTTTTTAGATTGGCAACTATAAACGCTGTTGTCTCGAATGATCCATCTTCAAAGTTTCCTTTTTTATTTTGTCACTGTAAACAATTGGTTAATTAGTAACATCTACATAGAACAGTAAACATCTTTGGTAATTTGTTATTTATGTTTCTAAGAGGTTACTAGAGTTTTCTTTTCAAAATTTTGCAGCTTACGAAATCTCTGTTTTTCTATGAATCAAAGTCGTTTTTAGCTGTGTTTTGCAGATGCAAAAATGATATGTATATTTTAAATAGAATTTGATTTTTTAAATTGAATTAAAGTATCACTTTTTACTTCATTTTACGCCGACTTTAAAAGTTATAATAAATCGTAGTGTTTATGTTGTTTGTCGAAGGAACTTATTTTATATTTTCAGGCGTAGTTTAGAATTTCACTTTATGTCAATTTTCATTTTATTTTCAGTTGTTTGAATAGTACTTGCTCTTTGGAGTAAGTTCTATGTTTTTACAGAAATTTTTTTTTCAATGAAAATGTATTCATATAGCAGCAGACGCGAAGACGTTCGACACGGTTTTACATATCGCACGCCGAAAGAAAAGTGACACAACTCAAAAAATGGGAACTTCGAGTTTATGTCACAGAAAATTATATGTTTCATCATAGGCTCTTAAACTAGATGCATGTCGCGTGGCTTGGAACCTTGGCAGCAGTTGAAGCGGTAGACAGCGCTACCTGGCACAGATTGCACGACTTTGTTATTCAAGAGCCAATAAATTTTTTTTAAAGATGATATACATAAAAGGAGAATAGATTTGAAGAAACGTCGATTATATATATCATACATCCCTTCTTAAAAGTATTGGTGACAGTTGAATAAAAAAGTTGCGCAATCTGTACCAGGTGGCACTGTCAACCGCTTCAAATGTCTCCAAGTTTCCGAACCATGCGACAGGCATCTAGTCTAGGAGGCTATGGTTACACATTCATATGTTATATTTTCTTCTCGAAAATTATCCACTTAAGAGGCTGTTGTGATAATTTTATTCAAGCCAATGCCTAACCTATCAACTGATTTTTCTCAAATACTACATTTTTTTGTTTAAGTCACTTTTCTTGCATTTGAGAAAAAAAAACTTGCATGAGAAAAAAACTATTTAATGAAATCACATACGTTAAATTAAAAAGGCTTTAGAAATGTAAAGAACAGATGCACTGCATTCGTAACTAAATATCTTGTGAGACACGTAGTATCCATTATCAATAAATATATGAAATATACACTTTGAAAAGAGTGAATGACTATCTGTTATTCATGTAAGGTTATCTAATGAGACTCTAAAGAAATGATTACAGCATATATCTTTAATATATTAACTCATATATAAAAAAAATATATAACAATAACGTCAACTGCAATGCATATCTGAATTCTGATTGAATTTCACAGAGAGCACGTGTTACCTGTTACGCTGAAATGCGTGCAACGCAAAGTTCAAACAAAACCTAAGTATGTATTGAACTAACGGACAGAAGTTAAACATCTATATTCGAAATAAAGGACTTTTAGACTTCTAAGATGGCTTCGACTACTTACAGAGTGTAGGCAACTGCAATCAAGCATATGTACGGTTAAAATGTTCTGTTTTTAGCATTTATGTCTACAAGGTGTCTTTTCGTGCTAAATAGATGATGCTTTACAACATTGTAATTCACTTTTTCCCCCACCTCGTTCTGTTTTCGAGATAGAAACATTTACTCCTCTATTTTCCAGCAGATGACGCTGTAAGAAATCGCATATCATAGCACATGACCACTTTACTGTCCTTCCTACTTTTACGGGTGAAGCTGCAGCTTTTCAGAAGCTAAACGTGTGAGAAAAGACTCTTATAGGCACCCTGTAATTTATTAGATTATTGTCAACTGTCAAAGTAAAAATGCTATTGGTTATGAACAAATTCTAGACTATTCAATGTTATGGTTCTCTTAACGGATATAATTTTAGAAAACAGCTGTCATTTTTTTTTTCAGTATAATTAAACATGATCAGTGTAATTTTTAAAGATATTTTATAGTAAGTGTGTTTTCATTGTTTAGTAAATAATACTGAAGCTGAACTAATAACGTAAAACTTATCAAACTTTAAATATATATTAAATTTTATTAGTAAATAATTAGTATCAATAGTATTACATGCATTATTTATTTAGTATAGGTATTCATTTCCTTAATTTTGTCTATGAAATTCTAAAATCATGGACAATAATTTGAAACATATTACTTAATATAAAAATGTCTTATTGCTAATAATTTTTTTAGTATAGGTATTCATTTCCTTAATTTTGTTTATGAAATTCTAAAATCATGGACAAGAATTTGAAACATATTACTTAATATAAGAATTCCTCATTGCTAATAAATTTTACTGCGAAAATATCAAAGACATAAATTCTTTTTAAAGACATGGAAACTTCGATTAGAGAGTTGAGAAAAGAATTTTCGTTCATTTGCATTAAATTTCAATTTTGAAGATAAAATTCTTTTGGAAAGTTTTAATTAAACATCTCTCAGATCTTTGTCACAACTTTATACACACAACAAATAATTTGAAAAGTATTTAGTAAATTTGTTTTGCTTAGGTTTACTTTGAAATGAAATATAGTTAAATCCTTTGAACGATAAGGAATGTTAGAAGAAAACTAATTGTTTACATAATAATATATGTTCTTGAAACGTATTAATATTATTGAAAATTAACAACGCTTCTATATTTATGCTAAATTAATTTATATTATTTTACACGCAGCATTTCTAATTAACGAATCATGAAATATTTTGAAATTGCACTTTCAAATTGCCAAAAATTGTCAAGATATTTTCTTCTAAATGTATTTTAATTTAAATTTATTATTATAGAACGCATACACACAATCACGCACACTCACATACACAATCACACATATGCAGAGTGAAAAAAGTATAGTTTTGCATAAAAAAAAGTATATTGTTTTGAAGTTACTATAGATAACAAGAGGCTTGTACATACTATCAGGTAGAATTTAGACTATCTCGAGTTCCATGCGCGATTCAAAATTATTTCCATGACAAAAGCCCCTGTCTTACTGATCAGCTACAAATTTGACTTTATTTTTGGTTGGATTACAGCAATAAGGTTTGCGCGTGCACTTGTTGTTTTCTTTTTATACATATAATGTGCATTTGACATAATCTACAGAAGAAAAAAAAATCAAAGAAATGGAGATCCGGTAAGTAAGGACACCAATGAAAGCTTACGAAAATTATAGGTGAAAAACGATTCATTTTACCGAAACAATTAATTAAGTTAACATTGAGAAAGGATTTACGAATTCTCGCTGTCTTGAAACAATATTTGCCGCCAAATTCGATCACTAATCTCGCAATGTCGCCAAGTTTGTAGCCAATGCTGATTTTGGTCTTGGCATCGATTTTTGCGACCTTTCATCGAATTTGGCGATTTGGTGACCAAATTTGGCGAAAATTTGTAGTTTAGGGTTGCCAAAGTTTGGAAGCTCTAACTTCAATAGGAACAGAATTCTGAAATTTTCCAGAAAGATTTATAGGTTTATAGCGCTGAACTGAATTCTTCGAAAAATTTTTAAATGACAAACAACACAAAACAAAATAGAGTGCATTCGTGAACTAGAAACTACCTATTAATTAAGAATTAATTCTTACACACAAAAATGCCGGCAACTTTCATAACAATATTATTACGTGCTCTATCTGCGTGCTGAGTATTCATTAAAGAGCATTCGTCAACTAGAGCCTGTTTATGTCTTTAACACTTACATTCTACACGCAAAAATTTTCGCAACTTTTATAAAAATATCATTAAGGACTCTATTTACGGGCTGTATTTTCATTAAATAAAATACTTTCGTCGACTAGAACCTGATTATGTCTTTACAAATTATAATCTACACACAAGAATGCCGACAACTTTCCTAATAATATCATTACGAGCTCTATCATTACGTTATTTTGAAATCTGTATGATGGTAGGTCATACATAATGACCAAAACCTTTGTATATTTGGTCATTATAAATATATTTTTGTAAATATATCCAAATTGGAAAGTCACGGAAGCACCAAAAAGGGAGTTGCGCAACTAGATGTTATAACAAACCTATATAACAATTTGAAACGTTCTACGTCCAACCGTTTTTGAGTTATGCGAGAGATGTACAAACACACATACAGACATCACGAAAAATCGTGTAAATTCCTAATATCTCTAAAACGAGATGTCGTATTGAGACGAAAACTGCAGGTGTACAACGAGACATCATGACAGTCACACGTATAAATTTACAATACTCTACGATGATTCATTTTTGCGCTATGTGAGATATAAAATCCATTTTGGAAATCGGGATTAAAACATTTCCTTTGTACTTTGTATAAAGAAGTAAAAAGTAATTTTTTAAAAATCGATATTTTGTGTCGCACGAGAAAAGATTTGATTGGTAGAATATATAAAACAATGCTTATTTATAATGATATTTTTGTTTCTATTACCCGACTACCACAGGTAAAAGAAGTATTGTATTCGGACCAAAAATTCGATATAGAAATATCATCTGATTTGCATACTTTCAAGTCTCCTGAGTCAAAAGAAGCAGTTTTTAGCAATTGGTCAGTGTGTGTGTATATGTGTGTGGGGAATCATCTGACTATCATATCTTTGAAACTAATAAGATAAAACTACGAAATTTCAGAATTGAGACAGGTTCCGTGTACAGATGATTTTTTCAACTTTTGGGGAAAATTAAGAAACCGAAAGTGGGTGAACGAAATTCGGAAGTTCATATCTCAAAAACGGCTCTAAATGTTTTGTTTAAAGTTGCTATATAAACAGGTCGCTATATAAACTATTAGATTTCCTTTCATATGAATTTGTTGGTTAATTCAAGAAAATAGTGGTTTACAATAAGCTTTAAAAGAAAGTACTCAGAAAATTCCTTAAATACCGTTGCTGTAATTAAGATGTAATGAAGCTTCCATCTTTAGTAAAAAGTTATATATATATATATATATATATATATATATATATATATATATATCCCTTTACCACCCGAAATTTTTTTTACCTTAAAACATTATATTTTTTGGTTTTTGAAAAATGAAAGAAAAATATGGAATATAACCGACATGTGTTGATTGAAAATTGCACTTTACACTTTCTGCTAATTAACTCGATCGTTCTTTCCCTGATTTTGTTACACACGACTGTTCCAGATGCAAAAATGTAAGTGAATGTCGTAAATGTATAAACTCCCGTTTTTTTGTTTTTAATGCACACACACACACACACACACATATATATATATATATAATTTTAAAAGATAATCTGTTTTTTAATTTGTTCACTTGAATTATTTATTTATATAAGATAATTTTAGGATATTATTTTCTTGCTTGTTTTCTTACATAATTGTTCGTATCTACAAATATGTTTATCTTTCTTTTTATATACTTAAAGAACTTTTATAAATATGCACTACAGAAAAAATCTCAATCACAATAATGCGTGAAATCTAAACAAAAATTCCCTATTCAAAATATATATTAAAATTTAAAAAAATAGGAAACATTTAGCTTTAAAAATATTAAATGCATATAATATATATATATATAAATTCTCAGATATCTTTAAAAATAAATTATGAAAATTGTACGAAGAGAATTTGCCTAGTTAATTTATATTTTGAATATACATTCACAACTAACTGCTGTTTTCTGAGAGCTTTACTATGTATAACAAATCATATAATTTTGTGCATATAAGTGCAACCAGTCGAATTATTAATAACTTTAAATTTAAATGTAGTACGTTTGCATGTTTTATTTTTAATTTAAATATAAATTACTACTGGTGTATTTCAAAATACTACACACACAAAACTTGTGGATTATATGCCCCACTAAATAATATCTGTTATATCTTTTATCAGTGACAATAAAAGTTAGCAATCACTATACATCTGTATAATAATTTATATTGACACTTTTTCTGTTAAGGTAATAACAATAATTCAATTTTTTAGAAATATACTGTTGATATTTTATGCAAAATACTGAATATTTTAAAAGGAAAGTAGTTAATTATTTTATTTCAAGTTTAAAGATATTTAATTAAGTTTATCAATCAAAAATTAATTTGTTTTGTATTGTCAGTTAAACAGATTTACAATAAATATACTATTCAGGATGGTCATAATAAAACTTGACCTGTTCAGCGCACTCATTCGTTGTAACTGATATGCGAATTGAGTGTATTTGTATCTCTTTCGGAAATGATAAAATATATTTTCGTTCGTTACGTTGTTGAGGAATATGTGAATCTCAAAATAAAATCTTTTACGTTCGAAGGCGATTTTTTTTTTTTTTTTTAATACTAAAGTCATCAAATTTCGTTATTGTTCAATCACTGTCAATCAATGTTCAATCAATGCTCCCTATTGAACACTACATGAATATAACATGTTTTGAAATTTATGTAAGAGTTTCTAATCAATACTGTCTAATAATAAATACACAAGTTATTTAATTTTTTTTATGACATTTTATATCTCAATCATTGAAATTTTAAAATGAAAAATATCTCTGTAAAACTCCGCTTGTGATTGAAATTAATACATTTTTACTTCTATTAACCTACTACCGAAGGTAGTGACTATATTGTATTCGGTCCAAAAATTCGATATAGAGTTTTCAATTGTTTTACATTTTTTAAGGTCTCCTGAGTTCGAAAAAGTGGTTTTTGAAATTACTAAGTATGTGTATTTACATATATACATTTGAATGGAATCTTCTGACTATGTTATCTTGGAAACTGACAAAGGTAGAGCAACGAAAGTTCAGAATTGAGTTAGGTCTGGTGTAAATATAACTTTTTAAACTCTTGGGGAAAATTTGAAAATCCGTATTGGGACATATGAAACCGGAACTAGAACCGCAAATCCGTATCTGAAAAAGGCTCTAACGATTTTCTTCAAAATGCTATATAAACAACCTGTTAGATGTTCTTTTGAAATTAATAGTTGATTAGCACATGAAAAATTATAGGCGTCTTGTATAAGTAGGCAAATTTGAGGTCTCGCAAGTACGTTCCTTTAAAAATGACAGAACAAATTTTGTTCTTTCAAACCCGCCGTATTAACTCTCAGATATCCTTTAGATATCCTTTCGTATGTAATTGTTATTTTCTGGTCAATAATTGATTTTCACAAGTTTTGGCGGAAGTCGATATCGCAAAAGCTGCTCTAACGATTTTCTTTCAAATTGTTACATAAACCCTTTTTTAGATATCCTTTAGCATATATTACGTATTTATTACAAAAAAAAAAAAAAAAAAAAGTGATAGTCATCCTGATTAGATAACTCCGTTTCAGATCTCAAAAATGGATATATATATATATATATATATATAAAAAGCTCTACTGTTTTCTTTTTATATTCGCTATGTAAACTCTGTTTATATGTCTTTACACATGAACTGTAAAAAAAAAAAAAAAAAAAAAAAAATGAAAAAAATGCGGGGCAGTCTTTGAGGATTGCCGATAGAAGTAAAAACTGAGTAACTTGTGAATTGTATCGTCGAGCTATTAGATTATTATATTTTAATTATTTTTGGTTTATAAAGAAGTGTTTATGATCAAGGATTAAAGTTTAAATTAGTTACAACATTTGTAGCTACTCAAATTAAAAGAATCAAAAGAAATTGCATTATATTGTACTGACCTTCTCTATTCTTGTGGCGTGTACACTCTCATGCCCAAGTATGGAGTACTATATCATTCGGCACAATATTTGTAGCTACCCAAATTAAATGAACTAAGCCTTATATTAGTTAAAAATATTGTAATATGACTAAAATAATTTTCTTTTTTTTATTATTTATTTGAAAATGTATATTGAAAACAAAAAGAAGAATATAACAGTCTGTATAAAAACACGTGCTTGTACTTTGTGAACTATGTATATACTGTGGAAAAAGTACATACATACATAGAGTATAGAACTAGAAAGAGACACATACCAGTAGCCAGTATACTACTCGTATTAGTATACATTTTAATTTATATATATATATATATGTGTGTGTGTGTGTGTGTGTGTGTGTGTGTATGACATGCCACACCGTGCGCTACATATATGGATATATATGAGGAGATATATACTCTTTGTATGTATATATATAATGTATACTAATAACTTACGGAGGTATATCTATGTACATATATATACAGTATACATATAGCTCATGGAAAGCGTTCGGTGACGATGACGCGAGTTCCATGATTTTTGTTCACCCAAAAAGTCCTCAACGCGCCTAAAGAAGTTTTCATTCGGTGACGATGATGCGAGTTCCATGATTTTTGCTCACGCAAAAAGTGCTCAACGCGCCTAAAGAAGTTTTCACTTCAAAAATGTCCTATTTGCTGCCAGAAATTCTCTGTAATTTGAGAAAAATTTCTCAAATTACAGTAACTTTCTGGTAGCAAATGGGACTTAATTTTTACAGTTTATCAGGTTTCTCTCGTAGGACAAATGTAGGGTGTCTACTTCGTTAGGACAATTTTATGTCTTCTGACCCCATTATGTCCAAAAAATGTATATAATGCACGTAAGAGTGGGTAATAGAAGTCGTGTGGTTTTTACACACCAGAATTTTACATATTTTCATTACATTTAATAATAAATATCTAAAAGTTAAAAATTATTTTATAGCTGTGTTCGTGGTAATAAATATTATATAAAAAAAATATAAATAATAATAAAAGAAAGAAAGAAAGAAAAACAGTTAAAATAGAAAGACGGTAAAATATTGCATTTCCTTTTTTTTAAAATATGAAATATTATAAAAATATCAAAATTATAAAAATATTATAAAAAATATTAAAATATTAAATATTAAATCATAATTATTGAGAAAAAAAAATTATAATAATATTTCTTTAAAATATAAAAATTTTAAATCAGAACTCGCATTTTAATGCAATTTTTACATTTTACTATAATAAATTTTCTAAAGAGAAAAGGAAATATGTTAACCAATTAATCAAAATTTTTATGAGATTAAACTTTTGGGAAAAAAGGTGTAAAAATTTTTCTAGTAATGATTCAAAAGATATTTTAACTAAAAAATAGTATAATTTGTTCATGAATAGATTTTATCTCTCCTTATGACTTTAAGGCAAAATTTTCTCTTTAAAAAAAAAATAATAATAATAATAATAAAATAAAATAAAACTAAGGTACATTTTTTTCGTCCGCTTACGAAGTTATAAATTTAATTTGTTAAAGTATATAAAAATTTATACTTAGAAATATGTTTGCTGTGTTATTATGAGCAATTTGCTTGTGAAGAATAATATTTAGATATAATTTAAATTTGAAAGTGAAAAAGTTAATTTAAGATGAGTTATAAAATTTTTTAACTGGAAATAAAGAAGAAAAAAGTTTTTAAATTAAATTTCGTATTTAGTATCCAGTAACATTTGCGCTTAAGATAATTATAGACGCTTTTTTTTTTTTTTTTTTTTTTTTTTTTTTAATAGAAATATATAAATAAGTAATTTATTAAATTTAAAAATGGATTTACCTCTCTGTTTATAATACATTACCAAAAATATAGTTTCCTGAAATTTTAAAAGAAAATGATGAAATACATAAAAACGGTGTTATATGAAAAGAGCAGAAAACTTTTAACTTTTAATGAGAAAGGAAATCTTACACGAAAGCTATTTCATGTAGTAAAACTAATGACGTTATTTCTAAACAAAATAAATAAATTAAATTAAATTAAATTAATCTGAGGAAAGTTCCTATAAAGTACGGCATTTTCTTAACATAAGATCTGAACAATGTGCTGTAGTTTTTCACAGGTAGCTTTGTACAAACAGCGGAAGCTCAGTTAACTTACAATTTCTGAAAACCGGTGTTTATACACCGTAAAATACCGCATAATAGCCCCCCCTCTCTGCTTGTTACTTGAATTTAGTTTATTCTGAAAATACCAAATAAACGCCCCCTTTATTCTACATAAATAGTAGGTAGTTTATTATTACTATTATTTTTTATTATTTATTTCTTCTTTAAGATTTGCTCTATGAACATCTATTTATCTTATAATAAGTCGGACACTGAAAGTTTTAAATGGAAAATGGTAAGCTTCTGAAGTTAATGGCAAAATCTTTTAAATAATTATTGGAAGTGTCTCACTTCAAGTCTCTCACAAAAGAGAGTTTTCCGAAATTTTCCGATTAGTTGAATGCCAGTTAATCAAGATTTAAGTATACTTATTTATTTATTTATTACACAGGTCTACCAAAATGATGTTTTTTTTAATATTTTAGCCGATCTTTATGTTTTCTGATATAACTGAAACCGAAAATAAAACCAGGTTTTCTCTATTCACCAAAGTGTGAAAAGGGATGTTTTATTATTATTTAACCATTTTAAATTCATATAATAATATGATTGTAAGTTATTTATATTTTCAATTTATTAAGAACCAGATGATAAAGACCCCCCCCCCCCCACACACACACACATAGATATCAATACTAGCTGGTCTCTACTGCTTCAGCCTCGAATTGTTGCACTTAGCAGCACATTTAAAAGGAATGCTCATTTAGCATAATAACATTACAAAATCGCAAGCTTTCATCATTCACATTTTCTTTCTCTTCTTTTATTATTTTATTTTATTTTTATTTTTATTATTATTATTAATATCACATAATTATTAATTTCAAAAACATTCTAAATAACTATTTTTCTTTTAAAGAATTTATATACATGCTAATTTGGCTCAACCAAATAAAATCATAAAGTATTCTATATACAATTTCAGTACAGAAATACGGATGGAGGATTGCACTTTAATTTATAACTCAGTGCCCCATGGCCATCCCATCTTGAAATTCACAATAATTACAGACAATGAACGTAAAAAAATAATAAAAAAAATAAAAATAAAAACATATATTTTTTCAAGAAAATTAAATGTGTAATTTTTGAGATATTGAAGATCAACGGTCAAAATGTTTAACCTTAAAATTAAAATATTTAAAAATATATGCACGTGATATATCATTTAAAAGCCTGTTTTAATGAAATCCTTTCTAATGATACCAGTTTTGAACATCTACGTTAATTAGGAAACAACATATGGATACATTTTTTGTAGAATTATTTTGAGAAATTTTTGTACCCATTTTTGCAGCCTTGTATGTCAAAAACTAAAAGAGATAGGGACTTATTAATTGGTTAACATTCATTTCTCTATAGAACAAATAAATGAGCACAATTTCATAAAAATTTGAGGGGATCAGGTTAAAAATGCAGCTTTTTATAATAATTTGTAAAATAATATATCTTTACATATATAAAAATTTCGTGTCACGGTGTTTGTCCGCGATAAACTCCTAAACTAATGAACCGATTTTAATGAAATTTTGACTGTGTGCAGTTTGGTCCAACTTGAGAGATAGGATAGATTTTATCTCAATTTATAATCAAAATATATTTTTATTGCAAAAGGGTTATAACTATCTGTGAGTTCTGTAAGTTTAATTGTTGCCAAAAAAATTTACGAGTTCATTTTCTTTCGTTATAAAAATAAATACATTTAATCAAACGTGAACGTTAAAAAATTATAAAAAGTTAAATTACGCATCTCACAAAAATTATAGCCATAATCAATTTAAAAATTTTATACACATTAATAAAGTGCTAATGTAGTTATATACAAGCGAAGTGTTCGTTCACTGACCGTCTGTGAAGCCAAGAAAAAGATTTCCTATGTTAATCGCCCTTTGGATTTTTTGTAAAAAAATATTACAAATCGAGGAAAATTATTTCCCGGTTTTAATCCCCATATTTTTGTATAGATATGTATTAGTTATCGTGTGCATGCGTTAGATTGAGTTATTTTACTGTCAAATTGAAATAAACGTAATTTTAAAATTAAAATTATTTCGTCCTCGGAATTTTTTTTTTTTTTTTTTTTTTGTGATCAAAAACGTAACACGAAAACATCCATGCCAGATGTATATTTTCATAATGTGTATTGTGCGAAATATTGCTTCATATTATTCATTACTCTCTTAATATAAGTTGTTAAAATAACCATGATTTCTGAAAGGAATTAAATGTGTGTGCCAGATAATTTGGCGATATTATTTTTTTTCCGCCAAGGATGATAGATATGAAATTTATTCCGCTGCAACATGTTAATATCTTATATCAGATACTTTATTTAGACATTTGAAAACAAATTTAATTTCAAATTACGATAGAACATTTATCATTTGCCTTTTAATTAGTATATTAATATGATAATTGTTATGTAAATATCATCCTTTGAAATGAAATGTTTACGTTTTCAATCGAATATGGAAGTTTGCCATTTTTTTTTCTAGAGTTTTGAAATTTAAAATTCAAATTTTATCATTTTTACAGCAAAAAAAAAAAAAAAAAAAACTTAATCTAACGCATGCACACGATAACTAATGCATTTCTATAAAAAAAATATGGGGATTAAAATTGGGAAATAATTTTCCTCGATTTTTAATATTTTTTTACAAAAAATCAAAAAATCCAATGTGCGATTAACATGGAAAATTATTTTTTTGGCTCCACAGACGGTCAGTGTCGTCATCACTTCACAGAAAATTTAAAAACATGATATATATATATATATATACATACATATATATATATATATATATATATATATATATATATATATATATATATATACATATATATATATATATACATATATATATATATATATATATATATATATATATATATATATATATATATATATATATATATATATATATATATATATATATATATATATTAACTTATAATTATTTTTATCTTAATCCTCAATATTTCCCATCTTGATTAACTCGAATTTACTATTAAAATTTTGACATACTCAAACTCTTCTTATCACTTCGTTAAAATATATTAATCTTTTCCAAAATATTTTTCTATTTAAAATGATACATGTATTTACTTCAAATGTCCAATATTTCAAAAGATATCCCATTTTAAAGTTTTAAAATATTTATCAAATTTACGTATTTTTCTGGCTTAGCCTTATTGTTTTCCTTTTTATAACAACAGCTGTTGCCATCTTAGCATTAGAAATAATATTTTTACTTCTCCATTAAAAATTATAAGATCCTACAATAAAATTAATGTGTTCTTAATATCTACTCTACGAAACTTTTCAACAATTGCTACCAAATTTTGATCTAACATTCAAGTCTCAATCACATGGGTTTTTACATCGGCTACAACATTTTCGTCTTTATTCGTAAATACTAATTTGACTGTATTGAATAGTTTATTGCAATATAATTCAACGTATAACTTAGCCACGAGTCTTCTAGTATACATATATATATATACATAATAGATATTTAAAATTGATTTCACGTTTCTTTTATATTTGAACACCCTTTCAAATACATGGGAGATAGGTATTTTTCCTAGTATTATTTTTAAAAGAATTATATAATAAATTATTTCGAAGAAATCTTTTGAAGGATATTTAATCAAATATATTCAGAAAAGAAAAAACTGAATAATATTAATCATCTAACTAAAGAACATTAATTATCAAGCTTTCAAAAAATAATTATTAGTTCCATTTATTTACTTTCCTATAATTAGCTTTAGAAATATTTGCTGAACATACCGCAATTTCAGAATTTGATAATAATATCTTACAGCAAAAAGAAAAACAAAAAAGAGAGTAAATACAATGATAAACCACTAGCATTAATTTGTAGAAAGTTTTGCGAAAATCAATTTCCGTTTTAATTATATCGAACAGAAGTTTCTAACAATTTACAATCTAATGTGTCTAATTTATCATCCTTTTCGTTAAAATCTTTAAGCTGTTTCGAGTGTATGAATATGAAGTATGGTCTTTTTGCACGCAATATATCCTCGAAATATTTTTAGATTAATATATTTTGTTAATAGAGTTAATTATACTGTGAAATGTGTTATAATATAATCTAAAATTTAATAAGTATGTGCGTGTTTATAATGGATATTTTTTTTAACAATATTAGTCTTCGGTAAATTATATATATATATATATATATATATATATATATATATATATATATATATATACATATATATATATATCATTTTATTTCATTTTTTCAAACAAAATATTATGCACAAGTTGTATTTTTAAAATAGGAGGCGTGCACGTTTTTTTTTTTTTAAACAATTTCCCATTCAAACTTATTACAATCTCGTCTTTAAAATATATATATATATATATGTATATATATATATATATATATATATATATATATATATATATATATATATATATATTACGTTCCTCTTTATGCAAAAATTACCATACAGAAATCAAAAACAATTTCACAATTTCATGATAAAGAAACGAAAATGTAGAATTATCAGTATTATCGCTAATAAAGTTAGGGCGTAATCGAATGATTATAAAATTACGACGCAAAAAAAGAAATATACATATTTACTTAGTTTAAAAAATAAAAAAATTAAAAAGAAATTGCAACACATTTATCTTATTTTAACAAATACATATTTATACATTAGGTCGTTGCAAAAGTTCGTGCGGACGCTGATCATTTTATTGCCTCCAAAGACGAGAGCTTTTATAGCCGTGGTATACATTTGTGACCCGAAAAATGGGCAAAGGTTGTATAAAGTAATGGAGAATATTTTGATTAAAAATTGCCATTTGATTTGATGTATTTCTATGAAATGAAGCAATAAAAATCCGCACGAATTTATGCAAAGACCTAATATAATTATTTCTCTAGAAATATTTAAAAATATCTTTTTAGTTAACAATAAAGTCTATTAAATGTATTTCTGTATACTATAATTGATTCAAAAAGAGTGATAATCTGCAATCCGCATATTTCTAGTTAAGATTAGTTTCATTAGTCTACCAATCACTATGCGACAATTAAAGGGATGTAAGAGATTGATGTTAATTTTACTTGCAATATCTCAATTAATCATCATTTCCGTGGTGATAAGAGAACTCCTACGGAGCTAATATCCATTTAAACAAATCTATCACTTTTAGATAAGTTAAGGAGATAGATATTTCGCACCCTGAATAAGATTCCATTTTATGAATAAATATCCAACAGTGAAATATCAAGTACAAAAAAAAAAAAAAAAAAAAAAAAAAAAAAAAAAAACTCTTATAGCATTGTTTCATGAATGATCGCTTTCCTCAAATTCTGTGGATACCATAAAGCATTTATCTTTTAACCAAATATGTTTTAGTTAGATATTGCATTAATTTGATTTTCAAATTACACCACTAGAAAAAACATTATAAAATTACACTATATATATTTGCCACAATAGTACTATGTTAAAGTAGGCTAAACAAAGAACAATATAAAAACATATTATAAGTATCAGTTTAAAACTAATTATGCCCTGTCCTGTTTACTTTGCAAAATGGTTAATTGACTTGGATTATTATTGTGATAAAACTAAACATTGGACTGTTGGTGGTGGTCTGGAATTGTTATTGTTTTGTACTATACGTAAGGTTTTCATAAAAATCGATAATTTCTAAGAATTAAGAAAGATTCATCATGGATATTCATCATGGAGTAACACCGGCAGACAGGCCCCGGATCCAAGGCCAGGATAGGATACCCTCCAACGGGGATCTTTCAAAGGGAAACTTAAAAGTTTCAGAAAACACAAAAAAAAAAAAAAAAAAAAAAATCGAAAAGTTAGGTCTACGAGTGCGACAAGAGATCGAACTTGGTACTTTCCGTCCACTACCTTCATTACAGAAACTTTCAACCAGTCATGGAGCCCGACAGAACTGAATAAAACTATATAAAAGCATATTACTTGATTTTTAAGTAAATGATAGTGTAAATGAAAGCTATTAACGTTGCTTTTTGGGAATTTTAGAAAGTCATTGATTGAAACAAACCACATTCACTTTACCTTCAATGACGAATAGAAATAATCTATAATGCGTGTATTTTTGCAGTGTTACAGAGAGAATTTCTAGGGCACAAAAGTTTTATACCTTTCTGTGAGGAAAATTGTATTTATTCATCATGGAAAAAGAAATTATAATAAATATTAATTTAAATAAACAATTTATACTCTATAAAATTCTAAAAGAAAATACAGAAGAATCTTTTGTGATGGCCATAACATACTAGTTTCTTATATTTTATATTTGCCATATAATAAAATATTTAAAACATATATATTTTTATACAAACAAAAGATAAGATTTGTAAAATTTTATTTCGTGAAATTACATTAACTTATCGAAAACTATTTAAAACCTACAGATTCGTTGAAATAAATTAATGCAATTACTGTTCAAATTGCTCAGCGAGAAACCGATAATTGCATAATTGAGATATCCGTACTATATATACTTATTATAGGAATTCCCTTTTCCATGGACACGGAGATTTTCCTTGAATTGCATCATTTCCTTTATTTGGTCAATAAAATTCGAGATTGTAGAGATAATAAGCTTGCCTGTTGGATAGCTGATGTTTCTGACTTTCGAATTTAATATAAAGTAACATTAGCATTGCCACATATAAGGACTGTTTAGACAGTGCATTTTTAAAAACATTTTAAAATAGGATATTTTTAAACTAAGATATAGATATCTGTTACAATATATGTATATTGATTAAAATAAATTTTTAAATATTCAATCGATTTTAAAATCTACGTAACTATCGACATTTCTGTTACACTTGCTACTAACATCAATTGTAAACATTTAAACATATAAGAAAAAAAGTATATTCGTTGAACAAACCATCCAAATTTGTATTAGACAATTTAAATAGTTAAATTTGTATATCTTAAATTTTGTTATTCAACAGGACCGGCAAACGTACAATTAATATTAATATTAGTATTTTTATTCTAAAAATATTTTTATTATTATCATTATATTATCATTATATTATTATCATTATATTATAATTATTAATTTTTTGGTAAACTCTTGGTGCAAATTTTAGAATTGATCCTTTTTTACGCATTTTCATTACGACTTTATTTTATGATACAAATTACAAAAAAAAAAAAAAAAAAAAAAAAAAAAAATCATATTTCTATTCAATAATTAATCTAGTATGCTGTGGCCACCACAAGACTTTCTTCTATATTTAGATTTAAAGTTCAACCATTCGATTTAAGGGTATAGACGAGACCTTTCGAAAAATACCCATCTTGAAAATTTACCCCCCCCCCCCCCGGTCGATGCCCCACATGCACAGAATTTTTTCCTAGTTAACTACTACTATTATCAATAATTCGTAAATTCAATTTTACAATCAAAAGTTAAAAATAACTCTCATTATGTACATTTATACGAAATTTTGTCCTTCACTGTCATGTTAAAAATTTAGAAAAAATGCGATCAAAGGGCCACCTGTTGAGAGATGGATCCCCACATGTAATCAGCAGCAGTTTATGTCAGAGACCAACTAAATACCAAGTTTGGTTAAATTTCGCTAAAAAAAATAAGAGATTTTTTTGTTGTTGTTGTTGTTGTTGTTAAAATTAAAAAAAAAATCGATAACTTTATTTTAAATTATCCCAGATTTATAGTTCAACCATCCTTTTTAAAGGTATTGACGAGACTTTTCGAAAGATACCCATCTTGAAACTTTACACCCCCTGGGGGGTACTTTCCTCCAGGGGGGGGCAACCGATGTCTCCACATGCACAAAATTTTTTTCCTAGTTAACTACTACTATTATCAATAATTCATAATAATTTTACAATCACAAATTTAAAATAACTCTCATTATGCACATTTACACCAAATTTTGTCCTATACTGCCATGTTAAAAGTTTACAAAAAATTCGATAACAGCGCAACCTGTTGAGCGATTGATCCCCAAGTCTAATCAGCACCAGCTTATGTCAGGGTGCAACTAAATACCAAGTTTGGTTAAATTGCATTCATTGGTTCGTGAGCTACAGTGTCCACAAAAATCGTGATACACACAGACAGACAGACATTTTCTAAAAACTATCAATTCGTGTTCAAGACATCCCAAAACGTGTAAATCCATCAAAAAACGGAGTTCGAAAATTTTCACGAATCTAATACTTTATCTATATTAAATAAAGTAAAAATCAGAAAAATATATGAAAATAAAAGAGAATTACAAAAAATCTTATTTTAAAAAAAATAAACTAGTATGTTGTGGCCACCACAAGGCTTTCTTCTATATTTTCCTATACAAATTCACTCAGTAACAAAAAAAAAAAAAAAAAAAAAAAAACGATTTTTTTTTTTTCTGTTTTTTTTTTTTTTTTTTTTTTTTTTTTCTCCATTAAAAGTAAAACAATTCGATAACTTTGTTTTAAATCATCACAGATTTAAAGTTCAACCATTCGTTTTAAAGGTATTGACGAGACCTTTCGAAAGATACCCATCTTGAAAATTTACACCCCACGGGGGGGGGGAGAAACGATGCCCCCACATGTACAAACATTTTTTCCTAGTTAAGTACTAATATTATCAATAATTCACATTAATTTTACAATCACATGTTTAAAATAACTCTCATTATGTACATTTATACAAATTTTGTCCTATACAGCCATGCTAAAAATTTAGAAAAATGCGATCACAGCGCTACCTGTTGAGCGATTGATCCCCAAATCTAATCAGCACCAGTTTATATCAGGGGCCAACTAAATACCGAGTTTGGTTAGATTTTGTAAAAAAAAAAAAAAAAAAAAAAAAAAAAAAACGATTTATTTCAGACAGACAAACAGACATTTTCTAAAAACTATCAATTCTTGTTCAGGACATCCCAAAACGTTTAAATCCATCAAAAAACGGAGTTTCAGGAATCCAATACTTTCTCTATATTACATATAGAAGAAAGTAAAAAATTGTGGGAAAAAAAAAAAAAGACAATATAAGATTACAAATATTAATGCTCTATTTTGATTTTGTATTTGAATTCTTGAGGTCGCAGCAATGCGAAAAGGTATAAATATTATTTTTATTTATTTATTTATTTATTTTTATATATAGAGAGAGTTATAAGCTTTAAATGTTTGAAGATACTAATTGTAGATTCATATCGAAAACTTTTATTAATTTCTTCACAAAAAATAACTTGACTGATAAAATTTTCTTAAGAGATCCAGTGCAGTTGTTGGGTGGAAACAAGTTAATTTAAATACCGTCCTATCCGTGGCCTTAAGGTGAGTTCTAGGTAGTAGTACATTTTGAATACCATACTGATATTCGGACATGAGCTGTGAAATGCCCAGAAGTTAACCTAATCAAGTACATAAACTTAAATCTGAAAAAGAGTATGAAGATTAATAAATAAAATCACTCTTATCAAATAATTTCAAATTCATATAATTTTAATTAATTTCTTTATTAAATTTCTATGTTTGAATAATTGCTAAAAGATAATCTTCATAATTTAACATAATACATAACGTATCTGGGATCTCAATAATCATTTTTAATCACAATTGTATCAATTGCATCGAAAATAAGGTAAAGATGAATACTTAGAGTCGAGTATATACTTAAATGCGTTTTTGAAGAAAATGAGAATTACTGACCAATGATTTAAAATAAGTTTTCTCACCAGATTACCAGACGATTGCGAGTAATGCAGCCAGGGCATGAGAGGTGAATCATCACATGGGACGATTCTTTTACATATATTTCTTTGGCAAATCTATACACCCTTGGCGCTTAATAAATGCACTCGGACACATTTTTATTATATTTCATCATGGCCAGTGCTCTACCTTTTTAATAGTATATGCTCAAGTGGTGAGCAATTTCTTATTTCAAGCTGAGATGACTTAAGTCACAGCGATGAGACAGTGGACACAATCACTTCACATGTTTGCAGCATGAAGACAAAAGTCGCTCAAAACCGCTGCATAGTGGTGAGCGGCCACCTTCCGTCTTAGAATCTTAGAATCTTAGGATCGACAAAATCTTTTAGAAAATTTTTATCCTTTTCCTTGAGGTGTCTCATTATATTTTTTTGAGGAGGTCTCTTCTTGTATTATTTTATTTCTTTTATTTTGTGCTTAGGTCTCATTTTGTAATGTCTTTATTGGGTGTTTCTCTGGTTGGACCAGGTTTGCTCCAATCTGCTTACTTCTAGATTTCTCAATGCATTACTTAAGACTTTGCAGGGGCTTCATGGCGGTCGCCTGAAGGGCTCTGTTTGTGTGGTCCCTTTTTGAGTTTTCCAAGTAATGGCCATAAATCTGCATCGTAATTCAGTCAGAAACTTTTAAGTTTTTTTTTTTTTTTTTTTTTTTTGTAGCTTTTCTTTTTAAATAAGGCCCTTTTGTGATTCTTTATTTTGTTTTTAACAAACGGCTGCGCTTTGCCCAGCAGCAGAAACCCAACCATAAGCCATGATAACATTTAACTAAGAAAATTATTTTTATTTATGAAAAATAAGAATAAATTCATATTAAATAGATAAATAAATATATATATATATGAATTATGACCTATATTAATTTTTACATAAAATGAGTCCTAATGCTAAATATAAATACTGGTGGAAATTATGAAATGGGAGAAGACAATAAATAAGTAAGTAAGATTAAAAATATAACAAAATTTAAAAACTTAAAAATATCAAAATTAAACGAAAGTCGAAGTTATGTGAGTAATTTCCAAGCATCAGATAAGAACGGAGTGGAAGAACTATCATTAACAAGATTTTTCGAATTTTTAAGTATGTAAAAAGCTTCATGGATATCCAAATGGAGAGAGGAGACATGAGATGAAATTATGTTAGTTAAAAAATAAAATAAAATAAAGAAAAAAAAATCTAAAGGATAACCATGAATCCAGCAGTGAGAAGCAGTAGAAAATTTGGGAATCATTCATTATAAACATTCCGAAGGTGCTAATTTATCCTATATTTCAAACACCTTCTAGTTTTACCAATATAACCTAAATTGCACGAAGAACACAGGATTAAACAAATGCCAGATCGCTTTTCATTAGGAATGGGATCTTTTAGAGACGATAATTTAATTTTGTTGACGGCTTTATATATGACCCTAAAACCAAATGGTGAAAGAATTTTAGAAATTTCAAAAGAACATGATGAATAAAAATGTAAAATAACTGGGATGAGACTGTGATCGTTCAGTTTGGGATCAGATGAAGATTCTTGAATTTATATATTGCTTTATCGATATTAGAGGGATTATAGCCACGAGAAAGAGCAATTGATTTCAAATCATTAATATATTTCAGATTACTATACGAATCAGAACAAATGAGTAAGACACGGAAAACATTGGTATAGAAAGCAGACATTTTCTGTTGAAGGGCGTGGTTAGAGAGATCTTCCGGCGGAAGAGAGACAAAGAATGGTTTTCTAAAGACAGTGGTTGACAACCGATCCTTGTGTTTAGAAGCAAAAACGCCAAGGAAAGCCAAAGAGAAATCATTTCAAATCTCAAAAGTGAGTTGAATGCATGGGTAAAATTAAGTAAAATCAAAAATAAATAAAACCTAAACGAAAAAAGAGTTATGCGAGTAATTTCCAAGACCAAGGAGGTGAAAATAATATCATTAAAAATATTTCTTGAAATTTTATATATGTAAAATGTTTCATGAAATTTCAAATGGGAAGAGGCGATTGGAGACGAAAAACGTCAAAACAATGACCATGAAACTAGCCGCGAAAAAAAAAAAAAAAAAAAAAAAAAAAAAAAAATAGAAAATTTGGAAATTTCTTTATTGTGAACATTCTGACGGTGTTTATTAATTCTATATTTCAAAAGTCTCTCATTTTGGTTAACCTAACCTTATAAAGACGAATCGTGGTACCCTAGTGAGAAAGTGGCACCTCCGTCTTTCATATTTAAAACCTGCTTTAAGTGTAAGAGAATAAACACTGATACTTTAATGTTTAATTTAGCAAGTATTTAATTAAATCTTGATATGCATTGGTACATAAAAATTATTTCGAGGAAAATTGCGCTGAAAATTTTTAGGTTGCTGCATACTTTCATTTCTCTCAACATAATCACAATCAAATTTTTGAGGGGGGAAATTATTTCGTTCATGCCGATACTTTCCTCTCTGCGCTGCAGAAAAATGCCGCTGTTCATATTTGCACAAAATTTTAAAGAGTGAGTTATAAGTGTTTAATGTATGGATTTCTAAATTATCTTGGAGGGGTATTGTAAGAAGTGGATTTACTTCTCTAACACAGCTGCAAAGGACAATTGCAATCCAAGCTGCTTGATAATCTCTAATTTTCTTAATAGAAAAGAAGTTGGCTTGTCGTAGAAGGACATATTGCGGCTATACAATTCCTGACGTAATTTTGTTTGATCTACTACATATAAAAATGCATATTTATTTTTTTCTTCCAATTCCTCATAAGTAGGATTTTCACTTAAACTTTTCGATGCTATGGTGTTAAACCAAATTCTTGCATTCCCCTTTAAACTATATTTCAATAATAAAAATTTGTCCACACCATTAATTTTATTAACATTAAAGTACTCTTCCAGTTTATCAAAAAAGTTATTTGTGTTATCTGAACCCGTAAAATAAACTCTCGAGGGAGGGGTATCGAAATTCATAGGGCGCCACTGTCAGGATGAATTGTGGTACACTAATGAGGAATTAAAACCTGCTGTATGTGTAAGAGAATAAACACTGAGACTTTAATGTTTAATTTAACAAATATTTAATTAAATCTCTTATATGGCGAAAATGGAGCTACTTCTTAATCGTATACTAAAATATAACTTATATATACCTTGAATTCAAATATTATAAATAAATTTATATTACCCGTAAACTTTCATAATGGCGTGAATCTTTCTCTTTACTTCTTTATAATCTGAGCAACGTTTAACGAAAATACCATCAACATACCTAAACCAATGAAGAAATTTATATACACCGAATATCAAAATAGTGCGCATAAATGTCGCAAAGCTAAGGAGAGAGAGGACTGCCCATTTCCATGCCCTGATTTCGAAAATAATAAGTACCATTAAAGATGAAGTTATTTTGCCTGATACATAAATGAACTAAATTTACAAGCTCCTCAATTTCAATAGAAGAATAATGGAATTCACGTAATCTTCTCTCTAAACAACAAGAATACGTGCTGATTACGGATTACGTGAATTCCATTATTCTTGTATTAAATTAGAGGAGCTTGTGAATTTAGTTCATACTAAATTTCTTTCTTTCGAATTGTTTTAAAAACGATGAAAAGTGAGATATTTTCTTTATTTAAAGTTTCTTTATATATATAAATATGCATTATGCAAAACATATTTTATTTGAAATTCTAAAATATTTTAAGGCATAAAGAAATTCTTAATAAAATTAATTATTGATTCATGTTAAATAATAAAAATAATAATGATATGTATGTATAAACTGCATATTTATAAATGTATGTTACTTAAACATTCTCATAAGTATATTTTAGGGAAAATTAAGAATTTGAAATTATAATCTCGACAAATGTCACAAATCATGACCTCTATATTTAAATTTGTATTCACTTTCTTTCTCACTTTTTTTTTTAGATTTTCGAAAGTATATTAGAACTTTTTTAATTGTATAAATCAGTATTACAATTCAATAAAAAAAACTGTAATTGTTTTCAACAAGTTATTAACTTTTAAAATATTATAATAAGAAACAAATATTCACATATATTGAAAATAGGATCTATTCACTTACTTATCACATTCTTCATGTCATAAGGTCTATTTGTTTTATTTTCGTTATTCTTGTTTGAGGTGGAATTTAAGTTAATAATATATGGAAATATTTATAATGACTGTTGTGAAAAAACTTTTTTAAGAAACAGAATATTTTCAATAGAGAAAAAAACATCTTTTGAAATGTTTCGAATTATGTATGAAAACTGCTTGTTGAAATAATAATTTGTTTAATTTGCAATAAAATTCATTTTCTTCTTCTTTCCTTCTTTTTTTTTTTTTTTTTGGGGGGGGGGGATACAATACTTTTAATATTCATTTTTTTAGTTCCAATTTAAAACTGACAACTTTAATTTTGTGAAATTTTATTAATTCTTAGTCAATTCCACACTGTATGTTTATATGTATATATATATCAAGTATATTTGAAACTATTATATACAACACATTTTCTTTATTACTGACAAATTAAATTTTGTGAAATTTTATTAACTCTTAGTCAATTCCACACTGTATGTTTATATATATATATATATATATATATATATATATATATATATATATATATATTGATACATATATATATTTCAAGTATATTCAAAACTATTATATAGAACACATTTTTTTAATTACTGACAAATTAAATTTTGTGAAATTTTATTCACTCTTAGTCAATTCCACACTGTATGTTTATATATATATATATATATATATCAGGGCCCAAAATTTCAACTTAGATTACACTCGCTTGGAAAAAAAGTTACTCGCTACAAAATATGATAACTTACTCTGTTTTATACGTAAAAGGTGACCAGAGTTTTTTTATTGGAAAAAGAGGAGAAATTACGCAATGTCTTTTATTTTATAAGAAAATAGAAGACATTCAATTTTAAAAAAGAGGTCGTTTTAGAGGACACAAAATTAAATGAAAATGATTATAAAAACCGATTCAAAAGCTACTTTACAGAAGTGGTGGAAATATTTTTATCTCAAATGATGAATTTGGATCAGTACACCTTAATTTAAACTTATAATATACAGATACGAGAAGAAAAATCCCTCATTTTTATAGGTGTCACAGGACAATATAGATTTGTTTTTTAATTATTAATTTTTGCTATAGACATTTTTTTTTTGTGTGTGTGTGGTACTTTCATGCAGTTACATAAAAAAGTTGGAAGACATTTTTTTTTTTTTTTTTTTTTTTTTTTTAATTGAAATCATGATCAGGAAAGAAAAAATAAAGTTAAAATTGAAAAAATAAAATTAATATTCGGCAGATGAAACGATTTGTTTTAACGAACAGTTATTCTTTATGAACAATTTATAAAAGTTCTCACAAGTTTAACCCAAATCAGTCTTGTAGTTAATAGTTTTTAAAGTAGGTATATAAAGGGGATTTTTTTCACATGTCTACATTTTGTTGATTGAAGAAAAAAGTCACTTTGTGGGAGCGTTTTTGCCAGGAGGACATAAAATGAATTCAACTAACTTTTGCATATTTTTGTGAGGTGGTGTTAGGGTTATCGTTAAGGGCCCGCTTCACTCACCGCCGCCGGAAGCCGAAGCTAATTTTATTCTAATGGGAAATTTTTTTTTTAACAAATAACTTATTAACTAATACATATTTTTAAATTCTGTTTTCACATTCTGAAAATTCCCAGCTGTTAAATTGATGAACCTTTTTTAAAAAATTACTTTTTTCATTTTTTATATTTTATTTTGAAGCTGCAAAATACAAATTTTCAATATGTGAATTTTTTCATTTTGCAATTTCAAAATAAAATATTAAAAATTAAAAAAATACATTTTTAAGAAAGGTCCGTCAATTTAACAGTTGGGAATTTCCTGAATTTGAAAACAGAATTTAAAAATATGTATTAGTTAATAAGTTATTTGTAAAGAAAATTTCCCCATAGAATAACATTCGATCGGGCTTCCGGCGACGGTAAGTGAAGAGGGCCGTTAAGGCCAATTGTCTGCACTAGGGTTCTATGCCTGAGTATGAGAGTCTTCCGTGGGATCATTCTAAGAGGTCCTAGACCATATTTACGCTAGTTTCTGAGAAAACCACGGAAAACCCCCAAACGAGCGCGGCCGGATATCCAACCCAGCGCCTCACGTATACCAATTTCGAGGACAGAACCTCTCGGTCAGTGGTGGGTCTATTTTTACAAGGAATATTATTCATTCAAAATAGAGAACACACGTCAACCCACCGCGTACCAACTAGAGTACCACCTTAATGATTTCATGAGAATTTCAAAGTGATTCCGTGTTCTGGATCAAAGAACTGTTCTAATATGGAGAATATTAATAAGAAAGCACCACAGAACTGGCGTTTTAAATTATTACTTACAAAACTTTAAATACTTTGCATTTTATGGTGTTCATTCAAAGTTTTGTAAGTAATAAATATAGGTAATAAATAAGTAATAAATGCTTTTATTTCTTTGTGATTAGAAAAATCTGAATAGACATAAACCATAATAAGCTTTAGTAAATTTATTAGAAAGTTTTTTTTTTTTCTTTTTTTTTTTTTTTTTTTTGGCAAACCTAACGCAGAAAAAAGTTAGTTTTCACTGTTCGATATAGCCAACAGCCGATTGAGCTTCCCAGTTTTGTGAAATTTTTGAAACTAAGGACTAAATCTTTTTCATTTGAAAAAGAGGACAGAGGACGAAAAATATATAAAAGAGGACCTTTTAGTCCTGCAATGTTTTTTTTCGTTTAAAAGGGAAGCGTTGAAAAAGAAGACTGTTCTCTTAAAAAGTGGATGTCTGGTCATCTTACCTAAGATAAGCATGATTTTATGTCTTTAAATCGATATATATATATATATATATATATATATATATATTTGTAGCACCGTATACTGTAAGAATTCTATCTACATTTAGTCCGGAATTTTACTCGCCACAGTAAAATTTCAACTCGCCGCTCGCGGAAATTTCGCGCCCTGTATATATATATATATATATTTAAGTATATTGGAAACTATTATATAGAACACTTTTTTAATTTATTTTAATACCTCATATAGATTATGCAGTTATATGGCATATTGTAAAAAAAAAAAAAAAAAAATCTTTAAATTTTGTTAATTTTTAGGAGTTACTAGTCAATTTGTGACGAATGACCTTGTGCGACAGCATCATGCCTCTCCATAGTTGCTGTGTGATCAAGAAATGAAATACATAGACTAAATTTAAATTTAACAGAAATGCTTTTATTAAAACTGTTAAACAAGGGAGAAATGTTGCTACTTCTTTAGCAGCGGAATGAATTATGATTAACCTCAATCTTAACTTAAATATGAAACAGTAGATGGATCCGAACTCCGAGAGATATCTTCAACTGAAACTTCTAAATTAAAACCTCTAGATCTGAAATAAAAAGTAAAAATCTTTGAATAAACACCATAAAATACAAGAACTCACAGGGTAGAAAAATATCATTACCCTTCGTCAGGTAAATACATGTAGAACACGACACGAGTATCGCAAACAAAGCGGCAACGCACCCTTGCGTTCCTAGAATTGGTACATAAACCAAGATTTTAGTTACTTAAATTAGTCTCTGGAGTTCGCATTTATTTACAGAATTTCTTAAACAATTTGGCAACCATAATATACGAAAACGTTCGAGAATTCTAACAGGGGTTTTTAGAGCTCGCTAGAGAAAAATCTAAAATTTGATAGGATTACGTAATTTAGTTTCCAAATGTCAATCACAGAATTTTTTCACAGTGTAGTGTTAAAAGGAAAGGTAAAATCGGCGTTAAATTTTTAGATGAAAATCTTAGAGATAACAAAATACAAAGAAGTGTAAAATAGGTACAGCATTTTATAAAACCAAAAATTCATTTTACAACATTCTATTTTAAGAAGTATAAAATTATATTTTTATGCGATATGCAACCAAAACACTTTAATCTGGACAAAATGTCCCCAGTACCCTGAACTGGTAATGTGCAAATTTTTATCACTGCATCATTAAATGTTCTTAAGACATATTTAAATAAAAAATTCTTGAGATAATTGTCACACATTTAATTGATTTAATAATCATAATTCTCAACTTTAAATTTTGCACCTTACTTGAAATGCAAATACCCA
Organism: Salticus scenicus; assembly: GCA_963930645.1. Lineage (NCBI taxonomy): Eukaryota > Metazoa > Arthropoda > Arachnida > Araneae > Salticidae > Salticus > Salticus scenicus. Next base: position 275,696,023 of record OZ005656.1, on the reverse strand, counting down.
TTATTACTTTATTCAAGAAAGAGCGGGATATAAATAAAACCTTTAAAAAATGCTTTTTCTTATCATATCTGTAGACTGTTGTGATAGCAAGCTTCAATTTTGTATATTACTTTATAAGTATATGAGGACACTGAGAAAAAATTCTGTAACTGACATCTAGAATCTAAACTGTGGTTCTAGAAAAAATAGTTCCATGCCATCCTTATAAATACTTGTTCTCTATTAAAGCGAGATCTGAAAACCCCTATAAGAATATTAGAGCGTTTGCCTATATTATCGAGGTCAAACTAATTTAAATAATCTAGTGTGTCACTCGTACGACTTTCTCTTACCCTGAAATTTAATACTATAAATACAGGTTGGAGATTAAGAGGTAAGATAACGAGTACTGTTATGTAAACCTGTGTTAAACAATTCAAATTAGGCTTCGGAAGAGTTTTATATGATAATTAGTTCTGAACCCCCGTTTCACTGATGCACCTGCATTTATATAGAACTTAATTCGGTTATTAAAAAATAATTCTGTTTAAAAAAAAATTATTTATTAAAATTATTATTTAAACAAATTATTTTTTATGATAATGCAGATGATTTCCATATTAGAGAAGTAGTATAACACTAAATATCCCCCAAAAAAAGTTGAATTTATTCTCAATATTACATAAAAAAAAAAAAATCTTAAAAATGTAAAAAATCGATAATTTTATTTTAAATTATCGCAGATCGATGGTTGAATCATTCGTTTTAAACGTATTGACGAGCTTTTTTGAAAGATACCCATCATGAAAATTTACTCCCCTCGAGAGGGGACTTCCCCGCGGAGGCGAGGCTCCTACATACGCAAAATTTTTTCCCACTTGACTATCTCTATTACAAAAAATATATATTCATGTTATTTGGTTTAGTGAAGTCTATAGATGTTAAACTCTACTTACCTGCAATTTCCCCCATAAACGTAATGTATTTGAATAATTTTGAGTGCCCCTGTACACGAACCATTTTCTTTATCTCAACGAAAATCTTACTGTAGCATCTCTACATGATACACATTTAGCATACCGAGTATGAAATTTATGCTACTATTTGTTCTTAAGATATGCTGATAAAAGACACACGACACACAGACAGACAGACAGACAGACACACAGACAGACAGACACACAGACCATTCGCTAAAAACATGATTTTCGTATTCAGGAGACCTCAGATCGTGTAAATATAACAAAAACTCACGTTCGAAAATTAGACCCTAAAACAATACTTTCTCGACCCTACGGGTAAAAGAAAGTAAAAATCTCTGCAAATAAATGCGAGCACAAGAGGCGAGTTTTAGCAACTATAATCTTGACGTATGACTCAATTCCAGGAAATGAAGCGAGAATTTCTCGCTATACAACGGATTCAGAAAATTCAGAATATTGTTCCACCATCTAGAAATAAATAGGGAAGAAATTCTCGATCATTTCGTCTGTTCAGCTTATTGGCGTGCCTCATACTCATAGTTCACAAATCTATATTTCTAGTTTAGAGATTTAGAAAATGACCACTTATTCGTTCAAGATGCAGGTGGTATTTTTTTTTTCTCAGTGGAATAATTTACATATTGATATATTGTTATTTTTTAATTATTGTATAAGTACTGAAAAAAAAAAATGTAATTTAAATATTACAGTACTTTAAAATTTGTAGCCGTTTGTTTCTCTAAAGTTTTGCACCTTTCTATGCGTAACTAGCAGTATATAGTACAGATTTAAGTTAAAAATTTGAAGATTTAACTTTCAAATGAAAGCTTTTAGAATACATTGCATATGCACGGATATCTATGTAATAGTGAGCGAGTGTGTATAGATTTCATCGTTGCCTAGGCGAGTGAATTCTTGGAGAAAATTAAGGTCTCCAAGGAAATGCTAATTAATTAAAGTAGTATGTATCAGGAGGGCATCAATCTTATCGTTTTCTGAAACGGCCATTTGGTGATTGGAGGACTAATTTAATTTGTCTACTCTGTGAACATCTTGACTGCAAAGATTTAATTCTATCAAATAGAATTTTAACATAATCCAATGTATACGAATTAATTAAGAGTAACATTATACTAAGTTACAATGATTTATTGAACTTCTTACAAAAACGCGTTTGTTTTTATACATAATACTAAAAAAGGAAAAATCCAATTTTAATCTTGCTCAATAGCTATTTGTTTGTGTTGTATTTGTTACGGGAAATTGCGTTTTATTTTGTGTTAATAAAGTTATATATATATATATATATATATATATATATATATATGTGTGTGTGTGTGTGTGTGTGTTTATACATATATATTGTTTTAGTAAATGTAAGCAGTGTACACAAAGTTCATACATATTATTGTATTACATTATCGCATGTATTTTTCATTTTATTAATGATAATTTCTTTAAAAGTAAGCAGTGTTTGGATATATCATAAATTAGATTTTATTTAAAATTTAATGCGCAATTTTAAGACACTTTGCCAAAAAAAAATTCTTTATTTATTTTTTTATGAAGGTGTATGTATGTTTGTTGGACGATAAATAAATGTTGTTCTAGTAGTTTTTGACGAGAATACCAAATATATATATATATATATATATATATATACATATATTGGGTAAATATTTTGAGAAATTATGTTAAGTTAAAATTTAAAATAAAATGTTAAGGCAGCCATTACCTCAAAATATCCTTATATCGTTGATTCATGATTCTATAAGCAAAGGGAATAACAAAAGGAATATTTTCAATAAGAATAAGTCTTAAAACAGATTTGATCATTATATTTAAATTAAGAAAAAAAAAAAAACCAATATATCACACTTGCAATTATTATAAAATGAATGTATTTGTTAAATTGTATATGAAAGTATACAGGTACATTTTGAGATATAGTTTAGAAAATAATAATAATAATAATAATAATAATAATAATTCGCTAGTTAGATTCATCTGAATTTTAAATTTTTACAACACATTTTCTTGTTTTTAAATTAATAAAATTATTAATACAATCTAAAGAAATATGTTGTCAAATTCCAGAGGTTATATAAAGATTTAATTATGCAAAAATAAAAGAAAATAAGATAATTTCAAGATTTTTTTTTTATTTATTTATTTTTATTTATTTATTTATTTATTTAAAACGGAATATAATTTTGGATAAGAGGCCTTTTTTTTTTTTTTTTTTTTTACTTCATTTTTTAGGATTTCTAGCGTTTGTGATTGACACAATTTATGATCTCAATATATTATGACACGCAGTTTATGATCGACGCAAACTTGATGTCTTAAAATAAAATCAGTCTTCAACAGATTCCAGTTCAGTGCTAACGTCTTCCTATATTTTACCTATATTAAGCTAGTTATTCACGTGACATGCTGAATATATGCATGTCATGTCTTGGATGTCTCAGAAACAACTCTAAAGATTTTAATGAATGTTTAGTGTTGCGGGGATTTTGGGTGAAAAATTGATTGTCCTTATTATGATCTTGAGGAAAAATCCGAGTTCTCAGTTAACCATTTATTTACGAGTTGTCAAATGTGTCTGTGATTGTGTTTACTCGGAAATCGATGTAACGATTTCTTAAAAGTCTTGGTTTAAGGGTTTTTTGGAGTAAACAATCGATTGGACTTATCCTTTTTATTCGGTATTAACCTTTTATCTACCGGTTGCAAGATATGTCTCAAATTAAGTTTAATTGGAAATGGATAGAACTCATTTCATGAAATAATGGATTTAAGGTTTCTTTGGACTGAAAAATCAGATGGATTTATCCTTATCTTCAGGAAACATTCGCGTTCGCTGTTAATCCATTAACCGCTGATTGCAAAAATGGCTAAAATTAGGTGTACTCGGTATTGAATTGCCGAAAGTTTGAGGTTAACATTAATTAAATTTTGTAAATATGCACCATATATTGAAAAAAAACAATTATGTTTCAGAAAACGAAATGTATATGTGAACAGCTTTTTCTCAGGTGGTAAAAATACCCACCTATGACTTTGTTCTTAGCTCGGTAAAAAAATCTTACGTTATCATATTCATATGAAGCAATTTTTGCTTGCTTCAACAAATTAAAACATTTCTTTTTATATTTAACGTACACAAACATCAAACCGTCTCAATTATATATATTAAAAGCAAACACGTTTTATTTATGAGACACTGCCAAGCATCTCCACACTATCAATGAATCATGCGCACTGGCTCCTCAATATTCTGTACTCCTTTAAATTCCTTGAGTGTTCATATCCTGTTTGCATATTATGTTGTAATTACTGATGAGGAAACCTGGACGGGTTTCGAAACGTCTGATTTTAATTGTTTTTATATGTAATTTTTGTTTTTTAAATGTATTTTAACTTAAAATTTTTTGTCTCATAAATAAAACGTGTTTGCTTTTAATTTCTTTTTATAAATCATTTTTTCACCATTTAATGGTGAATAATTCCTTACTTTTTCAAAATACAGATAAACTACATCATAGAGTAATGAACTATATAATGTGATATTTTTTAATGAAAACGCTGGATTAATTTACACAGTTTTCTATTTCAACTTCTCTAATTAATAATAATATAATAAGAATAAAACTTGAAACTGAATTGTTATACAACAAATGGAACAATACAATTTTACATATTTTTAATACTTTACAACATATAATTAATCAGAAATTTTTCATTAAAGGAAAGGTATTTACGGTAAGTAACTCCCAAAATATATTTAGTTATAAACTATCTTTAATAATACCTTTATCCTTCATGTGAAACGTGATTTCATTATAGATTTCTAAAATCAAACACTCTAATCGTATCTAAAATTCTAATACTGTACAAGAAGTATTTATAAACCTAGATATTCATACTCGTATGTGCTAATTTAATGGAAAAGAATTGAGCAGATTTAGTTTAAGTTAATGTGCTACACTTAAGACATCTTCATTCCCATTAGTAGAAAATGACAGTAGACATGCAGTGCCTGGAAACTGCTTTTCAATTCGGGCTGATTTTAGAAACATTCTTAGATATAGTCAAATATTTGGAATTAGATATATCCATGCAGATTTATAATAAGCATGCTATAATGCATGTCACATATTTAGAGTTTCTACATTTAATCAAGCGAGTAGCGGTATTTAATAGAATATAAATTTCATTACATTTAACATGAATAAAAAGCATTAAGCATAAAAAACAAAGAATAAACAAATTCCACATACATATTATATAAGTATTTACTTTAAAAAGTAATCTGGTGTGCCGCTCACACGACTTTCTCTTACCTTTAATTTTAATACTATAAAGATAGATTGTAGAATAAATCATAAGATCGATGAGGTATAATACTAAAGTTCATTCTACTTTAAAAATAATCTGAAATAAATTTAGGAACAGTTTTATTTTACATACAATTCTTCGTGAGGGGGGTTACCGTCCCGGCAACATATATATGATGGATTGTGTCTAAATTGCTTTTTTTTTTCATTTCGGGGTGATTTTTTCTTGCGGGTTTAGGTTTGGGTTTTATTACTTTTTAGGTTCATGGTGTTTTTTTTTTTTTTTTTTTTTTTTTTTTTTTTTTTTTTTTTATTGTCTTTCTGTGAGGGTTTTCTGTTTTTGTTTTTCTGGAAAATAATTTGTCATTGTTTCATTTGATTCATTTCGGGGTTCTTTTTTATTGTGGGTTCGTAATCAATCAATTTCATGGTTTCATTGTTCTTTATTTGCTATGTTTTTTTTTTTTTTTTCATCCATGTGTCTCCTAATCTGGTCTTGGCGGGCTGGGGGAGTGTTGCCGGCATGAAACTAGTTTAGCTCCACAGGCGGGTCACGGGCCTTGCCGCTTGCCTCCTTCCTTCCTTTCTTGGGTTTCTTGGTTTTTTTTTTTTTTTTTTCCTGGATTTCGATTTAGTTTGGGTTTTTCTGTTGGGATTTGGTTGAGTTGGTTTGTTGTATCGTTTGTTTTGCGGGCTGTTAAAAATTAAATTGCATTTCTTTAAATATGTGTATTTCATCCCCTGATGATTTATTTTTTTCACCTTTCTGAGCTTCTCCTACATAGAGAAATTGTTCATTCTTACTGGTCTTTGTGGTTTTGGTGATCTTGTGTGTGTTGCTTGGCTTCTACTGCGCATAATGTGTCGTTATTGTTCATTACAGGGTTCTCTTTTTTCACCTTGAAATATTGTCCTAGAGTCAACCTTCTTTTCATCAGAGTCTAATTACACGGTCCTATTTCAATTTGTAACAGGTATTGTTGTACAGTGGATTAGCGTCAGTGCTATTATTGAACTTGATAATTGAATCAATTTGGGAAATCTTGTTGCTTTGTTTGGCGTGTGTATGCCTCTTTGGTGAATTGTTTGACTAACTATTCTTCGTTCTCATTCTTTGCTTCTAGTATCCAAAGGATTATATATATCTATATCTATATATATATATATATATATATATATATATATAAAGCTGTAATTAATTTGCTTTCAAACTTGCCAACCTTGAATACTTTTTTCAAGTGGTAACATAATACGAATTTCAAAATACAAATTCTGAATTTTCTGCAGTTATTTGTTTTTACGTTATGCTAATAACAGATGCATATACAGATTAACTGCAAAAAAATGAACTTTTGTATTCATGTAACCCCAAAACGTGATATTATAAAAAAGTATTTTTAAAATAGAACTTCAAAATATAATTTGTTTACATACGGGTACGAAAGATAAATATTTCATCCTGAGCAGTGTTCGTAAAATGTAATAAAGCACTTCCATCAATTACATTGTATAGAAAAGAACTTTAAACTTCATTTTGGATAGCCCTGCACATTATACGAACTTCAAAATACAAATTCTGAATTTTCTGCAGTTATTTGTTTTTACGTTATGCTAATAATAGATGCATATACAGATTAACCGCAAAAAAAATGAACTTTTGTATTCATGTAACCCCAAAACGTGATATTATAAAAAAGTACTGTTAAAATAGAACTTCAAAATATAATTTGTTTACATACGGGTACGAAAGATAAATATTTCATCCTAAGCAGTGTTCGTAAAATGTAATAAAGCACTTCCATCAATTACATTGTATAGAAAAGAACTTTAAACTTCATTTTGGATAGCCCTGCACATTATACGAACTTCAAAATACAAATTCTGAATTTTCTGCAGTTATTTGTTTTTACGTTATGCTAATAATAGATGCATATACAGATTAACCGCAAAAACAAAATGAACTTTTGCATTCATGTAACCCCAAAACGTGATATTATAAAAAAAAAATATTGTTAAAATAGAATTTAAAAAAATAATTTGTTTACTTACGCGCACGAAAAATAAATTATTCATCCTGAGCAGTGTTCGTAAAATGCAATAAAGCACTTCCATCAATCAAATTGTATAGAATAGAACTTTAAGTTTACTTTTGGATAGCCCTGCACATTGTCTATAAAATATATGCACATCACATGCACTTAAATTTAGTCATATGAAAAACACATTACACAAAATGAAATATACTCCCAAAATATTCCAAGTACAGCTCCGATATATCCAAATACTTTGGGTAACGCTATAAATTAATGATGAATGATTTCCATACTACAAGCTACATTAAACATGCCTTTTTTTATGCATATATAAAAATATTTTCATTACATTTTTTTTTAGATCAGCCTGTATATGTTAAACGGTACTTACCAGAAATCCCCCACCTTAGACCTAATGTATTTTAAACCTTTTATATGTTCCTGAACACAAACCATTAGATTTAGCTTAATCTCTAGTAAACGTTCAGTGTAGCATTATTATACAGATTTAGAATACCAAGTTCAGACTTCCTGCTGCAATTTGTTCTTAAGATAGTCTGATAACAGAGATACACTCACAGATCAAACTCTAAAAACCTATTTTTCGTATTCAGGGGACCTCAATACGTGTAAATATATTAACAACAAAAAAAACTAACATTTTAACCCCAAAACAGTACTTTCTCTACCATAGGTAAAAGAAAGTAAAAGTGCAACTGCTGCAGAACGCTTTTCTTCTCATATTCAATGAGCTCTTTCATATTTTTCCTTCCGTAAATTAAATTACTTGGAGTTTTGATAGGTAGGATATTAAATTCAGCGATGTATAATATCTTTAAAGTAACATATTAATAAATTATTAATATTTTAGTGATATATTACGTTATAATAATTCAGTTATTCAGTTGTATAAATATTATAATTTTAAAAGTTACTACTTATAAGAGCTTTATCATCGTTTAGAAGTATCAAGCTGAAAATTTTCTGCAAGTAAAATTGTGAATTTAACCCTTTGCGGCGCAAGACAATTCGGATCATTTAAATTATACTGCCACCGGAATTCATGAACTAAATTAAACTAAAAGAAATTTTAAATTTTAAGGTTAAAAACACCGGCCTTTCCTGATATGTTATAATCCTAAATTTTTCCTAAAAAGTTTCCGGGATGAATGTTTGCAGCTGGATCTTAAATTTTGCGTCCTCGCAGCGAGGACAGCGCGCGTTAAGGGGTTAAACCAAATATTAATAACTTTTGTTCCTGAATTATTACAGTAAAGTCTCGTACAACGCGGTGGCTGATATGACAAATAAATAAAACAGTTTTATTTTTTAACACCACTAAATTTTTAGAGTACTAATCTATTGGTTCATACACTGGATTTAGTTTTTATATAAAACAGTTACTTTGATATAAAATGAGTGGTGTTAAAAAATAAAATTGTAATATTCATGATGACAACTTGCACCCGCGTTGTTCGAGACTTTATACTGTACTTTCATATATAATCACAGAAATAAGTGTTTGATTCGTAAAAATTTTCGATGAATTTTCGAGTTTTCGAGTTTTTGATGAATTTACATCTCTTGAGATGCCTTGACCACGATTTGACCATTTTTAGGAAATATCGGGTCCTTTGTATGTCTATGATGAAAAATTTGTAGTCGCTCTATATCAAGAATAAATGACCAAAATTTATTATATATACTTTTTTTTTTTTTTTATGCAGCCTGACATGTATTTATGTTCACAGAATTAAATCTCATCACCTAATAGAGGGTACTACTATAACTCATATTTCTTCCAATTTCGAAAAGGTTATATCTCAGCTCCTATTTTGCATAGTTCCACAAATGTTGATACGTGATATAGACATGATTACATGCTATTCTCTTTCAATTTGGATGCACATCGTCCAGAGAGGACTCTGCAATGGTTACTATATTAATCATTTTTTATTTACTTATTTATTTATTGATTTACTTTAAGCAATTAGATCTTTTTTTTTTTTTTTATAGGGGGGGGGGATTTATTTTAACCCATTTATTCATTAAAATAAATTTTCAAACTATGTATATATACAGATACAAACCACCTTTTTTTTTTTTTTCAAGTCACTGAAAATATTTATTTTAGTAACCAGCAAAGTGAGGAAAATCTGCTAATGATCAATATTAAGGAATTAAAATAGATGGGAATAATTTTTTTAATACATTGTATGCCTAGAACTATGTGTGTTAATATATTTTATCATTGCTTAAGAAAACTAATTCTTGCGTAAAATGTAAATCTCCATGGAAATGCTAATTAATTAAAGTAGTGTGTATAAGAAGAGTATCAATCTTATTCATTTCCTAAAATGGTCTTTTAGTGATAGGAGTTCTAATTTAATTTGTTTCATCCGTGAACATCTTGACTGAAAACATTTAATCCTATCAAATAGATTTTTAATGCTATCCGCGTTTGTAATGATCGATAAATGGCGCTTTTTCAGATTTTGTTGTTAGTAAATATAATAGCCACATGTATTTATTATTGTTCTATATGTGTTACTACTTAATATTCGTGCTATAATTTCTTCGCCATTACATCATGGAAAATCGATTGCTTTTGGAAAAAATATTTCAGTTTGTTCAAAGTTCGATCGGAAGTAGATGTTTAACTGAAGATGAACAAATATTAGTTTCAAATCATCTAACTGAAGCTTTACTTCCATTAATTAGCCGAAGCAACTGAAATTTTATATTTGTCATTTGGAAATAAATGGAAGCTTAATTATGGATTTCTTGATCCTTTGGAGTTACACTGTGTCACACAACAGTATGTGTTACCTTTTTTACCAGATTTATTCATTTTTATTCAATAAATATATGTGAAACTAAACATCGAATATACAGCAAGCAATGGCCGAAAGCCGAAAGCTATTCCTGTTAACTGTAATTTCACCTTAGCCCACCAGAGGGCGAGTATTTCATTACAATCGCGGATTGCACGTATACGAATTAATGAATTATAGAAGTATGTAAATTGAAACCATTTTATTATGTTCGTACAAAAATTGTATCAGTTTTCATACAAAATACTAGAAAAAAAAATTAAATTTTAATCGTGCAATAAACATATGTGTTTTAAATAGTAGGGGAGACTGGGATTAATTGGCATAAATACTAGTGGGAACTCAGCTTCTATTTCATTCAACAGTGGAGGTAAAGAGTTGCCATTTTAATGGCGGAGAGTTTATGTATAGATACACCATTCACCATAAATTCAGTTTGCTATGAAATTACCACTTCAAACCAGACTGATTCACTATTGTATGAATGAAAAAAAAAATCACTATTTTATCTTTTTTTTTTTTTTTTTTTTTTTTTTTTTGACTGATGAGTAAATTTTTTCAACGTACACTGTAAAAAATAGGTTCTTAAAAATTAGCATATATTGTGTCAAAATAGCTCCTAAACAAAATATACTTAAATTTGAAAAGCCTTGTACTCATTTTTGAGTACATTGACATGTCAAACATGGGGATATTGTGATTCTTATTGGTCAACCCCATTTTTGAGCATGTCAGTGTACTCAAAAAGGAGTACATGGGGTGTTCAATCTTAAGTATATTTTGTTTCGGGGCTATTTTGAGACAATATATACTTATTTTTAAGAAACTATTTTTTTACAGTGTACATTATGTTTGGTCTGGTGAATTTGTGGATCAAATTGAGGTGCTGCTTTAAATAGTCCACCTTATACTCGAACATCTATAAATGAAACATTTTGATTAAAAAAAATGTATTTACAAAAATTAACTCATGAAATATATTTAGTTATAAACAATCATTAGTTTACTATGATCCAACATGGAAAATATAATTTCGTTATGTATTTCTGGAATCAAACATTCTCCTTATATCTAATATTCTAAAATTTTATCAGGAACTTTGATAAAACTAAATATCTATATTATAATGTACTAATTTAAAGAGACAGAATTGAGATTCTTTACTTTAAATAAATAAACTACTTATAAGAGTTCCTTATTTCCATGAGACAAAATGACAGTAGGCAGTGAGGTTCTGGAAAGTTCTCAATTTGTGCTGTTGTAATACACACTTTTACAGATTATCAAATACTTGAATGAAATATATTTAATTATATTCATTATGAACCTATTGTAAAACAAAGTAAACATAGAGAATTGCTTTATTTATTGAAACTAGTAGAGTTGAATTATCTCGCATAAATTTTATTATAATTAACATTAGTTATGATCATTCAATGTTGTTGTTGTTTCTTATGCCACTCGGAAATTCCGAGCCCCGGTAGTGGAACTAACCGGGTTTTAAGGCAGGAGAGGTGCGTCATTCCGTTTTTCAGAGGAGCACCTACTAGGGAGGAAGTACGTCTTAGCTCCAGAAGCTGGCGATAGATGGCAGCACCAGCAAACAACTGGAACTCGAATTTTGATCCGGGACAAGGCTGAGTTAAACCCGTGTTTCGGTACCCCCAGAGGTATAATTTTTGATGGGAACTTGGAGGACTTTGCGACCACGACGGAATTTAACGTGCACCAGTCGCCATTAGCGTACACGGCGGTCTTCGGCCGGCTCGAGGACCGAACCCGCAATCTTTCGATCACGAACTCGCTGCTCTTACCGACCAGGCTAGCGCGGCCCTATGATCATTCAATAAAATATATGAATGCAAATTAAATTTTGCCTATATTTTAAACACCATTTTATACTTAATATAATTTAAACTGTTCGAGATGTTACATTTCATTGACGAAAGTAGTCTTAACATTTTCATTTATACTGTTTAAAGTTATTGTAAATAGTAGGATAAGTTGAGATACGACGCTGCGTTGGAGCAAATGACGTGTTACAAGGTTCTCATATACACAGTAAGGCTCCTATATATATCAGCTGGCGCATCAGGCATTTTGTTGCCTTAGGGTTGCCACATGTACCCAGTGCGTTTCTCTGATAAATAAACGACAATTTTTTTATCGTCTTATGTTACTTTAGAGTAACTTGTTTTATTATATTTCATAATTTTAGCTAAGTAAACTATGATATGGAGGTTTGTTTAGCGATGAACAGCTAAAATCATTCAAGGAGTGAATATAAAGTGTTTACAGACCTTCTATTACTGTGTATTTGAAATTTGGCGACATTTTGTAAAAGAAACAGAAACCGCTCTAACAACATATCTTACCCCAGTACATCTATAGGATATCCTCAGAATAAAATGACATCCTGAGAATGTACTGTGAAAAAATGTGTTTTTAGGAATATTATTGTTGCTTATTGCTCTTATCTTGACCGGATTAGCTTCAGATCAAGATTTCTTAAAATCATTAGGGAAGCCATAAGGACGCCAATCGGGAATACTGTCCTCTTCGGAGGCAAAAAAATGGCAGTGATGCGCAGGCCTATTATTTTATTTAGGGGCTCTAATACACAGAGGCCGCAGGAGGACGCCATCAATTCATAGAAGAATTACATCAGTAATGATATGTACGTCATCTTTTTTTGAGAAATTTTAAGACTATCCTTTATTATTTTGGATTGATAATTCCTCTTTCTTCGCCTGGTAAATGTTAAAAAATCTGACTTATCCCTCGTCTAGTTAGTTATACAAATCGTAATGTATAAACAGGAAAAATATATAATCGAAAAATTTCTAGTTTATCTAGTTTTCCCGCCAAACCTAGGAAGGGAGCTTGTTCTCCCTTTTGTGAATTAATTACCCGACTTACTATTTTTTTCAAAATTTTATAGTAATGTCTAGTTTAGTATATAGTTTTATTTAGTAGTCTACAGTATTAATAGTAGTATACAGTTTTTTTAAACATAAATCTGAAAAATTGCATTGTGCGAAACATCGTAAATATTTTTTTTTTCTAGTTCTTGAAAAGTTACAGGCTACAAATTTCGAATCACCCCACCTATTATACATAAAACATTTCCAATAGGATTTTTTGCAGGATTTAACCTGAAGTGAAAAGATTATTCATTACCTTAATAATTAAAGGTGCACATGAGCATAGATAAGTAATTTTAACAATTTGAATCAAATAAATGTTCCACAGACACCGTGTGGAAAGGTGTATTATCCTCTCAAAATATTGATTGTGGAAAATTTTGAGCTACCCTCAAAAGAGTCAAGAAATAACGAACTTTTATAATGGCAGCGTTTTATTTCGAGTTCATTAAACCTTTAAACATTAAAATTTGTCCGACTTCTTGAAAAAAATCTCACCCCCATATCATAATGTACGGAGAATATTTCACTATATTTTAAATGCAATTATCATTAATTCGGTCACATTTTCGTCGTCCGACCAGCTTGTTTCCCATGGCTAAAAATATGTAAACTTAACTCATCACAGAAATCCACTGGAGCCCAATAATTAACCAACCATTAAAAAAAATATTTGGCCCACTGAAGTATTTTTTAGTTAATTCTTTTCGTGAATAATGACCATTTTGCAGATCCTCTCGTTTTTAAATCTGATTTCTATAATCGTCGTTGCACTGTTTTTTTATGAAATTATGTTGCTAAACACTTTTATGAATCTCTTGTATATTCTGATTATAATATAAATTGACTTTTTAAACAGTCTTTTTAATTTTCAGTCATCTCATTTGGATGAGTAACGACGGCCTAGAGGCAAATTTCCAGTTTAAACAGCCAGAAAATATTAAATACTTGTTAAATGTCATCTCATCAATGATTAGTTAATAGTTAATTAATTTACCATTCCAGCATTAAAATATTTTTTGTTTTTAATTCTAAAATAATTACAATTTGTAGAATAGGTTTATTCTTACTATTTTTGAAATGCATTTAAAAATTGATGTTTCCTAATTACTGATTTTGATTTGACTACTTGACACAATACTAAATTTTACATGGAGGATGATGTAATATTTGCTTTTCAAATGATAGAATTGTCGGTTGTTTAAAGAGGAAAGGGAAATATTCAAATGCGCCTTAGTATGAGAATAATCAATAGAGCATGGCAATTTTAATTGTGTACGGAAACGATGGCTTCTATGTTTCTTTCTTTCTTTCTTTTTCTTTTTCAATTCCTACTATTAGTTCACACTCTCCCTATATATATCTTGTACAGATCTTGCAATCGATTTTTAACTAACTTCCCGACTAGCTAGAAACTTTCAGGATTGCTCAGAACACGATGACAACACAATACTTCGAAGTCCGATTTTCGAATTTTTCGCTAGTTTTCTTATAATTAATTTTAATATGAAAATAAAAACATCCTAATAGCGTTAAAATAGCCATTAAAGTATTAGCTATAATTTAATTGTTGCCAAAATAATTTTTCGAGTTCATTTGCTTTCGACATAAAAATAAATACATTTAATTAAACGTGAACATTAAAAAATTATAAAAAGTTAAATTATGCATCTCACAAAAATTGACGTCCTTATCACTTTAAAAATTTTATGCACATTGATAAGAGCTCTATGATGCATCAGAAAATTTAAAAATGGTATAATTTTTTTTTTTTTTTTAATCTTATAATTATTTTTATTTCATGTTGCACGCGAGCTTTTTATTTTCTAATTCATAATTATAAAAAAAAAAAAAAAAAAAAAAAAAAAAAAAAAAAAAAAAAACACTTTTTCGATAGTGTTTGAAAGTAGGAATTGACTTTAAAAAGTATCTATATATTAATAGGCAAGCATAAAATTTGTTGTCCCTTTTAACATATTAATTATGGGAATAGAGGGTTGAAAATGGTATCATTCGAAAGGTATGGTTAGCCGGAAGGTGCGAATACAAATATTATTTTCTTACGATGTCAAGAAAGTATTTAAAAATACATTTATTTTTTATGCATTTTCCCCCATTTTTCCCTGTTATACATGTATTCCTTTACATTAAAAAATACCTAAAAGTAGAAAGTTTTTAAATCTGGCAATTTCATAAAGCTCAAATAAAACCATAGACACAGTAATGTAGCATTACTATACGCAAGCGAAGTGATGACGTCACTGTCTGTTCATGGAGCCATGAAAAAGATTTTCTATGTTAATTGTCCATTGGATTTTTTTTTAAACAATTATTAAAAAATAACGGAAATTATCTGCCGATTTTAATTCCAATATTTGGGTATAGTTATATATAAGTTACTGTTTTGATTGAGTTATTTTTTCTGTAAAATTGATAAAATTTTAATTTAAAATCACAAAACTCCAGAAAAAAAAATGGCAAACTTCCAGTTTCGAATGTAAACATAAACATTTTATTTCAAAGGTTGATATTTAAACAATAAATATTCAACTAATATGCTAAATAAAAGGAAAATGGATTTGTTACTAACTGCTGCATGTATAAGTAGACGATACGGAAAAAAATCCGATTTCCGTTTTTTGCTAAATTTACATGTTTTGAGCTTTCTTTACGTTTCAATTAACTAAAATTGGCTACTTATTTTTTAAAAAAGTGTCTTTATTGCTAGCTTTTGTGGGTAGAAGAAGCAAGTAGAAGATACATAAAAACTTTTGATTTCCGGTTTTCGATGAATTTACACGTTTTGAGATTTCCTTGCATTTTAATTAAGTGAAATTGACTACTTATTTTTATTTTTTAAAAAGTGAATTTATTATTCTTTCCTCTGCATATATAATTAGAAAATATAAGATTCAGAAAAGTTTTCGACAATTGCCGCAGCTGTGTTGCAATTGCATTCCGTTTAAGACAAGGCAATAACTTTGCTTTGCGTCGCTTTTCAAAAAAAAAAAAAAAAAAAAAAAAAAAATGGTCGAGTTTCGACCACTAGGCGATACTAGTTCATTTATATTACTTGTTTTTTGAGTTGAGTGTAAATTCAAATTCAATACTAGAAGTCATTTCTCCCTCTAGCCATTTCTTGTCTTCTCGACAAAGACCTACTCTGACAGGTTTTCACAGCAGTCAGAGGTTGCTTACATTTCCATCTTGTAATAGGAACCAGAGAATTTTAGTGAAAGCACGTGATATTTAAGTAAATAAAAAAAGTTTAATTTGAAAGCATAAAAAACATTAAAAAAAAGTCGGTTATAGATAAAATATTGTTGTTATTATTATTATTATTATTATTTTTCTGTATTAACAAAAGTTATATACAGTCATTTGCAAATGTTTAAGACCAGTAGCTGATTTTCAGTATTTTAACACATTGCATAATTTGTGCAGTATATTGCGTCATCTCATGTGCTGATTGCATCACACGATTTCTACTGCTATTAATAAAGGTGCACGGCACGTTTATCGCTAGTTGTTTATTGGATTTTGTCGTCGACAGTGCTGTTTTGTAATTATTGTAATGGGGAAAAAAACCTTCACTTACTGTTACAAAAAGGTCTGAGATATTCACCCTGCATAAAATTGGATTTTCTGAACGTCAAATAAGTTCGAAATTAAATGTGAGTAAGACAGCTGTACATCAAGCTATTAGTAAATTTAAAATTTCGTGAAAATTTGTGGACCTTAAGAGTCGTTTCTTTTTCACGCTGCAAATGCGTGAAACACTTTTGCAACGCTATTAGAACGTAATAGTAAACATTTCTAACTAAAAGTGTTGTAATTGTATTAGGAATGTGTTGCGATTGTGTTGCGCGAGGGAAAAAAAGTGTTGCGGAAGTGTTGTTGACAATTACAAGGACAAGAAATGTGTTCAGATAGGGTTTCGATCAAAATTTAAGATCCCACACAAATTCTAAACGCTTTTTAGAACATTTGTAAAACACATTAATCTTTAACGTTGAAACACTTTAGAAACGCTTATTAAACAGAATAGACTATCCCGTGAAATAATATGCAGACTTTTTTTAATAATTTGTTCAGCAGTGTGTATTATGGGGATTAGATTCAGAAGGCTGCTAAAGGTGAGAAAACGAAACTAGTATGTTGTTGCCATCACAAAATTTTCTTCTATATTTTACTATTAAAATTCATGCAGAGTAAATTTTTTATTCGAATAATTATATTTTTTTAATTATCACTTATTAAAATTATTTTTCTATGATGAATGCAAGCGATTTTTATTTCAAATAAGCATAACACTAAATTATGTTTCTTATGCAATTATATCTGTTGCAATTATGTTTCTTATGAAGTGTTCTAGCTTAGAACACCAAAAAGTGTTGTTAATTTGAGGACAAAATGTGTTCTTAAATGTGTTATTTTTGTGCGCGTGCGTTTGCAGTGATACTTAGAGTAAGTCGAGGTTTCCTTGCAGGTTTACGGGATGATAAACCAAAACCTTTGGCCAAACGTCTTGAAATAGTACTCAAATTGACGTCGGTACCTTTTGCAGCCAGAGAATGTCTAATCGTATTGCAGGAGATTTTTGGATTTCGTACGGCCATCCTTATCACATGATCATCACGTGCACTCGTTTTTCCAGAGCGACCGCTTTTCTTAAAGTCCACAAACTTCCCCAAAATTTTAATTTACTAATAGCTTGATGCACAGCTGTCTTGCTCACATTTACCCTCGAACTTATTTGATGTTCAGAAAATCCAATTTTATCCAGGGTCAATATTTCTGACCTTTTTGTAACAGTGAGTGAAGGTGTTTTGCCCATTACAATAATTACACAACCGGACTGTCTACGACAAAATACAATAAACAACCGGCGATAAACATGCCGGGCATCTTTGTTCATAGCAGTAGAATGCGTCTGATGCAATCAGCACATGATATGACGCAATAATCTGCGCAAATAATGCAATGTGTTAAAATACAAAAAATCGGCTACTGGTCTAAACTTTTGTAAATGACTGTATTTTATAAATTTTATATAAATGCATCTAATTAACATGTGTTAGAATTATTGAAATTCCTAAGAAAAACTTTGTTTTAATCAAGTATGATATACACTTTTTAGTGAAATTCGTAGAGGTTCCGATATGTTATATTTAAGTAATTGAGGATTCGTCTTAAATTGTAGGTTGTATCTCTCTATAAAGAAAATATTTAAACAGACTTTTACAAAATCATGTATACGACACTCAAAATCCAACAGGTATGAGTTATATACCAGTAAATTTAGTCTTCAATGTACCTAAAATGTCAAAGAAAAATTATTATATTCATTAATTCAATTATATGACTACCGAGGTAATGCATGATTGCTAAAAAAATATTTCACATTAATATGTAAATAATAATACGATTAAATAACAATATTTATTAATGGGTATCAGAAGAGAATGAATGTTTTTCTATTCAATTTCAGATTAAATGAAAATGAAGTTATTAAATAAGTCATTAGAAATGCTTATTTAATAACACTTATGAATAAATTACTTCGAATGAACTCATCATTTTTTAAGATAAAAATACTATTATCATTATCATTCATTTAGTTGAAAACAATGATGTAATAATTCAATTTAATATCATGTTACAAAGTTACAAATGAGGAAGATTTTTATTGCATCGTAGAAAAAAAAAAAAAAAAGATCATTGCGCATATGGATACAGAACATAACTGTATTACACACACACACAAAAAAAAAAGCAGGTTTTACAGGTTTAAATAAATTAATAAATTAATAAATTAATAAAAAAATAATCTGTCCAAAAAAAATGGAATTTTCGAGTATTTTGTATTTAAATTCAAATTTTAGTTGTATTCTTTTGCATTATCCAGAAAATATTAACAGGCGTGCTTAAAACTAGAGTTCGGAGAATATATGGCACTACACTGTAAAAAAAACTGTTAAAAGTACACAAAAAATCTGGCAGCTGGGGTGCCAGCATTTCTCCGTCAAATATACAGGACAAAATTGTACTTTTAACAAAAAACCTGGGCATCTATTCTCCGACCAGACTATACAGTCGGTAACAAAAGTGTCCGAACACTAGCAAATATTCCTATGTAAAAAAAGTACACTTCATACGGTTTTGTTAAATAAATCCTTGTCGAATCCTGTTCTTAGCCAGAGTAAGAACAGGATTCGATAAGGATTTATTTAACAAAATCGTATGAAGTGTACTTTTTTTACATAGGAATTTTTGTTAGTGTTCGGACACTTTTGTTACCGACTGTACCTCAATTCTGACTATGGCAGTCGTTATTTTGATCACGTGACGTCACATTCCGACTTTTGATTTGACGACTGTCGTCGATTAAGGACGGTCGCTATGGCAGTCGGATCGAAGAATACACTCTTAAAAATTTCCGTTCAATGTTGAACCAGCGAATGGGTCTAGCTAAGAGAAAATTCCAAACAATGGAACACTTGCTTTCTCGAAAAATGTGATCATGGTTCAACTTTCAACATGGTTCAAAGTTGAACCAACCCATGGGAATACCTTTAGTCCAGAACACCGCTTTGCGCATGCTCGCTCAGAAGCCTGCTCCGCTGCTCACGTGACTTATGACGAGACGACTTGTTCTTGTTGGTGCTTACGGTGAGTTTTTGTGAAAGTTTCAGGTAGTTTCAGAAAGATATTTCAGGCAAAGAACTTCTAATAGATAAGAAAGGAAGGCTACGGAAACCGTAACTAACGAAAGCTTTGCACAATTGATACGTTTTCCCCCGCTCCATCTGCGAAATCGCCAAGTATACTATGGCAAACTTCAAAAGCGTCATGGCGTGCACCATTTTGAAACTGAATGAAGTTGTCATTTGTCGTTGACCGTTGTCGTTATTATCTATCCTGTTAAAAGTGATGTGTAAATTTTCTGTGAAATCATAATGAATTAAGCACAGCCTGAAACTACTTTTAGTTTCATTGTAGTCCTGAAAGGTAAATGATATTTTACTTACCACTTGCAAGCTGGTACAATCCTTAAAAGCTCAAAGTTTTAATATCCTTTGGCTTTGGGTTTTGTACCTGCTAGTATTTCCAAGTTGAAGAAGCTAGTAATGAAGTGAGTGTTTTATTATTATTATTTTCTTCTTTAATTTTGTATTTTCTTCTTTAATTTTTGGTGTGGATCTAGGTTTAAAATTTTGGTACACTTTTTTAAATTAATAAATACTCATGTAAATTTCTACTATTTTTGTAAAAAAAAAAAAAAAAAAAAGATATCGAGCAAAGCTTTAAACTTTAGCATTAGCAGTCAACCGATTTCCTGTTTAATATAAAAATATATAATATTAAGCTACCAATGTTTTATTGAACTAAGTGTGTGCATATGCAGTAATTTCATACAATATTGAAAACAGGTTTTAGGCATACAAAAATTTGAATTAATCATTTACTTAAACAAAATGTTTTTGAAATGCTTGTTTATGAATTTAAATTTTGTGAAGAGAGCAAGCACCCTAACACTCCAAATTTTAGTTTAGATTTTATTTATTGTTATTGTTGTTGTTGTTGTTGTTAAAATTATAGCCATTTGATTTTCTTTTAATTGCAAATTTTAATTTCTGTTTACATTGATTAAATTTTCTATCAGTAACTGCATTAACAATTTTATTGGAAATAATAGTAATGATAATCAAGCACATTTAAGAGATGAAGCAAAATTTTTGGATAAACAGATTAGTCAATGTACAATGTCTGTTAAAACAATTTAGGCAATTTAGATTAATATGCATTTATACTATAATCCTGAAAATATTGTAAATATATGTGTTCTGAATTGTAAAAGGGGAATGTGCAATATTTTATTTTATTTTATTTTTTAGCAGTGCTTAAAATTATTTTAATCCTTAAAATATGTTCTCCTTATTTAAGACTTATGAAATTTCATGTAAAATGTATCATTCTAGTACGTTGTATCCATTACAAATTTTTTTCCTATATCAGTTTAAATAACAGTACAGTACCACGTACCACCTATTAATTAAATGCACAAAAAATTTAATTAACATAGTTTCTCACAACAAATGTTTTAAATATACCTACTGTTTAGTGTAATTTTAAGTAATAGGTGTTGAGATACAGCAATGTGGAAAATTATAGACATTTATAGCAGTGCCACCTATCGGCCGATATACACCCATATTTAATAAACATTTCAGCACCAATTTCACCACCAAAATGACCTTCAAAAGTCAGGGAATATCAAAAAGATCCCTGTTTATGATATTTAACTTTTATTTGGTTATTGATCTTTTAAAAAATTATTATGGTTCTATTTAAATTAACACGGTGGAATCTAGTTTAAATTTTAATACATGCTAATATGTAAGAGTTAACTCTATTTATAGTTGCACAGTCAAACCTCGTTAATACATCACTCTGCACATAAGACACCCCTTTTTCTTAGTCCCAAAATTCCTTTAACTCCGCATAACAAGTCAAACCGCTTAACACAGTTTTTCAGAAGTCCCAAAAGTGATGTATTAATGAGGTTTGACTGTAATTATATTTATCACAAAACAGTTTAGCTTAACCGAGTTGCTGCTAATCACAAGTTTAAATTAAGATTTGTTCTATTCTGGTTTTTAAAACTAATTTTATGCCACTTAAATTATGCATTAATCTTGTTTTGTTGTCAACATTTTTCACTGTGGAAATTTTCCTATTTAATTATTATAACTGAAATATACTTGTGGTTAAAGTTTGGTTTCAGAAACAGAAATAGCGAGGGAATAAATTAAAAGAATATGGACTTGGAAAGAAATAGATTAAAGTGATCATATATTGCCACCACCGTAGTGTGAAGCTTCTAATAATTCCTAATTATGGTTTTACCTTTTCCCTAAACATGATTCAATGTAGTTCCAAATTATGGTTACACTTTTTCCCAAAACTTGGTTCTTCCTTTTCTGAGAATATGGTTCAATCTTTTCCCAAAACATGGTTCTTCCTTTTCTGAAAATGTGGTTCAACATTTTCTCAAAACATGGTTCTTGCTTTTCTGAAAATATGGTTCAACCTTTTCCCAAAACATGGTTCAACGTAGTTCCAAAGTATGGCTCAAAGCAAGTACCATGTTATGGAGACAGGTTTTACCATCATATGGATGCACCCAGCATTGAACCATATTTTGGTTCAACGTTGAACCAAAATTTTTTACAGTGTAGATACCCTGTTTGATTTACGGGATTCCTGTGTAAAATATATGTCAGTGACACAATTTTACGGTTTTAAACTATATATTTGACGGAGAAATACTGGCATTCCAACTGCCATAGTTTTCCTGTACTTTAAACAGTTTTTTTTTTCAGTGTAATAAGAACCACCTGTCATCTACTTGTTGCTTTAACTCTTAATAGTCGAAAACTAATGATCATGGGCATACACTACTCGTGCAAGCAGTCAGCGTATGTTTTTGATTGGGTTTACGTCGGGACTGATAGCTGGCCAGTTTATAACAATCGCTTGATTCTGTGTAAACCAATCTTTATTTGAGTAGGAGGTGAGAATCGGCAAATGGTCTTGTTGGAATTTCCTATTTTCCCTTCCCAAGATGTTTCCAGTCGGAAGTAATTTGCTTTTAAGTCATTTTAATCCTCACCAGGAAATCATCCGAATAGCGTAATAATAGAAATCAATTAAATTATATTCATTCTAGAGCGCATAATCTAACGTGATTTCCGACGCCTAAACTGTTTGCCGTCTTCAGCGCGTTCTCCAGAAATTTATGATTAAGTTAGGATAAAAATGTAGTAACAAGAAAGAAGTGGGAGGAGTTCTGATAAAACCTGTCAGAACAATTCCTTTTATCTATTTGTAGATTGTACATTAGCGAATTTTCAGACATTATATCTCGATAGAATATATCTCAAAAGTAAAATGGACAGCTGATTTATGCATTAAACAACGCGTTTGTCCATACTCTTACGATTATTGCTTGGTTTGGATTTCATTCATTATTACAGTTAGGCGTGGTTTTCTTCGATTCAGGCGTGGTTGCTCCTATTATTAGCGAAATTTCAGAATTTATAACTCGAAAACAAGCTGATGAGGGAGATTGTTTTATGCATAAATCAAAATCATTATGCATTAAAAAAAAAAAAAAAAAAAAAAAAAAAAAAAACATGTCTTTATGTGCTCTTTTGATTAAAGCTTGCTTGGATTTATTTTATGATTACAGTATGGGATAACAGCAGTTTATTTGAAGGTAATGAGAACTGGAATCTGCAGAAAACTGCAGGTTGTATTCAAAATCTGCAGAATAACTGTAGTTTGGAAGCAAAAAATGTGCAGGTAAAAATATTGTTTTACCTAAAACTGTTTCTTTTTCAAATCTTATTCAGATTATCTACAGTTTTGTGAAGTTTTGAATCTCTTCTGTAGCTTTTCTGTAGATTCTTTTTTTAGCTAGGATGGTTTCCGGTCTATTTCTGACCATTGAAAAATACATTATTCTTTGCTCCGTTGAAACAGAAAGTGCCTTACATTATCAAAGAACCTATCCTTCTTGTCGATTAAAGAAATCACAATTTTCTCATCGTAGATTATTAAAATAGTATGCCTAGCCATTACGGCTAACAAAATTGAGTTTTTTTCATCACTGAAGAAAATATTTAATCATTCATCTATCAAATGAATGCGTTTTTTAACCCTAAGTGCGCGTCTCTTTCTAATAGGCAGTTTCGTTTTCCGACACATTCCGCGATATTTATAAAATTTGTTTGCCCGTATTCGACGGTGAACAACAAATCTCGAAATAGGAAGCGTTAAAATTCTCACAATTTCATAACGAACTTCTTCAAATTCCTTGAAAATTCGCTATCATTCGCTGAGATTTCTGTTTGCTTTCTTCTATGCAAAATAGAGAAAATGTTGGATTCGTGAAAATTTTCACCTCCTTTTTTTTTAAGGATTTACACTTTTTGGGATATCCTGAACACGAATTGATAGTTTTTAGAAAATGTCTGTCGATCTGTGTGTGTGTATCACGAATTTTGTGTTCACTGTATCACACGAACCAAAGAATGAAATTTAACCAATTTTGGTATTTAGTTGCATCCTAACATAAACTGGTGCTGATTAGATTTCGGGATCAATCGCTCAGTAGGTGGCGCTGAAATCGCATTTTTTGTAAACTTTTAACATGGCAGTATAGGACAAAATTTCGCATAAATGTACATACGGGGGAAAAAAATCGCAGCACTCGCTGTAATTTCGTTATTAATTGACTCAGAAAAATTTAATAGGCACCATTCAACTGGAAGTTAAATGCACTTTCTGAAAATGGTTCCGAATTTTTAATTAGGGGTTATCAACATATTGAAATGAGCGTCAACATTAATTTTTTCAATAGCAACAACCAATTTGGTCTTCATATTCGAATTTCTGAGAGTTTGGCAGTGCGGAAAAGTATACTGTTTGTATACTTTATCTTTAGTATTCATAGAGTTATCATCAAAAATGTGTTAAGGGTTATCTGTAAATGTAGAAAAATAAAATTTAGATCTTACAAGAATTTGAGAAAATTTTACACTTTCACACCGGAAATGTTTCAAGAAAAAGAAAGAGTTTTAAAAATTAATACAAACATTAGTTCTTTACCAGTACCTTAGTTATTGCTTATAAATCTTTGAATAAACGCCTTAAAATGCAACAATCTCACAGCAATTGTTTCGGGACAACGGGAAAGAGCACACGACCATTCGTCATGTGAGCAAAGTAGGCAGGAGTACTGCAGTCAAAGCGGCAACTTGTTGCGAGATTATTGTATTTTATGGTGCTTATTCAAAGTTTACTAAATGATAATTTGAAACGCCAGTTTTGTGGTGCTTTCTTATTAATTAGTACCTTAGTTTTCCTGAATTCCATTTGTAGATATCGATATACTTCAGTACTTTTTTAGATAATTCCAGGTGTATTTAAATGCATTACACTTACGATTGGTCAGACAATACTCTTAAAAAAAAAAAAAAAAAAAAAATCAATACTTTTCAATTAAAAAGTGTCTATTATGGTTATACTGATCACCAATAAAGCT
Organism: Salticus scenicus; assembly: GCA_963930645.1. NCBI lineage: Eukaryota > Metazoa > Arthropoda > Arachnida > Araneae > Salticidae > Salticus > Salticus scenicus. Next base: position 275,670,818 of record OZ005656.1, on the reverse strand, counting down.
TAAAATTTCTTTCGTAGGCGTAACATAATATACGAACTGAAAAAATATAGATGTGTTTATATATACAACAATGCATAAACTAAATCCTTTCGGATAAATTATTGTAAAATTTCATGAAGTAAATATTAAACAATTTTAATCGCGGGTCTTTCAAAACTACGGAATAATAATAAGGATGTTGTAGGGTAAGCTTAAGTATGTAACCCAGTGTTCATATTTTTCCAACAAAATATACTATGGATAGAAATATATTGGTTAGAAAGAATAAAATTATAATGTAAACCTATTTGTAATATAACTGTGGATACAGAAAATTTGTTCTGAAATATTTTATTTTGAGAGAATAATGCCCATAGGCGGACTTTACTGTCAAATGAAAAAAGCCTGATGTCGCTAAACGTTAAAATATATTTATAAAAGTTAAGTATATTTTAAAAATATATAAAATAAAAATATATTGATGAAATTCTAAAGACTAAAGTGTCCTTAAAATAATAATCCTCCCCTCTCCAAAAAAAAAAAAAAAAAAAAAAAAAGTAATAATAATAATAAAATACATAAATAAATAAAAATAAAGCAATATATGAAGTAAATAATTAAGCCTTTAACTATGACAGTAGTTAACACTTTCACGATCGCTGACGTTAATTCACGTCATTTGAAAATCTATAACTTCACAAGTGGGCGTTTCTTTCGCAATTTGTATGGATTTATATCTTAAGTATATAACCAATATTCGTATTTTTGCAATGGAATATACCATGGATACAAATATTTTGATTAAAAAGAACATAATTATAATGTATATTCATTTTTAATATAAATGTGAATAAAGAAAATTTTGTTCTGAAATATTGTAATTTCGTAGATTAACGCCTACACCTACAGGCGCGGACCTTACTGCCAAAAAGAAAAAAACATGCGGTCGCGAAAGTTTTAAGAAACAATTTTACATGCCTGTCTTGCATTCCAATTCCAATTCCTTTCTTTTTTTTTTTTTCGTCAATTTTTACAATCAATCTATTTTTCTATTTTAAATAGGAAACCCCGCCTATTTATTTAATCTTTTTCTTCTAGTGTTCGTTTAAAGGATTCAAAATTTATCACCAGTAATCGATGATGTATATATTACTTGTGTACATTTTTGCCAATGTCAGTTCCCGACTTAGACACCTTCAGCTCCGGGGCAAGCTTAGGTGGGCCTCTTGCAGTGGCATAAGAGGTCTTTAGGTTACAAAATTTCTGTTTATGTCTATTGCGGGGCCCTTCCAAAAGGAGGGCCTAGGCCCGCCGCCCCGCATTGCTAACCTGGCGTTAGTCAGGGCCTGGTCAACGTAAAATAAGGGGTTTTAAACGAATACTCAAAGTCACATTTACTTTTCCTTTCTGTATCGTTTTGTTTTGAAGAACGATTAAAAGGCGGGGCTTGATTTCTTTAGAAAACAGGAATTCTTGATGTTTACACTAATGTCTAAAAACAATCATTTTGTTTTGTTTCTTTGCGTTTGACGTTGTTTTTATATAATTTTGCCCGTAAATAAATAAAAAAAAAACATATTTTGTTTAATTTTCTGAGTTATTTTGTAAGATTTGCCTCGTTATCTCAGGTGGAATTTTATACGAGACAGCCCCCTAAACCACTCCAAAAGAAAGATTTGCTAAAACTCGAAAACTAATAACTGAAATGAGCTGCAAATTTGCACACCCATATTTTTCAGCATTAGGATTAATTTTATGCAAAAATTAATATAGGTCATAATTCATAATTTTCATGAATATGAATTTATTAATATTTTTCATAATTCAAAATATTTTTCAGAATCAAAAGTAACGATGCATTATGTTTGGATTTCTTCACTGTATCTCGTAAAAAAAGAGTTATATCGATCGAGTTACTTTTTGTGAAGATATTAATAAAAGTTTGAAATATGAATTTAACATTAGCACCGTCAAACTTTGAACGCTTATAACTCTGTGAAAAAATAAGTAAAATATACAACCAATATACTTTTTCGCGTTGTTGCGATCCCAGGAATTCAAATATAAAATAAAAATGGGGCATTACTATTGAAGAAATCAAAGTTGGTGCGCGTTTTATTATGGAGACGACCCCCAATTCAAAACTTGAGTTCATTTTCTGAAACTACTCACAATTCCCAGTCGAATGATACCTATTACATTTTTGTGCATTAATTAGCAACCAAGTTACATCGAGTGCTGCGTTTTTTTTTTAATTCCCGACTGTACATAATGGGAGTTATTTTAAACTTGTGATTGTAAATTTAATATGAATTATTGATAATAGTAGTAGTTAAGTAGGAAAAAAATATTATGTGCATGTGGGGGCATCGGTTCCTCCCCTGGGGGGAAGTACCCCCCGGGGGGTAAATTTTCAAGATGGGTACCTTTAGAAAGGTCTCGTCAATACCTTTAAAACGAATGGTTTAACAATAAATATGTGATAATTTAAAACAAAGTTATTGATTTTTTTTTTTTTTTTTTTTTGTTATTGAGTGAATTTGTATAGGAAAATATAAAAGAAAGTCATGTGGTGGCCACAACATACTAGTTTTTTAATTGACCTGAATGCTTTTTTTCGCAACCGCATTGACAAATTTCATTAGTATTTGATTTATCCCAGACCTAATATGATTCATTTGTTTAGCAATATCAGAAAATTTAATATTTCGGGTTTTGAATGACGAATTTTAGCTACATCAACTTCAGAAAATTAATCATTGTACGGTTGGTTGATAGATTGGGTTTAATATCGCATTAATACTGCTCTATGGGTAATTAGTGCCCTGATAACAAGTATATTTGCAGTAAGTTTGGTTTTTCTTGATATTATCTTGCCATGATAAATTTGACGCGACAAATCTGCTGTGAAATTGCCGCAAAGTAGACAGAACATAAATCTATCTTTCGTTTTAATTAATATATATATATATATATATATATTTTTTTTTTTCACGCCGTTTTTGCTGCAAATTAAAATTGCTATGTAAGTATTTGAAATGCAACAATCTGAAGACTGATATTGAAGTGATTCGGCGACGTCTTGAGTGAAATTTAAGCTGCAATTTCATATTTCTATGCGTGTTTTCAGGTAGTATGAAGTGATAAGAATCTGAGTTTGCAATGCATTAGCAGTTGGTGGGACATGGCAAGCTTACCTATTCCAATGAATTTCAGTACTCTTGAAACGCCAAATATAACTTTTCTACTAGTATGCAACGAATTTCCAGCAAATTTGATACAGTAAGTGTGCCAATTGCACGACAGGTTTGCTGCAAATTTGGGTATGGGGACTTTGGAGTTGGCGTTATCTTGGTTCAGTCTTGTTATGAACTTACAAGCTTGTCATGCTGAACTTGCTGCAAGTTTGTTGGCTTACAAAGCAAAACTGTTGCAATTTCGCTGCAAACTGAAATTGCTATGTGGGTGACGGTCTGGGATGCACCCGTAAGGATGGTTCGAAGACATACCATCATAATTTTGATCTCGCACGGTATTTTCCAACTGTTCGAAGACTGAATAAATAAGACAGAATTTACATTTTGAATTAGTTATATCAGGTGTACATAATACAAGAATATAATGTATATATATATATATATATATATATATATATGCAGGGTGATTCCAAGGTAATTGGACAAATTTGGAGGTGAGGCAGAGAACACCACAACGATTTCAGAATTGTATAGAAAACCATGTTCACCCTTTCAGAACTGGATCCTTTTGGCTACTGTGTACAACTAACTCCGTATACAGTGTAAATTTAAAAATGTTACATGCTTCATTATTTTGCAAAATCATACATAATTTTCGTATTATTTCAATTCCTGCGATGAAATGTATCGATAATAAAATCTTTTTGTAAAAAAGTAGAACCGACTCCAAAAAGCAACTACTATTAAAAAAAAAAAATGTATGAAATGAAACTAGATTGCGCCTAAAAGTATAAAATAATTTCCTTCCCCAAACAACCTATAACACTACAATTAATCATAAATTTTGAAGTCGGCGAAAAATTAAATAAAATTTAATTGGTTTTTAAAGGTTTTTTTTTAGATCGGTAGCAACAAATGCTGTCGTCTCGAATGATCCATTTTCCTGTTTCCTTTATTATTTTATCACTGTATACAATTGGTCCATTGGTAGCATCTACACAGAACAGTGAACATTCTTCACAATGCGGTATTTATGTTTCTACGAAGTTAGAGTTTCCTTTGCAAATTTGGTATAACTTTGATAACTATCATCCTTGGTGGCTTTTGCATTTGGCGTTCAAAACGTACTGCAAAAATATACACGCAAGATGTATATTTTCATAATATATTTTGTACGAAAAATTGTTTCGTATTATTGATTACTCTCTTAATATACCTTATCAAATTAATCATGATATCCCAAAGAAATTAAATATGCTTGCCAGATAATTTTGCGATTTTTCTTTCACCAAGGACGTCAGATACCAGCATCTTCTCCAACTTTTGCTGCTTACGAAATCTTATTTATTTTCTTAAATCAAAATAGTTTTCGGCTGCATTTTGCAGGTGGCAATGTGAGATTTGTATTTTGAATAGGATTTGATTTTCGAATTGAATAAAGGTATCAATTTTTAACTAATTTTGCGCCGACTTCAAAAGTTATGATTAATTGTAGTGTTATAGGTTGTTTGGCGAAGGAAATTATTTTATACTTTTAGGCGCAATCTAGTTTCATTTCATACTTTTTTTTTTTTTTTTTGAATAGTAGTTGCTTTTTGTAGTCGGTTCTATTTTTTTACAAAAATATTTTATTTTTCTCTTTTTAGTGAAAACTTATTCATATACCAGAACATCAAAAGACGTTCTACGGAAGTTTCACAAATCACAACTCCCAAGAAAAGTGACATACCTCAAAAAATGGTTTATGTCACTGAAAAATACATGAAATGCACCCAATGTGAACAAAAAAGTTACATCTCCATCTGGAAAGTTATCCACTCGAGAAAGAGTTGTACCGGTTTTATTCTAGTCCAGTTATTTTTAAATTGATTTTTCTGAAATGCTGCATTTTTAAGTTGTGTCACTTTTCTTGCCTTTATCGGATATTAACACAAAACTATCTATTGATTGAACATACGTTAAGTTAAAAAGTCTTTAGAAATGTAAACAACGGATACGCTGTATTCGTAACCAAAAATTCTGTTAGGCATATATATTGAACTTTACAATGACTACGCGTCACTCGCTGCGCTGAAAACTGCGCAGCGTAAAGTTCAAAGAAAGAGCAAAATATGCGTTGCAGCTGACGGACAGAAGTTTCACCATCGATACTTACATACTGCTTTTACCAGTGTAGCTCCATGCTTTCTGCCGTTAAAGTGAAAACAGACTTTTGTGAGTATCCTGTAATTTGTTTATATCTTAATGAAATCATAATGAAGCCTATTTCAGGCCAAGATCATTACGACAACAAAAAAAGTATTAAAATTAAATCATCTCTTACGAAGTTATAAGCTAACAAATTTCAACAACAAAAACAACAATGAGAAACATCGTTTGTATTGAGAACTTCTTCCTTTATGAAGTCGGTTTAAAATGTCTATGCGTTAATCGATGTGACCGCTTACAATAACCATACTTTAATTTTATATAGCATAAATGTCACCCCCTACGTTACAACATATTCAATGTCGTTCAAGTGTGCACAAAATAGGAGATTGTGAACAAACAAATGCACGTTTTAAGCGTTCTGTTTTTAGCATTAACGTCTAAACAACCTTTTTGTACTAAATCTATGATGCTCTGCAATTTTATAATTCACTTTTTACCCCTTTCTTTAACTATTTCCGAGATAGGAACGCTAACTCCACTGTTTCCCACCAGGTGGCGCTGTAGGCGGTTTAATCTCGCAGCACATATCCACTTTACTATACCTACATACCACTTTTATGACTATAACTGCAGCTGTTCAGCAGTTAAAAGAGTCGGGACTGACTTTTTGGGCACCCTATATTTTATTTTGATCGTAAATATATTGCAATGGAATTATTTCAGACAAAGACCTTTACAATAAAACAAAAAGTTCCAAAATCGGATTATCTGTTCAGAAGCTATCAGCTAACAAACAAAAATAAAAACAAAAAAACATACGGTTTGAATTGAGATTCTCCTCCTTTTTGATGTCCGTTAATTAGAGCATCTCTTACGAAGTTATAAACTTACGAACACCAACAACAACACATAGCTCGAATTAAGAACACCCTCTTTTCTGAAGTTGGTTGTAAACGACTTTGCGCTAATCGATGTGACCGCTTCCACTAACAGTACTTTGAACCACAGAGTATACATGTCATCCGCTACGTTCCAAAGTGTACGCAGTTCAAGTGTGCACAGTGTAGGAAATTGCAAAGAAACAACTGCACGTTTTAAGTGATCTATTTTTAGCAATAATATCTAAAAACTGTCTCTTCGTAGTAAATCGATGATGCTCTACAACTTCGTAATTAACTTTTCTCCCTTCTTGAACCGTTTTTGAGATAGGGGTGCTGATTCCGCTGTTTTTCACCAGATGACGTTTTATTTTCTTTAGATTGTGAAGATATTACAATGGGATCTACTTCAGACCAAGACCTTTACAACAAAACAAAAAGTATCAAGTAACCGTATTTTGAACTATATAACGTATGTCTCACCAGCTACGCTACAACGTGTGCAATATAGCTCAAGTGTGCATAGTGTAAGAAATTGCGAACAAACAAATGCCTGTTTTTAGCATTATATTTTTAGCATCAATGTCAAAACTATCTTTTCGTACTAAATCGATGATACCCTGCAATTTTATAGTTCACTTTTTCCCCCTGTCTTGAACCGTTTCCGAGATAGGAACGCTAGCATGAATGTCTAATTTTTCTTTTTGTACTAAATCGATGATACTGTTCAACTTTGTAATTCCCTTTTTTCTCTAGAACCGTTTTCGAGATACTAACACAAACTCCGCTATTTTCCAGCAGGTGGCGCTGCAAGCGATTTAACCTTGTACTGCATGGCCACTTTGCTATACATACATACCATTTTTAACACTATAGCTGCAGCCGTTTAGCAGTTAAAAGTGTTGGGACTGATTTTTTTGGGCACCCTGTATTTCTTTAGATTGTAAAGATATTACAATGGGACCTATTTCAGACCAAGACCTTTTCAACAAAATAAAAAATGTCAAAATCGGTGTATCCGTTCAGAAGTTATGAGCTAACAAACATAAAAAGAAACATACGGTTTGAATTGAGAACCTTCCTTTTTTTTGAAGTCGGTTAATTAAAAATAGAATTTATTTATTAATGTAATTTTCACATGTCAAACACTAAAAAAAAAAAAAAAAAAAAAAAAAAAAGGAACATTGGAGATCCATGTCCATATTCACGCAAAATCACCCTGTTTTTAAAGGATTAAAATGACTTGTGGGACATGGGTTCCTGCAGTCCCGGACTGGCTCCTTTGGGGGCCCTCGGCTAGAAGTCGAAAAGGGGCCCCCCCTTTACCGAGGAATTTTAAGGAAACGTTAGAATATGCCATTTTTGAAAATTTAGCTTACATGTCTAAAAACCCCATTTAACTTTCTTGTCACTTGGAAAATAGTTGAGTAAAAAACTAAGCTTTTCTAATTTAGTTTACTTATTTTAACAATAAATATTTTAATATTTTTTATATACCATACCTAGAATAGTTGCATGCTAGGAAAAAAAAAAGCATACTAATTGATTACGAGTGGTTTATTACTTAAAAATGAGATCGAGAAATATTTTTTAATTTAGGCAAAAAATCACACTGTTTAAGCCATAATACTATAAATCCTACTATAATACTTAAGTATATTAAAAAAGGACATAACGGTAATAAAATAACAAGCATAATGAAAAACAGAAATATTGCCCTCTTTAGGATTTAATCGATATAAAATGTAAAATATATTTTATGACAAAAATGGCTTTACAAAATCTTGGTTACAGATAAAGTGAACTAAAAAATATTAAGTACATAATGGTAGGTTATTTACTAACCTAACAGATTTTTGGCCAGTTCTTCACTGGTCATGGCTACTTTATCTATAATGACATCTTTATCCAAGTTATAAAACAAGTCTCTTTCTACATTCATGAAAAGAAGATTAGACATATGATCCTGGCTTAAAGTAGATCTAAGTCGATTCTTAACTATTTTAAGTTTAGAAAACACCCTTTCACAGGTGATTTGTGTACAAGGTATAGCTAGTACAAACTTGTAAGCTACATAGAGGTTAGTAAACATTCCAGATCGTGAGAGTTCAAAAACGGTAGAACAGGCAGATGATAAACACCGAAAACATTTTTTCTTGTCAGAGCAGAAATCATAAGTATGTTCCACTTCTTCAGATTCAGATTCTATATCGTCAAATTCCCAGATTTCTTCAGCTCCATTCAGATTGTCCTGTTTTTTTTCAATGTTTTCAGCCATTATAAAAACTTTCATATTGATCTGCAAACTGTTTCAGCTCTATCAATAACTGACTTCTTTCAATTTTACAAAGTACTAGTGCAATGTTAAATCCAACCAACCAACCTACCTATTTGAATTTTTCCTGTAAAATCTGTTTTACAATAAAAAACTTTCATAACGCAAAAGTCAGAAAACTGAACAACTTTTATAAAAAAGTTACTGATTCGCATGCAACTTTCCCTTTTTTGTGGTAAAATGATACATTTTAATTCCCTGGATTTTTGGGACTGAGTTAAATTAATCATGAAGTTATTAACCAATGAAAAATAGTACGAGCAGATTAGATTTTCACCAAAATTCGGACTATTTAAGGTGCTGCATTCGAAAAACGGTGCTTTTTTTTGCTTTTTATTCTTGTCTCAAAAAACTCAGGCAAAATTTCACCCTGGGACCAGGTTAGAGACCAGAGCAGCATTAAAATAATAAATTGAACCGATGCCACTCGGTCCGCATCTGAGTACTCATCACACTTTAAATGCCTGATTGCCTGAAACAAACTGTAACCTGTTTCAAAGAGCATGCAATAAATGACTGTTAATCCACTGGAATCTTTAATTGAGATGTTACACTATGGATATAACTTGTCAGTAATATCCCATTACATATATAGTATATAATGCAAAAATTTGGGAAATTATTGCAGCCACAAAACATGAAAATGTAACCAAACAGAAAAATTTATTAACCCCAAAAAATATTGAAGTCATCATTAGGGAAGCCTTACAATGCAGGGTGGAAACAGTAAGATGTTTCAAGAGCTACTACTAAAAACAAAAGTAACTTAGCTCCTTGCATCTCACCAAGAGAAAAAGAATTCAATCACTGCGGTTCTGAATACAAAATGAAAAATTATTTAGATACAAAGAAAAAAAAATTAAAACTACACAATAAAATAAATAAATATATATATATATATATATAAAGATTGTAAGAAGCACTTATCAAAAACGTTGCGAATAGCAATTATAATATAAAATGGAAGACCATTTGATTTTGCGGTATCCAACAAATTGTGAAACGCAATTTCAAGACAATCGCATTTGTTGCAAATATTTCTAATCCTAGCAATTTGCGAAAATGAAATATTTTTCGAAATTAAACATGATAGCTAATTAGCTAAACAAAAAACTAACAAATGGAGTAAGTTGTTTTAATATTGCTTATTTTATTAATCTCTCTCGTTATACCTTTCATATTATTTTTCTTTATAATCTCTCTCTATATATATATACACACACACCAGTTAGTAAAACCAGAGTATGTTATTAAATTACAAACATTAATTTAATATTAAACGTTAAAAAGAAGAAACACTCCAAGTAAATCTCTTAGAAACGAATAAAATAGAACTAAAATTTCTTGTTAAACAAATTTAATTTATACTAGACTCCTGCTTTTGACTTAGCTTTTCCTTCTTTAGGTATTTGTAAATTGTCTAATTCTTATTATGCAAAATTCGAGGTAGTATTACTACAAAATATTTTTTTTCCTTTCTGAAAAAAAAAATGAGGCTGTAGTCTTATAATAACAATAATAAAACGCACACACAGTGTTTTTATTAAAAGACTGCTATTTTGTGGCTAAATTTGAATATATATATAAAAATCATACATACAAGTGTAAAGCTAGATTTATTAAAAAAAAAAAAAAACTCCGAATTTAAATTATTAGTACGACGAAACTGTTGTTTCCAGAGAGTGAGTTTAAAGTTGTGGAAATATGCAGTAAGCATATCATGAATCAAGCACATATAATGTATACAATATAGTAGATTTTATTTCGCTATACTAAACTACATCGTTCAACCGATCGCTACGAAATACGTAAGTGTTCCTTTTTTTCTGACATGAAAGAAATTATTTTTATGTCAGAAAAAGAAAAAAAAAAAAAAAAAAAAAAAAAAAAGAAGGTCAACGTGCAAGAAATTTCTATTATTTAAATAGAGGGATAAGACATTTTATTTACTTTTATTTTTAACCTTTTTGTATATTAAAACCAATTAAAAAATATTTTGCCTTTTTTACTTCTTAAATCAAGTTAAAAAAATATTTAAATTAAGCTATTAAAAAAAACTTTTAAAACCCAAATTCTTAATGTATAGTAAGTATCACATAAATCCTTTCAAAGTTTGAATAAAATTTAATTTGCAATAAAAATGTTTTGTTCATTAACCAAAATTGGTGAAATTTGAACTACAAGTTGGTATTGTGTTGTACAGGCTGTATATTAATTTTATGTTCGCGAGAGAAAATTTAAAAGCATTTGAAAACTGCAATTTTTAATCCTGCTTCAAAAACATGTGACTTAATGAGTAGCTGATGTTTTCTTTTCTTCCCAGACGGTGTCCAGATAATCGTTTGCTGTTGCCACCTAGTTTTACTATTTTAGTTATTAAAAAAAAAAAAAAAAAAAAAAAAAACCTAATTGTCCGATCGATAAGCTCGAATATCTGACGAATTCAGATAAATTGCCCCCTTCATTTGGTATCTTATTTGTAACGATACGACTGATATTTCTAATTTATTTTCGAATTTTCGTATTTATTTTCTCTTTTTAGGTAGATTCCTTATAGGAGTGGAGATCTACCTATTGCAATGGTTCTCATGACACGACTTCTGGAAAATTTCTTCATATCTTCACCGATCATGACCCCTAGAACCCAAAACCACCCTCCGTTCAAAAGTTTATATATATATATATATATATATATATATATATATATGTATGTATAACGCTTTTTCCCATGTTAAGTTGTGAACACGATAACTGGAGTAATTTTTATTTAAATTTAACCAGCTCAGGATATGTTGTCAGGACAGTAAAAATCTCGGTCGAGTTCGTAGATGGGGTGTCCAGCTCAAAGGGGGTGGAAATGGTGGGGGTTGGAAATTTTCATTTGCCCATAATTTCTTTAATATTGAAAATAGGAAAATACTTCAAATCAGGCGCATTACCGCATTACTCTAACGAACAACTTTTGTATTTAAACTTTTTCGATAACTTCAATTGCTTAAAAGTTACAAGTTAAAAAGTGATTTTTCGACATTTGTGATGAACATTTTCCATAGCTTTCATTGCAAAAATTTATAATCTGATGCTTATGTCACGTGCAGAAGATAATAAAAAAAATCACTGAAAATATAATAAAATTTTAATCATGTTTTTAAACAATATAATAATCTGATTTTTAAAAAAAGTTTAATTTAACAGAAAATATGACGTCACAATTACAACAATATACTGAGAAAAATGAAATAAGATTTTATCCGTGATTGCAAATAAAATAAAAGTTAATAAAAAAGTAAGTAACTAAAATCAACATATCTTACGGCTAAGCAGATTTAGACTTAGCTTTATGACATACATGCTATAATGTAAAAGATAAATGTCATCGTTAAAAAAAAATAAAAAATCGTGTAAATCAACGCTAAACGAATTAAACTGGCAAGGTTGAAAAGGTAATAAATTTGGGGACATTTAGGTATTATCACTTTAACAAAAGAACTAGGGATGATTTTAATGAATTTTCCATTGAAGTTTATTTTCATGAAAACTTAAATTTAAATTAGAGTATTTCATTACTCGAATTCCCTTATTTTGATAAATAAAATTATACTATTTTAAAAAAATAAAGAATATTCTTTTGTTGAAAAATGAACTAATAAAGGTTTTAGAAAACTATTACATACTTTTAAATCTTTATTAAAAAAAAAATTAATTGTTGCCACTCGACATTATACAAATACATCCAAATCCTGTGTCACATACGATAGTTTTGTACAAGTATAGATTTTTTGTTTGCACCTGTAACCTGATGGGACAAGTGCCTGGAAACACTTGTATCTAGTATTATAAAGTCGTGTGCAAAATTTTAAGTCCTTCGGACGACAAGAAGTTGCCGAACATTGAATTGCAGAATTCCGTTGCATACATTAATAGTTGCATCATATCAAGTTAATAAAAGTGTGTTAATTAAAAACCATGTTAAACGCTTTAATTAATCATTTAAAAATATAAAATTAAAATAATACGTCAATCTTAATACAAATATCGTTTGTGGTGAATAGTTTAGAATGTCGGTTTAGGCAAGAATTTAAAATTTACGATTGAGAGAAATACGTTACAACTTCCTTTGACTTTTTATCTTGTCGAAACAAGCTATCGGTCTGTGAAGAGATGTGATGTTTTCGCGTGGAAAGAAATATAATGACGCCAAAGCTGCCTTTCTCCATCGCCAGGCTCGCCAAATTTTGTCGCCAAGTCAAAACTTTTATCGTCAACTATGAACTTTGGCCGCCAAATCACAAATTTCCTTGCTAAGTCGCAAGTTTTGTCACCAAAATCTCGCCAAATCATACAATTTACTAAATTTATAACAATTAACATTGAAATTCAGCGGTGCCAAATGTCCAAGGTTAACTAATGTTAATATTCCAGCTTATGTGAACCAAAACAGTTTCACTTTACAATTTTTACTCATCTGACAATAAGAATCACAAAAACACAATACAAAACTTTCAATAATTCAATAAAAATTACAACGAAATAACTATCCAAAAACCGCTACCACTTATCTATATTTGACTTGACCAGGCTTACCAGAGCTTGACCATAGTATGATCACAAGTGCATTTTCACGTTTCTATTATTGTTTCTTTTAAAAGAACAACAGTTATATGGATTTAAAATAAAAATGATAATTTTTATTTAGCTTGGGTGGGAAGGGGGGGGGGTGTAGCCCAATAGCCCCCTCCGGGATTCACCATTGCTGTGATTGTATATCGTTAAGGCTTCTATTTGTTGGATGATTATGAGCTTGAATAAAAAAAAAAAATGAAACATTTACAAACCAATAAATCTAGCCTAAAATTTTAAGTAAAACCCTTTTGTAATTGAAAATTAAATTTCTTGAAAATAGAATAGCGGCGTAAATAATGCAATGTGTGGCAACAAAGCCATTGGCTAAGTATTAATGCATATGTAAAATTTCTTTACAATTGTAACATTTACGTAAAGGAATCTACCTTTGCCTTTAAGCTTGCCGAAAAGGGATTTTTTTTTTCTAGCGGACATTCACAAACTTACCTACCTACCGTTCAGATGTGAGCGAGTACATAAGAGTTTGGTGATAAAATTGAAAAAAAATCGTGCTAAAGAAATGGAACAGCTTTAGTGTCGAACCTTTTAGCTCGGACGTTCTTCGCCAAGATGTTTACATATGCAAAGGCGACAGCCATTTTAGTTCATCACCGAAATAACAACGAAAATTTAAAAACCGCCAAGTAATTGCTATGCTAAAGCTGTACCAAAGAATTTTCAAGAAAAGAATATAGTAACCATTGTTGAGAAACAATGCACAGCTACCGCATTTTTTTTCCCCCCAATATATGGAAGGAAGAATATGTTTGTGGAAAAGTCCGGTCGTGTTAAGTTAAATTGTATTTTGTACAGAAGCTACATCTATAACTTAAAACACAAAAATAAGCTTTTTTTTTTTTTTTTAACACTTTTTGCACATTTACACTAATTAAAATATTTTTTCCTTCTTACTCCATGTTAAAAAATCTGAAGTGATTTCACTCGACTTTCCGAACACTAAATCTGTAAGTGCTAGAATCATCAACATCTATACAGTTCGTTCGAGGGTGATCTATAACATGTATATAAATTCTCAGCTCAATTCGGTAAAATATTTAGATGCTACCACACTTTAACTAACTTCAGCCGACAGGACATAATGATTAAGAATTTTTCGTTGAGTCCTTGTGAGGAAACTATAAGTGATAGATTCACTAAAATCTATAGAGTTCGTGTGATGGTGATTTATAACAAGTACATAAATTTACAGTTTATTTGAATAAAGCATTTAGTCACTAATCTATCAAACATTAAATGATTTAAGCTAATAGGCCATAATGATTAAGAATTTTTCTTTATGGTAAAATAATTATAAGTGCTAGATTCACCAAAATCAATAGGGCTACGGTGACCTACAACATATGTACCAACTTTCAGCTCATTCGAACAAAGCCTTTAGACGCTACCGTGTTCACTCACACACATATACATCATCGTAAAATTAGATAAAATGAACTCAGAGGACCTCAAAACGTATAGATACACCGAAATTTCAAAGTTGGATTTTCGTCGTGATTACAATACTTTTCTTACATTATGTTAGGAAGGTAAAAATTTTAAAAATGAAGTTCCGAAAAAATAATGTGGAAGAAAGGGAAACGCTTTACCATAGGGCCCAATAGCGAAATTTGAAATTTGCACCGAAATAACTCGAACGTTCTCGTCAAGATCTTTACTTACACAATTGCGATTGTCATTTTAAATCATCGAAAAAATTACAACAAAAATTTAAAAGTCGCAAAGGGGATCCTATGCAAAACTGTAATGGAAGAAATTTTAAAAAATGAATTGAATAACTGTCGTTAAGGGATGACACAAAGTTACTGCATGTTTTTATAGGGAAGAATAGATTGTGAAAAAAAGAGAAAAAAATTTGTTGTGAAACAATCACACGACTTCCATTATCCACTATTGCACGAATTATATGCATTTTTGGAGATATTATGTGCATTTTTTTTTCTTTTTTTTTGGAAATTTTCCAGTAAAAGAAACTTAATACACGTGTAAAGACCTATAAAACAGAATTTACATAGCGAATTAAAAAATATATATATTTTTTTTTAAACAGAAATTTCCGAGATCTAAATTGAACTACCTAATCAGGATGGCCGTTTATTTTCCTGTAATAACCACATATTACATGAGAAAGGGTATCTAAAATAGATTTATGTAACAATTTTCAAGAAAATCGTTAGAGATGTTTTCGAGACACCAACTTTTACGAAAACTTGGCATACTCAATTACTGACCAAAAAACAATAATTACCTACAAAAGTACATCTAAAAGCTGGTTAATATGGCGAATAAAAAAAAAAAAAAATGCAACCGTTTTATAAAAAAAACGTACTTGTGAGACCTGAAATTGAGCTATTTATACAGGACGAATGTCAATTTTCCTGAATTAACCAACTATATCATTTGAAAGGACATCCAATAGAGTGTTTATTGGATGTCCTTACAATCCAATAGGATGTTTATTGGATACAACTTTGAAGAAAATCAATAGAGCCGTTTTTGAGATACGGACTTACAGTTCCACTTTTGTTTTCCGGTTTTCCAATTTTCACCAAAATTTGGAAAATTCATATGTACACCAGACCTGTATCAATTCTGAAATTTCGTATTTCTATCTTTATTAGTTTCGAAGATATGATAGCCAGAAAATTCCACACACACGATACACACAATTTTATATTAATAACTGATATTGAATTTTAAGAAGTCATTTAAATATAGTGACCAGCGAATAACAAAGTAAAGCCTACTAGAGCCACTGTAACGCATGGCCGGGTTCAACTAGTTTTTATATAAAATCTATAATTTTCATCCGAAATTCAGAACCTCTAATTTTAAAATTTAATCATGAAAATGAAATAAGAGAATTGTTTTGCTACTTTTTTTTCCAGTATATAAACTTAGTGTAATACCTTAACTTCAAATATATTCTAAAGCAATAGAAAAAAAAAAATCCACTATTTAATACAGTATATATAAATATTTTCTTTTCCCTAGAAAAAATAAATTTGATTGAAAGTAGCCGCCAGGCATGTGAAAAGTGAAGCTTTGATGACAGTCACTTGATTTATACTTTATTATAATGATTTTAGGGGCAAAAACAAAACACATAGCAAAAAACAGAAATACGGGCTGAAAATACCGAATATGTGGACAGTACTTAAATATTATTTTCATATAAATTTATAATGTTCCGCTGAAATTAAAAACTTGTAATTTTAAAAATTAATTTTAAAAAATTTAATAATAGCATTGTTTTGATTGAAATTTTGGGCTATTAAACTATTTAGAGTTACCTGTATTTAATGTCTCATTATTCTCCTTTAAAGTTTGACTTTGCAACTCAGAAGTTGAACTAGTTAACCAAGTACTGAAACGCTTTGAAATTTTTTCTACCTCTATAGATTTTTTCTTCTTTTCTTTTCTTTTTGAGGCGCCACTTTGGTACACGCGTTTCATGTTGAAATAGCTATGACACACACACTGCACAATAGTAATGCGTTCCAAAAACGAAACATTGTCGACTTGAGCTGCGTGCGCATTCTACATTAAAACAATCAAGAAAGACTAGGGTTTTCACCGCAAAGCTTCAATACACGTTCGCATTTTTTTTTTTTTTTTTTTTTTTTAGGTTAATCGCGATGTTTTTCTCTTTTCCTGAAACTTTAAGCATTGTACAACACACGATGAATTAAAATTTGATGTGAATGCGTAAGATTATTGAAAAATAAATTATAAATTATTTTGATATAGCTGATTATAAATTAGTATATTAATTTTTCTGAGGGTTGTTTGGGGCCCCCCCTTGATCCGGGGGCCCTCGGCGATCGCCGACCAGCCGACCTGGTCAGTCCGGGCCTGGGTTCCTGTACATTTCTGAATCCTTGTGATGTTTTCTGCCACCCTGTATATATTACTTTCCGAACACTATAGTGAGGAAAGTATTGTAATCATGTCAAAAATCCGAATTCGAGATTTTGATGTTTCTATACGTTTTGAGGTCCCCTGAGTCCGTTTTCACTATTTTTACGATGATGTATGTATGTGTGTGTGTATGTGTGTATGTGTGTATGTGTGTATGTTTGTGAACACGCTAGCGTCTAAAGGCTTTGTTCGATTAACCTGAAAGTTGGTACGTATATTGTAAGTCACCATAGTACGAACCCTATAGATTTTGGTGAATCTAGCACTTATACTTTTTTTACAGGGACACAAAGAAAAATTCTTTATCATTATGGCCTATGGGACCAAAATCTTAAAAGTGCAATAGCATCTAAACGCCTTATTCAATTGAGCAAAAATTTTATACCCATATTATAGGTCACAGATACTCAATCTGTATAGATTTTGGAGAATCTAGCACTTATAGTTTGTTTACAGGGACACAAAGAAAAATTCTTTATCATTAAGGCCAATGGGGCCAAATTTTTAAAAGTGTGATAGCGTCTAAACGCCTTATTAATCTGAGCAAAAAAATTGTACACATGTTATAGGTCGCATTTGCACCAACTGTATAGATTTTGGTGAATCTAGCACTACAGTTTTTTTACAGGGACACAAAGAAAAATTCTTTATCATTATGGCCTATGAGACCAAATTTTTAAAAGTGCGATAGCATCTAAATGCCTTATTCAATTGAGCTGAAAATTTGTATGAATATTATAAATCACTGTTGCACTAACTATAAGCATTTTGGTGAATCTAGCATCTATAGATTTTTACAGGGACAAAACGAAAAATTCTTTATCATTATGATCTAAGGGCTCAAAGTTCAGTAGCGTTAAATAAAACCTCGTGTGATATATGGAGAAAAAAACACTCTATTATGGTTTTCTCTCTTTTGTTTGTTTAGCAATTCCTCTTTCTTTATTTTATCTACAAAACTGTTAGTTACTCAATGTTCGGAAAGTCGAGTGGAGTCACTCCAGATTTTTTTTATACGGTGGTTATAAAAGAAAATCTAGTCATTGTCCACATACTTTTGGGACAGTCGATTTTGAATTATAAGTTTTTTGTAATATACCATAGCCTCCTTAATTAGATGCCTGTCGCGTGGCTCATAAACTTAGAAACAGTTAAAGAGGTAGACAGCGCCTCCTGGTGCAGATTACGTGATTTTTTTATTCAACTGTCACCAATAATTTTAAGAAGCGATATATGCTGTATATGACCGACGTTTCTTCGATTCTATTCGCCTTTTAAGTATATCACATCCCACTTTTAAAATTTTTTGGTGACTGTTGAATAAAAAAGTCGCGCAATCTGTACAAGGTGGCGCATGTCTACCGCTTCAACTGTTGCCAGCCACGTGACAGGCATCTAGTTTAGAAGGCTATGGATAAACTTAATATTATATATATATATATATATATTGTAATAAACTATGTTGTAATAAACTTATGCTAGAAGTCGATATGTTACTTTATTTCCATGAACTTTTTTCATTTTTTTAAGTGTTATTTCAAAAAACCGCTTGTCGATGCAATATTGAGACGCATTGTAGATAATAAAGAATAAGCGTAGGGGAAAATTACGAAAACGCATGGGAATGCATTCATAATTTAGTTTCAGCGTTTTTTTTAAATTAATTCAAAATTTCTGTCACTTTTTTTTTCACAACATTTTATTATATTAATTGTCATAACGATACGCAATAAATGAGAGACAAAGATTGAATTGTGTTCCTCTGTTTAAAAAATTATTATTATCATTATTTATTTATCTTTTTTACTAAATGAAAACTAAGTTTCATGAAGCTTTAATCAAATGAAAGTTTTTCCCAATAGGTTAATTTCATGATGTTCGACGAATAAATAATCCTAAAAGCTTTGAAAAAATATATTTAGAATGTTTATTACTGAACATTAAAACTAGTGTAAACAAAAAAATTCTTTTAAAAATCATTTCTTTACCAAAATGTCTTTTTTATAGGGATTTATAAAAATAATTTGTATTTTGTGATAAGCCTCCTTTCTTTTAACAGTGATATTTACTTGCAAATTTACAATGTATTGTAATCTTTAATGTCTTTATTAAATTAGCATCATTCCTAAATTTGTAATGAGAAAGGGTCTTATACTCGTCAAGTAAACCTTTTGTTTCCATGGAAATTATAAGTGTGGAATCTAGAATGAATACGATAATCATCAATCTTAAGCAATTATCTAGCTCGCTGTCACTGATTAGAGGAATAATTGTAATTGTCTCTATTACAAATAAAGAGATCGCCGGTGATTAGTTCGTTGAATAGACGTATGTGATATAATACTTGATAAAATGTTATTGGCATTAAAAGAATTCAATCTCGAATTTGCATTAGAAAAGTTTATATCATTTATCTAGATTAAAATGAAGCTAATCAATTAAATACCAATTTGCGTTTAGATAGTTGATAGACTTTCATTGTCATTTCTAACTTCGAGATGTTATCAGTAGTGTCTGCGTGCATATCTTGATTAAAACGACATTGGATAATGGAAATTTTGAGATTATATCACCTTTTTTACGTTTCTCTTATTGAAAAAGAAAAACCTTAATTTCTTAACTTATTCTTCTTTCTTAACCTTAAATACTTAACTTATAATAACCTGAATCGATTTATGTTTTTTATTTTAAAAAGGAATACTTTAAATCATAAATTAAATAACAACTTTTAATAAACATCATTTTTTTTTAAACATTTTTTTGCCTTAAATGAGTGATGTAGTAAAGTATTTCATTCCATAATATACATAAAGACAGTTATGTTTGAATAAAAATTTCACGATGTTTTTCAAAAAGGCAAGAAATGACCAGGATGAAACACTTTATGATATGTTTCAAAAAATCTAAGTTTTCCCATTTTTTATAATATAAAAAAAATTATCTTTTAATATAAGGTAACGACACAAGTGCTCGTCACTCTTATGGCCTTTTTTTCAAAATATTTGTTTTGTTCGTTTGATAAAAAGGTGGTATTCATGTGTCATTATTGTACTGGCATCTATTTTATGCACTCATCCGTCTAGTTGTTGACAGACACTTTCAATACATTAAGCAATTTTGTTAATAATGATAAAATAATAAAAATTGAACCTATAAAATTGCACCAGTGTTCACCGTTCGAAAAACGGATTTCGCCAGTAATCGCCATATCAATAAAACGTAAAAAAAATGTTAAATAATTTGATTTAAAATGCGTTTTCACAAAAAAAATTATTGAAAATAGATTAAAAATACCCTGTTTGAAAGTACCACAGACCTGGCGTTTAAAAGTAGTAAGTACAAAACTTTTAATAAATACCATAAATTACAAGAACTCGCAACAGTTGTTTCGGGTTGAAAGAAAGCACGACCCTTCGTCATCCGAGCAAGTACGCAAGAGTTCCGCTTTATGTGCAGCAATCGTGCTATTTTGCAATTTTAGATGACGAGACATAAATAATGCGATTAATTATATTCGGTAATTCATTTAATATACCTTAAATACGACTAAAACATAAAGGCATTAGAAAAGCCTTTTTTTTTTTTTTTTCAAAGTCAAATGGAATATTCTTTTCGAAAAGAGATATGTTCCACAACAAAATTTCCCGCCATAAAAAGAAAATATTTTATTGTTTGTTGCAGAATCGCCACATTATTCAATAAATACGTAAAAAAAACAAAACAAAATAGCTTTAAATTCAGCGCCACGTGTATTTAATAGCCGCTATATCTCGTATTATTTCAGAATATGTCACAAATAGAATATTCCATAAAATAATTCTTTCGTTCAAATAATTCTTAGTTCATTAGTAATTTTTTTGTTTACAATTTTAGTATTCACAGTTGTTAAAGGCTGATTTAATTTCTCGAAAACCTAAGTAGAAGAAAAAAAATATTTTTTTCAGACTTTAACACATAATAATACTATATATTTGTAGAAAATTAAAAATTTTCTTTGTCATAGATTTTCTTAAGTGGTCCATTGAATAAAAAATGCAACACTGTTATGCATTGAAAATAAATTTTTAAATATACTCTTTAATTAAAATTCTTGTTAAAAAAGTTTAATGTTTCTTCATTTTTTTTTTCTTTTAATCAACGGGCTATCTTTTCAACTATTAACATGGATACTATGCTTCTAATAATATATGTATATATATATATGTAGAATCTTGGCTGGGCGTCTAGGGGTGGGGCAATGATGAGATGCAACTTAGAGAACTACACGTTTATTGAAGACACACAAAAACACAAAATATAAAGAGATAATATTATAAAAGTAGAATTTCCATCAATAACCATTTGCTGGTTTCGAGGCCTAATACACATACCAAGCTATCTTCATCATTAGAACTAACACAAAGTAACATATGAGCACTTCCTCGATTTAATAATTCACAATAGTACCTACGCGTACTATTTCAAATATGTGAGATTGTGGTATAGAGCTCTCCATGGCTCTACACAACTATTAAGAAAACTACAAGCTCTAATTAGAAGAAAATGACCACATTAGCCTTCGCGCTGACGGTCTCAACAGCTCTTCACGGCAGGCAGATCCCGACTTCTTTCCGTTCGTCCTCTCGTCGAAAGATGAGCACCGGAGGCAGCGCCATCTATTGATTGTACAAGGAATGCGTCCCACAAAGCCTTCCACAGAGCTCTGCTATCCTGATGTACGGTGACCTCACCGTCGAACCAGCCTGGGATACTAAAGGATATCTGCAAAATACAATTAAAAGAAAAAAAAAACGAAAGAAAGAAACAGACATTAAAAAAATTATGTACATTAATATTCACAGAACTGTTTCTTTAAAGTTCATTAGTCTCTATTATTGGATTTTAGTTTAGTTTGTGGACCATAATTTCATATGGTCTGCGGAGGTACTAGTATGTATAGGTCCTTCGTGATCACCTATCTTCTCGACTTCATATCTGTCGCACAACCTTATAAGGACCTAAGAATTTTGGTCTGAGTTTCATGCCAGATCCAAACTGAGTTCGCTTGATGGCAACTAGATCATTAATTTTATACACATGGGCTTTCTTTCTCTTCTTGTTGTAACATCGGCGATTTTCTTCTTGAATTTTTAGGATGTTTTTTCTTGCTTCTTCACGAATGGTATTAAGGTTATCGAGCATAGAATTTATCCTTTCCTCTTCGAGGAGTTCTAGTACACTCTTATCTTCTTTCCTTCTCATTGTTACTACAGTGAGTAATTCAAACGGAGTTCTTTTGGTACTTCTTGATACGATGGAATTAATAGTTCTCTGGACAGCCTCAACAAACTTGTACCACTTGTTCGGGTCATCTATAGATAACTTCGATAATACAAG
This sequence comes from Salticus scenicus, assembly GCA_963930645.1. Taxonomy (NCBI): domain Eukaryota; kingdom Metazoa; phylum Arthropoda; class Arachnida; order Araneae; family Salticidae; genus Salticus; species Salticus scenicus. The sequence goes on along the minus strand of OZ005656.1, from coordinate 275,648,340 downwards.
TATGATTGTTTGATGAAGTCTCTCAATTTGACCGTTTCCTCTTGGGATTCCCGTTGTGATGGTGCCATGTTCGATTCCCTCTGATTCACAGTAATCTGTAAAGTCCTTCGACGTGAACGCAGATCCACGATCAGATATTATTCTTGGGGGGTTACCAAAAATAGCAGCTTGTTGTTTTAATTTTTGCAAGGCGTCTGCTGAAGAAGTTGATTTCACAGGGTATAGCCACGAAAATTTACTGAATCCGTCTATGACTGTAAAAATGTGATTATAGTTTTTATTAGTGGTCGGTAATGGACCCACAAAATCGATGTGATAAGTAGATAATGGTATATCTCCTTTCGGGATAGGGTTCAAAAAACCTTCTCCTTTTCCCTGTTTCTTATTTACGAGTATACATTCTACACAACTTTTTACAACGTTATCTACGCATTTTTTCATATTAGAAAAGTAATAGTCGCGTTTGACTAACTCTTCAGGTTTATTAACCGAAAAATGTCCTACGGCATGACATTTCTTTACGACCTCAATTTGCATGGTCTCTGGGACAATTAGTACATCCCTATCATTTAACACTTTATACAAAATACTATTTTTTAACACATATTCGTCATTTTGGTTCTGTTGTAAAAGAGATTTTATGGTTTTGATAAACTCGTCATTTTCTTGAGCAGTAGCAATACGATGAGTGAGAATATCAGTAGTTACAGTCATTACAGGGTGTCTGCTAAGCGCGTCAACATGCTGCATTTGTTTACCAGGACGATGTTCTACTTCGTAATCGAATTCCCGTAGCAGGAAAGACCACCTGGCTACCTTAGGTGTCAATTCACGTTTATCTAAAGTTTTTAAATCAGTACTTTTTGTTTTAACTGGCTTATAATTTTTTATTAACTCGCTTAATCTCTCTTTTAACGACTTATCTAAAATATGACTGACATCGAATTTTTCCTCTGGAAAGTTGCACATATTTGAAAAAAAAAGTATCGATTTCATTTTCCCTTCGATCAAATAAAGAAAAAGTACAGTCACCTGTTTCATCGCTTTCCCCCGAACTCAGAAAACTATCCCCCCCCCCTACGTCGCTGGAACTCGAAACATCTGTCTCTTCTTTATTTTGTTGTTTTAAAATATGAAAGATATTACCAGGCAGGATTACGTCACATGACAAATTGTTGCAAAAAGCACCGATTACATTTATTGAATCATGATTAGGTAAAGATATTTTAAATTCAGTCAGATTTGCATCTTTCTCTTCATTAAAGCAGCTAACTAGAGTGGTTGAAGAAATAACATTTTTAGTCTGTGGAATGCTGTTTTTATTTACAACTAGAATCGAAGAACCTGTATCTTTTAACCCTTTAAGTGGAATATCATCCACTAAAATATCAACATATTCGAGCTCATTAGCAATTAGGTTAATCGGACTTGTTTCGGATTGAACTACTGAATTCGTTGGAAGATTTTCACGGAATTCTTTTTTCTCTGGAATACGTTTAGGACAGACTCTAGCGAAATGAAATGTTTTCCCTTTTGCACCACAAATGTAACACATTCTTTCATGCTTTTCGTGAGTTTGATTAGATACCGAATTACGTATTATGGGATCTTTATCATTATACTGTGTCTTTCTAAAAGGAGTTTTGTCTCCAAACCGCTTATTCTCTGAACTTTCGTTTCGCGTATTATTAGTTTCAATTAACGATTTCCCTCTAGAAGAGTAGAATAAATCACACTCCCGACCTAATTCGTTGGGTTTAAACCAATTTTGACCTTCTCGAACACTAATATGTTCCCTAGTTCTAGAATCCAACGTTTCATATAATTTATCAGAAACTATAAGATCACACAATTGTTTAACATCGTTAACCCCTCTCAATCTACAATAGTAATCAAAAGAAGCACTTAGATGGGAAGCAAACTGGACATGAGATTCTGACGGATTTCGCAGCGCATTTTTAAAATTACTTAAACATTTACGCGGCGTTGGTTGAAATTGTCTTAAAATTAATTCCTTAACTTTTTCATAATCGTTAATTTCTTCGGTGATTACGTACGCAAGAACATGATTACATTTAACTCCCAATAAATTAATCAATATTTCCGATTTAAATTTAGACGGTACATTTTTAGAAACGAATGCTTTTTCAAGGGATTGAAAAAATAAGTGCAAAGCTTCCGGTTTATCAGGTACTGAAATGGTTAAAGTTCGAATACTTCTAATTAAATTTTCTAATGATTGTGAAGTAGTTTCCGAATTTGATTGCTCAACATTATTACTAGAATTATTTGCTGCAGCCTGTAACTTTAAATTTGAAGTTCGATTTCTTTTTCTAACTGGGATAATTTAATTCTTTCTATCTCAATTTTGGTTTGTTCTTCTAAAGATTTCAACTTTTGCCCTTCTACTAACATTTTAATAACACCTCTAACAAATTCTAAATCATTTTTATAAATGTCAGAACTCTCGATCAAAGTTTTGATTTCAACTACCTTAGCTTCTGCCGGAACAGCTACGCCTAATTCTTCAGCAATTGTTTTTAAATCGGCTTTTCTAATACCTTGTAACACGTTTTGGGCCATTATAACTCTAAATAATTACTTATACCAAAAGATATTTCAATATTTCTACCAAATTAATATCATACTTAAATAGAAACAAAATAATATGAGAACATTTTTCTTAAAAGTTCTTCTGTATTTTTTGTTCTCAAATCGAAATTACCATGATTTTTAAATTACCACATTCAGAACAATTTGTATTATACAACAGAATATTTAGAACAACTTATATATTTCTTAATTATTACACATATTTCATATAATATCACCATTATCATTATTCTTTCTTTACTTATTGTTTTCACTTTCGTTTTAAAATAATATTGTTAAAATAATATTGCAAACAATAATAAGCAAAATACTAAAAGATTATTCAGTATATTTTTTTAATCATAATTATTATTTCTATTCATTCTTCTCAAGAGATATTTTTATTTCATCACAAAATTAAACCAAAACTGTTGTTCTTAAATATATTTTTCATCAATTTCTAATTCAAAATAGCAATAAATTCTTCCTGCTTCAATTTATGCATTACTTATTATTATCTAACAGAATGATAAATATATAAAAGTTACCTTTTATAACTTGTTGGTGTTGCCATAATATCGCGGCAGAGTCCCCACTTGTAGAATCTTGGCTGGGCGTCTAGGGGTGGGGCAATGATGAGATGCAACTTAGAGAACTACTCGTTTATTGAAGACACACAAAAACACAAAATATACAGAGATAATATTATAAAAATAGAATTTCCATCAATAACCATTTGCTGGTTTCGAGGTCTAATACACATACCAAGCTCTCTTCATCATTAGAACTAACACAAAGTAACATATGAGCACTTCCTCGATTTAATAATTCACATTAGTACCTACGCGTACTATTTCAAATATATGAGATTGTGGTATAGAGCTCTCCATGGCTCTACATAACTATTAAGAGCACTACAAGCTCTAATTAGAAGAAAATGACCACATCAGCCTTCGCGCTGACGGTCTCAACAGCTCTTCATGGCAGGCAAATCCCGACTTCCTTCCGTTCGTCCTCTCGTCGAAAGATGAGCATCGGAGGCAGCGCCATCTATTGATTGTACAAGGAATGCGTCTCACAAAGCTTTCCACATATATATATAACATTTTATTCAAAAATTCATAAAAATATATTCGATCAGGTATTCGATCAAATGCAATTCCATTTTACAAAACCTTTGTATATTTTAGTTGAGCTAACGTACTGCATCAATGTATAAAAATGTATAAAATTTTATGAAATGAGACTTTTTTATTAAATAATACTTATGTATTATTTGTTAAATATACTTATGTTATTAAATATACATGTATAAGTTTTAACTTTTTTTTTTCGTAATTTATTATCAAGTGTCTTGAGTTCTTTGTATGAAAACCCAATATTAAAATCGGGAAGTTTATATAGCTTCCATAGATAGACTGAAGCAAATTTCAGTAGCTATAAGAAAAAAAAAACTTTATTTTAAATCATTTAAGGATAGCATATTGTACGCTGAATGAAAATTAAGACAGTAGACTTTCAAATTGGTAAAAGTGAACTAAAATTTCAATATTTAAATTTTACTAAAATATGAAACTATATAAAAGTAGTAACATGTGGCAAAATAGAATTCTTCTGTTCCAATCCTTCTGTAATGAGTATAAATGCGGAATTTGTAAAGAGACATTGAATCTGTGATAAAATGAAAACTTCAAACATTATTCTCTCAAAAGTAATTTTTATGTAGCTGTATCATATTTAAAATGTTTCATGTGTCTTTTCCTTCTTTTTGCATTATGATAATTGTAAATAAAAATTTCAAGTAACTTTTGTAAAAATCATATAAAACTGATTAAAAAAAAATCAAGAATTACGTAAGGAGAATTTTGAAATTAAACTATTAAATAATAATTTAATTAATATATTAACTAGCTGAAACCCGTCGAATTCGACGATCACTTTATTAACTGTAATGTTTCAAAAATCATCGCATCACTATAAATGTATTTCAAGTTAAAATATGTAATATAATTTACGACATTTCACTTAAAAAAAAGAAATTCGGAAAAATACTTATAAATAGAAATACTATATATGACATCACTTTCTCAAAGTATTGTCAATGTGACGTCAAACTGACTCCAAATAAACAGTTGCTATCTTTTATTTTCTATTCCGTTAAATACTACATGTTAGCTGACCCGACCGGCGTTGTTTGGGCCCATGGTAATAACCTTAAATGAACCTTAAATTTGTATGGTTTTACATCTTTAACTCGATTTTGTTTGAATTTCTATTTTTAAATAAAAGCATCGCAAAAAAGTAATCAGCTGTAACAAAAAAATTACCTCGAACGAACGAAACTGTGCCTTGTGACCCCGGTGCATTCGGCAGCGCATACGCCGGTCGCTAATAACATAAAAATATTCCCAAAAATTAATCTGGAACCAAACGAACACGCTCGCTGTTGCCCGGGCCCATGATACCTTAAATGAACCTTAAATTAGTATGATTTTATACCTTTAACTCGATTTTGTTTGAATTTCTTTTTTTAAATAATAGCATCACGAAAAAAATGATTAGCTGAAAAAAAAAAATTACCTCGAACCGAACGGTACTGTGCCTTGTGACCCCGGTGCCTGCGGCAGCGCATACGCGGGCCGCTAATAACATAAAAAAAATCCAAAAAATTAACCTGGAACCGAACGAACCCGCCCGGCAATGCCCGGACCCATGATAATAACCTTAAATGAATCTTAAATGTGTATGGTTTTATATCTATAACTCGATTTTGTTTGAATTTCTATTTTAAATGAAAGCATCATAAAAAAAAATAATCATCTGTAACAAAAAAAAAAAAAAAAAAAAAAAAAAAAAATTACCTCAAACAGAACGGAACTCGGTCTCGTGACTCGGTGCCTGCGGCAGCGTATATGCAGCCCGCTAATAACATGAAAAAATTCTCAAAAATTAATCTTGAACCGAACGAACCTCTGACTCGTGTTACCGCTGCCTGTGGCTGCGTCACCGTATAGCAGGCATGCTACGCACGTGCTGCAAAATCCATTTTCCTCCACCAGGGGGCGCAGTATGTTGTATAAGAACATCACCAATTGCCTTGAATTTCCAAGACCTTTCATATAAGGTGTCACATGGTGGTATCAACTGCAAAATCCTTTAGTTGCACTTTCCACCGCCAGGGGACACAGCGTGTTCTATGCGAACAACACCAAAGGTCACGAAATACCAAGACCTTTAAAATAAGGTGTAACATGATAGGGTCTACAGTAAAATCACCTAGTTCCATTTTTAACCACCAGGGGTCGCACTATATTGTATACAAACATTCCCAATCAACATGAAATTTTAAGACCTTTATCACCAATCGTCTTGAATTTCCAAGACCTTTCAAATAAGGTGTCACATGGTGGTGTCAACTGCAAAATCAACTAGTTCCATTTTTCAGCACCAGGGGGCATCCTATATTGTATACAAACATCTCCAATCAACATAAATTTTCAAGACCTTTAAAATGAGGTGCTACATGTGTGGGTCTAGAACGGATTTCCCTCTCAAACTAATTTCCCCCTTTTTCCCCTTTAAAATCGAAAATTCCAAATTCGCAGAAAGTGATTTTTTAGTATTCGACTCTAGTCCCCATATGTACAATTTCTTCACCGTGAAGTAATTTGGACTTTGTTCAGCTCGTAAACGTGTTTTTAACCCGTTTCCCCGGGGGGGAAACCGTTCGACTTTTTTTTTCTCTCTTTTCTTAGCACATCTACAGACCAAGACCTTTTTTTAGACACCTCAACCAAATTTTTACACCAAGTAGTTCTCTCAATATAGTGGAGACAGACAAAAACATGTTTCAAATTAATATATAGATTACGGCCTTTTTTCATCTCTAATTAAGGGTAAAGGTAACTATAATAATAAATTAATAATTATACCTTTTTATGATAACAATCCACTGTCGCATTGATATGGATGGAATTGCATTTACTTATTTATTTATTTTTAATCTTTAGAGGATCTGAAATTTAGATCATTTCATTAATGTTATATATATATATATATATATATATATTTAGGATTTTTTCTGAGCAATTCAATGCCCTTGAATAATAAATTATTAAAAAAATAAAAAATAAAATAAATCGATTGCGCATCCGTAGTTAAACTTTATTCATTAAAAGTTCTCTGTTTTTATTATATAATATATTGTTAATATGCATATACAACATATATTGTAAATAAAAAATGCAAATGTAAAACATAATAATTTTTACTTTCTTATACAAAGTATAAGGAAGTATAGATATCCCGATTTGCGAAATGGATTTTGTATTTCACATTGCTCGAAAATGAATATTCGTAGATTGTTCCAAATTTATACATGTGACTGTCATGATGTCTAGTTGTACACCTCCAGGCTTCGTCTTAACACGAGCTCTCGTTGAGATATTAGCGACTTTACACGATTTTCGTGACGTCTGTATGCGTGTATGTATCTCGCATAACAAAAAAAAAAAAAAAAAAAAGTGGTTGGTCGTAGAACGTCGGAAATTGGTACGTAGGTTTGTTTTAACATCTAGTTGTGCATATCTTTTTTTGGAATTTATATGATTTTCCGTTTTGGAGATATTTAGGAAAAATTGTTAGAATATAGTTAGAATATATTAGTTAGAGTTAGTTAGGAGAATAGAATGTTGAAGAATTTTTAAAATTTCGAATATTACATGAATTTTAATTCTTTTAATAAACATATGAAGGGAAATGGGATAAATTTTAATAAGTAAGTTATATTTGACTGATTTATGAAAAGTATAATTTCATAACCAGTTACTTTGTTATTATTATGAAATTAACTCTGTTTTCATATTTATAGAATTTTTTTTAATATATATATATTATTATTATTATTATTATTAGTGAGTAATTTGTAATTTTTTTTTTTTTTTTTTTTAATATAGTTAGCAGCAGCATAAGTTTAATCGTAAGTACAGGGTGGTCCGAAAAACATGATAGAAAGTAAGCGATCGTTGTGCAAAAAATAAAATGTGCAAAATCATGAAACCTATGTTATTGAATAAAGATATGAATGACATTTAATATACAAAGTGCTCGAAATGTCTACCGTCCCCGACTATAGTGTTATAAAGCCAGTTCCGAAACTCTGTGATAAAGCACTGGAGTGTGTCGGAATCAAGTGCATAAATCTCGATTCTGATGGTCGATTTCAGGTCCTCTAGTGAATCAGGGGATTCCTATAGATTCTGTCCTTGGTGTAAACCCATAAGAAGAAGTCGCACGGATTTAGGTCCGGACTGTATGGGGATCCATCTATCCCGTGCACCGTGAATTTTTCTTCATCCAAAGCAATGAAATGCTCACTAAACGTCGTTTTAAGCCACAGGAAGACGTCACCAGTTCTATGGGGACGAGCCCAATCTTGCATGAACCAGTACTGGCGTATCATGTTGAGACAGCCCGCTTCAGGGCCAAAGTGATGCTCTGGAAACTCTCGATGCTTCACTTCCGTGACCATACCGTCAATGAATATCGGACCACTCATCTGCTTCGACGATATGGCACACCCCACCGTGACCCTCTGTGGATACAGTCGTGAGACGACACTGAGATGAGGTTTTTCCGTACCTCAATGGCGCCTCAAAAAATATTCTTACGATAAATAATCGTTTTTCCAAGGTTAGTGATTCCATATTGATTATGCATTATTTCCGGTAATCAAGCATTCACCTTAAATGTCATATGTGCTATTACTATGTGGAAGAATTATACTTATATCAATACATTTGAAATCAGGAACTTAAAATACTTTCTATCATGTTTTTCGGACCACCCTGTGCATATTTTTTTTTAAATATTAACTTAAATAAATAAAAGGAAAGAAAAAATAAAAATAAAATTTGAAACTGTATCTGGAGTTTTTCATTCCTCTTTAGTACATAAATTATTATTACATTTTATTTCCTTAATTCTGCGTGTGTATTCCCGTGTGCATTCACTTCGGGAAATACTGCCATTAGGAGTTGAAATGGCCGTATTTAACTACAGTCGGCAGCAAAATTATTTAAGCAATAGCAATAATTCCTACTTAAAAGATGGGCACCTAATACTGCTTTGTTAAGTAAATATTTGTCGGGTCATGATGTTAGTTTATTTTGTTTATAAACAAATAAGCTGATGATAAAAATTAGCGATCAACATAAAATATATATATATATGTATATGAAAAGTGTGGATGTGTGCTTCTATAATTTTGCTGCCGACTTTAAGTAAAAAGGAATCACATTTTTCCGTTCGATGATCAATGCATGTCTTATTACTATATCTATGATCGAAAGTGACAAGCTATTAATGGCAAGGTAATACATAGCAGTGAACTTGAGAAACATGGGAAAACCATTTAATTATTGCACAGATTAGACTTTTGAAAAGGAAGGTTAATTTATTTTAGGTACAGTCGACAGCAAAAGTATCCGAGCACTAGCAAAAATTCTTACATAAAAAAGTACTCTTAATACTGTTTTGTTAAACAAATCCTTTCCGAATGATGTTCTTAGACTGACTATAAACATGATTCGACAAGGATTTGCTTAACAAAACAGTATTAAGAGTACTTCAAAACAGTATTAAGCGTACTTTATATATATATATATATATATATATATATATATATATATATATATATATAGGAATTTTTGCTAGTGCTCGGATACTTTTGCTGCCGACTGTAAATCGGCTGAATATTTTTTGGAGAAAAGTAAAAGTTTTGTTTAAACTTTACATTAAATGATCAATATTTAAAGCTTCAAGAAAAAATTCTGAAAAAAAATACTTATATAGTCTCAATTTTACAGCATATATCTGTAGTGAGTCCAAAAATGTCCAAAAATGTTTAAGTCCAAAAATGTCGATTTTGAGTTAAGTAGTCAGACTCAGAAAAAAATTCTCTATAGATTGGTACAAAAGATTTAAGTACATGTCATTTAGTCTTTGAGAAAATATATTGGAAAAAAGATTCAAGTCAGAAATTTAGCATTCATGTTTATATATATTATATACATATAATATATTATGAACGTAAATCTGTTATAAAAATAAACAAATGTATCTTCAAAATCAAATGTATGTAGTTTATTCACAAAATTGTATATTATGATAATATCCTGGTTAAAACTGTATTGAACAGAAGTTTTTATATAGAATTTTTTGAACTTTATTTTTCGTCTTCTGAAAAATCCAGAATACGGACTTAAATCCTTTATACTTATCAGTACAGATAATAGGCTAAAAATGCACATATTTAATCAAGATTTCTTGGTTAAAAGTAATCCTTGATAAGATTCACTCTATGATGGTGTGGATTTATAAAAAAAATTAATTTTTGAAAATTAAAATAAATAAATACAAAATTTTCTAAAACAAATTCTACATTTTTTTACAAAATTTTCTTTTTATTAGATGATACAACAATTTAGCACTGCCTAATGACAGCCTTGTTTGAAAGCAAGTTCATTCTTTAATTTTCCTAATCTTCTTCAAGTATACTTTTGATTTGATGAAGTATACTCTCTATACTTTTTACTACATGACCAATGTTTTTTCGCTACAAACAATGCATTATCGATCTGGATAATTTTGTAAAGGCTCATTTATTAATTGCTTTAAGTATTCATTTTGTAAATTTATTAATATCCTCATAAATTAATTAAAATATTCGTGCAATTTTTTTTTTCGTAGACTGACACTTGATAGAACTTGTTAATTCCAGTGATGTAGTCTGTTATAAGAGTTTTATAAATTTGAATCATACTGTTTCTGACAAAACAAATTTCCTTTTCAGTTAAAATTTTGTAACAGGAAATTTACTATCCCTGGCTAAATAGTTAGTTGAAAAAAAAAATGTGTAAAGGCGAGATAAGAAATAAATGTATTCCTTCTTTATAAAGTATAATATTTATAAATATTAAAATATTGTTTTCGATAGTATAGATAAATGAATGGTATTGCTTTTATATTTGAAAATTTGTTTCAAATATTTTTTAAATTTTAAGATTTTTTATTAAACAAATCATAAGTTTTATTAAATGTTTTAAATTTTATTTTAAAACCATTTTTTTCACATATATAATATTTAAATTATTTTATTCATTTATTAATTTTTTATCTTAGTTTCATCTTTAGAATCACAATATATGTGAGCTCCCAAATTTAAGTACAGTTAAAGGAATAGAGTGATTTAAGGATTAACACAAAGTTGAGTCGAATTCTTTCTGAAAAAAAAAAATCGCATATATCACCTAAGTAGGTATGCAACACAATTATGTTGTTGTTCGTAAAATTTTAACTTAAACGTATTCCGGAGAAGAGGCAGAAAAAAATAATATGCCAGTGCTTTTTAAACTTCAATATTTATAAAAGCTCTTTTAAAAGTTTACTATATATAATATAATATAATATAATAATATAAAATTAAGATAATTTCTCGTTAAATTGTTAAAAAAAAAAAAAAAAACTTTTAATATACAAAATGTTACTTCAAATTTTCTTTATTTTTTATTGTACATTTTTTTGTTTTTTTTAAAGCTATGAGTTTCATTAAATATTATAAAGTTTTGATTTGTATTAAACTTTCTTCTTAATATATGAAGTGTGTACAATTTAAAATGTTTAAAGTTTATTTTGTTTATTTTATTTTATTCTTAGTCACTTATTTGAATAATTTTACAAATTGAAATAAAGAGACTTAATTTGAATGAAGATCTCGTAGACTTCATCCTATAATTTAATCAATTTTAGGCGATAGAAGCTAACTTATAGCTATCATTGAAATTTAAATTGGTAGCCTCATTTTTTGTAAATTATATGCCATAAATTACAGGATTTTTTTTTACATACTTTTACAAATTTTTTCGATAGTATTACGTGTATATTGAGAAATAATCCTTAGACTAATCATAAAAAATTGCACAACGAGAGCCATTGTGAGATATACATTATAATGAAACTGGTATCTACTTTTTCGAGACGTAAATAAATGTTAGCTAGTTTGTATGTAGCAATTATCTACACTAAGGAACAGAAAAAAAGTCGCACTTGGATATTTTTTTTTTCTCTTTCTGCAACCACCAATTTTATCGTTTTAAAAACAAATTTACGAACAGATCTTATTACGTAGTCCTCCACGTACAATTTACGTTTGAGCTAAAAGTTAAAAATGAATTGCAACTGTCACGAATAATATAATTTTAAAAAGGATTTAAAAATGGCAAGGATAAGGTAATTATAACGATGCCAGAAAAAGTATTAATTTTAGAATAAAAAGTCAAAAAATATTTTAATACATGAGATGGTAAAATAATTAAATGTTAACGAAATATTGGTGAGATGGTTTTTAGAAAGATATATATATATATATATATATATATATTTGTTCTTTATGCTGTGAATTTGGCTTTAGGTGTCCACGCTGTTCATCCAAGCGAGTTGACCGCAAGTTAAAAAACCAAAGTTTAACAAAGTTGTTATGGTAACGTTGTATGTATGATATTTTTCATTCATCATGTGCAATGTGTGAAAAAGCTTTCCTTATACATCTATCCCACAATAAATTTGTAAAAAAAGAAAAAGACTTATATTCGTTAATTAAACCTTTTGTTTTCAAAAGTTATAAGTGGGAATACATAGTGAATACGATAATCATTAATCTTAAGCAATTATCTAGTTCAATGTCACTAATCGGAGGAATATATGTAATTGTCTCTACTACAAATAAAGATTTCGCTGGGTTTTAGTTTGTTGAAGATATAGGATAGTTGCAGGTGATATGATAATTGATCAAATGTTATCGGCATTAAAAGAGTTTGATATCAAATTTGCTTTTGAAAAGATTATAACATTTATCTAGATTAAAACAAAGCTATTCATTTAAACAGCAATTTATCTTTCGACAGCTGACAGATTTTCCTTGGTATTTCTAATTCACTGATGTTATCTAAAGATACAGTGCACATATTCCGATTAAAAAGTGTACAGTGCACATATTCCGATTAATAATAAAAAAAAATTATATTATATCAGGTGTTTAGAAGCTTTTTATTGAAATTGAATTGTGTCATCGCGTCTTCGTGTCAAGCTAAAAAACAAGGCGCTTTCATTTTAAAGTAAATGTAAGCAATCATTTTCATCGCCCATTGGCCTAGAGCGTCATGTTGATAATGCGATGGTCGTGAGTTCGATCCTCGACGGGCCGATGCGTTATTTGTTGCAGACAATTAATAGAAAAGGTGTCAATTAATAAAGGAAAATTTTCATTTTCTATAACATCCTAAGAATTTTTAAAGATTTTTTCTAAAAATCTTTATTTTGTTACTAAAAAGCACAAAATAAAAATTTAAGTAATTCGAACCTTTTTCTTGAAACTGGATTTTTGTCATCGTGACATAGTGTCACTCTGAAAAGCATATAAATGTAAATGTAAGCACAGAGTAAAAATTTAAGTAAAAATAAATAAATAAATAACAGTAGAAGCTTTCTATTGTGGAGCCCTGAAAAGCATAAAATAAATATTTATGCTTGCAAAGACATGCTATAAAGAAATGAAAGTTTCAACACTAAGAAACTTTTTGAGAAAAATATAGATATTTCCCTTTTGCAAAAGATTAAAATTTTTAATAATCAAAATATTTTAAAAAGCTTTTGAGAACTTTGGAATTTATGGCTTAATGAATACTTATACAAACTCTAATAACTAAAAATATTGGTATCGAATGCTTGCAAAGATAAATTTTTATTTTATGCTTTTCAGGGCTCCAAATTAAAAAGCTCCTACTGTTATTTTTTTATTTATTTATTTACTTAAATTTTATTTTTTTTAAACAAAATAATCACATCCTATTAAAAGGTTTAAAGAAATAATCCGTTGTAGCACTCCGACGACTAAAAAATAGATAACAGATTAACAGGTAAAATAACAAATACTGTATAAGAAATTAATTTAAAAACAATTCACAAACAATTTTATTTAACATATGTTTCAGAAAGCAAGTGGATCCTCCACTATTTAAAACTTTCTCATTGAACAGAGTACATTAGGAAAATAAAATTTAGATTGTTAATAAATTTAAAAGATTATTCTAAATTATTAAGGCATTTTTTTACTTATCCGTATTCTTATAAATTACCAATCTTGGTCAAATATCTTCAATAAAAACCAAACGACCTTCAAAATATTCTATTTAAATTTCTTCCAACTATTTTTTTAAGTTATACCGATAACATTTACACATAAATCTTCACGTAATTCTAGCAAAGAATCATCATTGAAATTTAAATAAAATTAGTATTTTGTTTACTATACGATATGATAAATTATTCAATATTGTTCAACAGTTATCCTGAACTTGACATAAACCAGTAATTTTCCTTTAATTACATTCAATAAAAAAGAAAGTATTTATTCAGATTTAATAGCCCTGTATTTTGCCTATAAATTATATATACACTACCAAATAGTGTTTTTCAGTTTATCACAATACAAACACATAAATATTCGGGAAATGCTCTTCCAGCGCATTCAAAGTATATCCTCAACATACCCGAAAATTTTTGTGTGGTCCTGTAAAAAAATGTAGACATATTTTATGGATATTAGAAAACATATATCCATTTGATTTTGTTCAGTGCACTTTAATGTGTTAAACTGTATCAATCAGAAATATCCCCAATAGACAGCTTCGCATAGTATCTCTATATTATGCAGATTTAGAATATCAAATTTGGACCTTCGACGAGTACCAGCTCATAGTCTGTGCTGATATAAATTTATCTCTCTGGAACACAGGCATATACAGATAAAAATTATTAAATACCTGATTTTAGAATTCAGAGAACAGCAAAATGTATAAATACAGCAAAAAGTAAATTCCAAAGACTTGCCCATAAACAATACATTTTTGCATTGAAATAAGTCAAAGACTTGCGTTTCATAACGAATAACCATTTTAAAAGCAAAAAACAGAAATTACATTAACATACAACAATTGCTTTTTAATGAAATTATTAAGCTCAACGCGTCACCAGGCATAAAAATATAAGCATGAGTGTAGCAAATAAGCAAACGGCAAACTCATAAAAAAAAAAAAAAAAAAAAAATCCTTGCATGATTTTAACTAAGCAGCTGATTTCACAGGAGAAAATTATGAAGATAAAAAAAAAAAAAAAAAAAAAAAAAAATGAATTAAAAATAACAAGAAGAAAAAGAAGAAGAAAGTACATTAATAAAATTGGAACGAGAAAAGGGAATAGCTGTTGAGTAATTTATATGTATCAGACAAAAAATCTGGTGTGAAACAACCACACGACTTGCATTACCCACTATTACACGTATTATACGCATTTTTTGGAATTTTCCAGTAAGAGAAACTTAATACACGTGTAAAGACGTATAAAACAGAGTTAGCTATTTTTTTAAACACTAAATTCCGAGATCGAAAACTGAACTATTTAATGAGAATGACAGTTAATTTTTCTGTAATAACCACATAATACATGAAAAAGGTTATCTAAAATGGATTTATGTAAAAATTTTCAAGAAAATTGTTAGTGCCGTTTTTGAGACATCAACATTTCCTAAAACTTGGCATACTCAATTACTGACTGGAAAACAATAATTACATACAAAAGGATATTCAAAAGGGAGTTAATATGGTGAGTTAGAAAAAGATCCGTACAGCCATTTTTAAAGGAACGCACTTGTGAAGCCTGAAATTGAGCTATTTATACAGGACGCCTATCAATTTTTCTAAACTAACCAACTATATCATTTGAAAGGACATCTAATAGAGTGTTTATACAACAATGTTGAAGAAAATCGTTAGAGCCGTTTTTGATATACGAAATTACGGTCCCACTTCCGGTTTACGATGACCCACTTCCAGTTTTCCAATTTTCACCAAATATTGGGAAATTCATTTGTACACAAGACCTGTATCAACACTGAAGTTTCGTAGTTCTACCGTTATTAGTTTTAGAGATATGATAGCCAGAAGATTCCATACATACATACATTACACTCTGACGAATTGCCAAAAACTACATTTTTGGACTCAGGAGGACTTAAAAGTTGTAAATGAGGTGAAAACTGGATATCGAATTTTTGGACCAGACACGATACTTCTATTACCTACGGTAGTAGGGTAATGGAAGTAAAAATGTATTGAAAAAGGATCATAAAAGGAATTTTAGAGTTTTGAAAAATATGGAAAATGCTTAGCATTGCCAGGGGCAATTTAATTACCCTTATTTAATATCGAAAACCATCGTAATTTTCGGGCAAAATTAGAAGAGAAGATATAAATGATTTTTTTTTTTTCAATAAATTATAAAAATAAAATTCTTTTAAAAAATTCTGTTATGAAATCTTACATTTGGGAATTAAATAAAATGAAGATAATGTAACTCACTCTCTTCAAAGAATAAAGAACTTTTGCTGCTTGATTTTACAGCACTTGTATACTTTTGTTTGCTGTTCTTTACATATTGCAAATTGTTTGCTTGATTTCAAAAAGTCCCTACATATTTTGTATGTTAAAGAGGATCATACACTGAATGAAACCAGTTTTGTGTTACTTTTTTTATTCTGGGAAGATAAATGCACTATGATTATGTACGTCAGAGCAAAATAGATTAGATATATGATCAGAGAGAGAGAGAAAAAATAAATATTAAGTAGCACTTGGTACTTATTAAAAAAACAAGTTATATAAATATATTTGTATTTATTAATGTGCTATAAATGAATAAATAATGGATAATAAATATTAGTCGTTTTTGAAACGCTTATTTAGAATATGCCTTACAGAGTTAATTCTTCAATAACTTGTTAAAAATTATATATATATATATATATATAAATTTGTTATGCATTCTGTTTAAAAAGATTCTAAATAACATGATAAATTGAAAAGAAAAAAAAAAAAAAAAAAAAAAAAAAAAACACGACCGACTGTCTTTTTAGCACAGTATGAGGTCATCAACGCCCCGTATCCAAAAATATTCATACTGTTCCTAATCTACCGATGAGGGTTGTAATGCTGTTCTTAAACTTTCCTACTTTTATTGTTTGTGATTCCCATTGCTGTTTTACTTTCAAAATCCTTTTTATTTTTTTATTTTTTTTATTTTTACAGTTCCCAATTTGGAGTGAAGTTCATTTTCAAGACATCCCACACCGTTAGTTTTCATCCATACGCTAAGGAATATGTGTGATTTTGAATACAGGTACTTCCATCCTTCATAATTCGTAGTCGATGTCATTCAGTAGTTGATCTTACTTTTCCCCCATGCGTATTTGTTTCGACTTTTAGTTATTATAAAGATTTTGAATGTATCTATGAGAGATAGATTCTTTTATGCAATTCCATAAAGAAAAGTAAGTAATGCAATGTATTATATCGTTTTTACACCCTTGTTACTTCAACGCATTAATTAGAAGTCTACTTTAACTCATCAATTTCTAGAGTCACCTTTAGTTCACAGATACATATATATATATATATATATATATATTTCTAACCATAAACAATTTTAATCTTGCATATTATTTATTTCCATATGAAGTTAATACGTAAAGATTAATATATTTTTGTTGACAACATTGTGCTTCTATATATACACTCTATAACAAAAAAGTGACGCACCAAGGAGAAGTGGGGACAAAAATAGGTAAAAGGGGTGGAATGGGTGGTCAGAATGGGACAAAAATTGGTAGATGTGATGTACATGTGGAAAAAAGCAATTGATTACAGTTTCAGAAAATGATTGAATCAAGAGAAAGGGCCTCACAAAATAAGCAAGTCAAAAATGCGTTGGTTCATTTCTGGCCCTTATGGACGCAGTTATTCGGCTTGGTATTAATTGATAGAGTTGGCAGATGTGCTCCTGTGAAGTATCGTGCAAAATTCTGTCCAATTGTTGCGTTAGATTGGTAAAATCCTGAGCTGGTTGTAGGATCCTTTTTATGATACTCCAAACGTCCTCAGTGGAAGAGAGATCCGGGCACTGAGCTCAACCCCATTTCACTGAGCCGCCTATTAAGGGTATTTAAAGGTACTGAAATACCAGTTGCACGTAGGATCGACAATAATTATGAATTGGTGCTTGATTCCATTAAACCTGTATGTATGTCAATTTGTGTCCAGTTTGCATTACTCCTTCTTGGTGCGTCACTTTTCTTGTTATAGAGTATATATATATATATATATAAAGTTTTTTCTGCTCTATTGAAGTGCTATCGTGTGTTAACGTCTGTAAATATTATAAGTTAAATATATATAGCCAAAGTTTAAGTATATACTTTTTTTGTCATTGTATGCAATAAATGTATGTCTAAGCTATAAAATAAATGCTTTTTTGCAAAGTAGCAAATAAAGTAATTTGTAAAAAACTTCGAATAAACAACATAAAATATAAGAACACGCAACAATTGTTTCGAATCAAAAGAAAACACGACCCTTCGTCAGGCGAATAAAATAGGCACGAGTGCTGCAAACAAAGCGGGGTAACTCACAAAACCGAATTTAGTGAAGAGTGAAAACAAGTTAAATGTGACCAAGATTCAAAAAAAAAAAAAAAGAATGAAGATGATGAAACTATGTAAATAAATAAAATTAAAAATAAAACAGATTCTAATAAATAAAACATAACATATTTAAATGAAAGTCGAAGTTGTGTGAGTAATCTCCAAGCACCAGACAAGAACGGAGTGGAAGAAATATGATTAATAAGATTTTTAAAATTTCCAAATATGTAAACAGCTTCATGTGTATCCAAATGGGAAGAGGAGATAAGAGAAGAAATTATGTTTTTTTGGGGGGAAAATCAAGAAATTAACCATGATCCCAGACGTGGGAAGCAACCCCACATTTGGAAGGGTTCATTTTCCACATTTTGAAGTTCCACATTTGGTTGGATCCCAGGTTTGGAAATCTCTTCATTACGAACACCCTACGGTTCTCATTTATTCTATATTTCAAATACCTTTCTTAAGACACTTCAAGTACCAAAGGATAAATATTATTAATAAATATAATAATAATTTTTTAAATTAAAAAAAAAAAAGAAAGGAAAAAAAATCCTTCAGCCCAAATAATACATGAAAGAACACGAAATGCAGGTTTCTTTTCTTTTCTTTTCTTTTTTACTTTATTTTTATTTACTTATTTTGTTTTACTTATTTTTTTGTAAAGGCATGATATTTAACAGGTTAATTAAAAGTAAATAAGATTTAACAACAAAATATTTATTTTTTTTCTTTTTTAAAATTACTTAAAATATATTTTAAAATTGAAAAAAAATAAAAAAATAAAAAAATCTTCTACCATAAAGAAATTTTTATAGTCTGTTCTGCAATAACCCTCTGTGTTCGATAAATACATTAGAGCTACAAAATGGCTTTAAATTCAGCACCACATGTATTTGATAGCCGATTTAACTTATTTTCTTTCAGAATCTGTCATAAACAGAACATTTGTTAAGATTTTTCTTCCGTTGAAATGAGTTTCAGTGTACTGGGCATTTTTAATTTATATATTTTTCAGAGTATTTAGAGCCGTAAAATGCTGTTATAACTATTTGAAAACATAAAGAGAATAAAACAACTTTTGGTAATTAAGCAGATGATTTTATTATATATTTTCACAAGTGTATGCCTTTAGAATAGCAAAAATTTCTCCAAGTTTTTCAATGAAAAAAAAGTAAAATTTTGCTTTGAAAACGGATTCTTCTATTATTTACTTATTATTATTTTGCAAATATACTCTTAATTGTTTACTTAAAACTGTCCTTTTCTTAAAATACGACAAACATTAAATTAACGTTATAATAATCAAAATTATAGTTATAGCTTCATTTATAAAAATATATATGCATATAAATATTACTAATTATCTTCTTTTTTGTAAAGACTTTTTTAATAAAAATATTGCATTAGTTAAAAAAAAAAAATAATACATAAATTTATTACTCAATAACGATTGATTTAGATATTCTTCGATCGGTATTCAGATATTATCCAACATAAATTAAAATATAAATATAAAAAAAAAAAGAAAAAAATATCTATTTTTAATAAAATGAGTTAAATCACAATTTGAGAAAATAGATTTTTGATAATAATAATTAAAAAAAAATATTTTAAAATATCATAAACTTTTCGAGGGCGCACAAAGTTCCTCATAATATACATAACATTACTCATGACACCCCCATCAGTATAAAAACAAGTTTTAGGCATTATCAAGTTTTTATCATTATCAAATTTTAGGCATTAAATAATACAAAAATTAACTATCTCTTAGAAAGACCATATACTCTGCCGTAATAGAACAAAACTCTTTAAGATAAATAAATGTTATAAAAACAATTATCAAGTTGCTAGGCATTAAATAATACAAAAAATAACTACATCGTGGTAAGACCACATATTCTGCCGTAACAAAACAAAACTCATTAATATAAATTCATCTTTTCTTGCAATATAAAAATAATTATCAAGTTGCTAGGCAATAAATAATACAAAAATTTACTACCTCGTAGAAAGACCACATATTCTGCCGTAATAGTACAAAACTCATTAAGATAAATTCATGTTTTCTTGTAGTATAAAAACAATTATCAACTTATTAGGCGTTAAACAATACAAAAAATAACTGCATCGTAGAAAGACCATATATTCTGCCGAAACAGAACACAATTGATTAAGATAAATTCAAGTTTTCTTGTAGTATAAAAACAATTATCAAGTTGTTAGGCATTAAATAATACAAAAATTCATGTTTTCTTATAAACCAAACTTTTAAAAGTTTTACTATATATATATATATATATTACTTAAGTTGATTTAAGAGTTATTTTATATACAAAATTGTGGAGGGAAGGCTTTTTTTTCTTTTTTCTTCAGACTCCAGAATTTCAAAAACCCATACTTGTGTTATTCAAATCACAAAGCATTGCACTGCACACTTAACAACAGAATTCTAGGTTTCACTAGAAAAAATGGTTCCAATTTCTTTGAAACCAATACGTCTAGAAATTTATTTCGCTGTGTTTCACAATATTGGAAGTAAGTACAAAAAAAATGGCGACACTCAGCACCGAAATGTTAAATGCAGGTAAATGTACATAATTGGAAACATTATTTTGCTTTTAACTGTTAAATTTAACAGCGTAATAAATAGAAAAACCTGGGATGAAAAGCACACTTGGAATAAAAAAAAAAACCAGAGATTTTTCCCTGGTGAATTTCCAAAAACTTCGTTCTTTTCGTACTATTTTATTATTTTTAATTGTTTTTAATAAAAAAAATTATAACAGATTTATCTGATAGTCTGATATCAGACTGATCTGCCAGAATCTGATAACAAACTGACTGAGAAGTTCATATTTTTAAGTAGGTATTTTAAGCGTATTCGCTTACCTCCAATATATGAAGTGTAAAGAAAAATATACATTTATCACATGAAAAAAAAAAAAAATAACTTTTATCTTTTTGAGACGTACATTCTAATTAAATTAATACTTTAATCATAATACATATGGTACTTACTTTGATAAGTGAAATTTCAGTACAGCCTAGACAAGTTCTAGCACGGTACAATATTTTATTAAATTTAAATAAATATTCTTGGTTCAATTTCCAGTGAAACACAGAGTGTTTCGGTCTAAATATATAAATTGTTACTTTGTACTAGTTAGGATTATAAAATGTTTGTTGTGTCGTTTTTTTGACCAATAAAATTTAATGTATTTTAAGAACATGCGTGGATTATTCATGCATATTTGGAATCGATTTTCGCAAATGACGCAAATTTGCATCAAAGGTTTAATATTTATAGTTATAAGTCTTTTCCTTTTAAAATAGAATCAGATAATTTTAATTTCTCACAATAAAAATAAAATAAAATAAAATAAATAAATAGTGTATATATACATATATATATATATATATATATATATATATATATATATATATATATATATATATATATATATATATCGGAAATGGTTCGTTTTACACCGAGAAAAAAAATATACCGCCTTCATCTAGAATGAATAAGTGGTCATTTTCTAAATCCTTTATCTAGAAATATAGATTTCCGAGTCATGCTCATAAGGCATGCAAAAAAACTTGTGAGGTCGAGCTATGGACCGTCACCAAAAGTTGGGACGGTTAAATTACTTCGTCGCCAGTAGCTCGGCGAACGTCTTGGTCGAGATTGTTTTATGTCAGCATTGTGCAGCAGTAAAATAATTAGGATCGCGGTGTTAGATGAGTAGAAGAGATGTTTAAAGGTTTTGATTGAAATGAAATGAAAGGGAGTTGTTGAATGGAGTATAAAAGGAAAGATAGTGAATTGCTAGAGGTAGATATAGGATGTGGTGTAGTGGAATGGTGATGAAGGGGTAGCTGATTAGTGTGGAGTTAAGAGAAATGTTGATGGTGATAGTTTTATGCGAATGATGGTAGAGAGGTGTAGTTTTGTGAAGTAAAGAAATAAAAGAGGCTGCCGTGTTCGGGAATCCGCTCGACGCTCTAAAGTGAGAAAGTGATAAGGAGCCGGGAGCAGTCGTCAGAAGGATCAGCGTGGGTGAGATAAAGCAACTTCCTATTTTATGTCTTGTTTAAAGTTAGTTCCTGAAGTCATTTATTTACTCAAGTTAGCTCAACGCCTCCTTGAAATTGAGAATTAATAAACTGTGTTATTTTGTATTTAAACTTTGTCTTGAGATCTCCTTATTAAGTGATTAAGTATTCAAGTTTATATTTAAGTTTTATTAAAATCTACATTAGAGAATCATGGCCCACTATGATTCTCTACATTGGCGTCCAACTTTGCTCGAACCCCCCCCCCCCCCCCCCCAGAGCAAGTCTTTTTTGATGGCACCACTAGCGTGCTACAATTTTTTGAGCAGCTTGAATACTTTTTTAACTTTTATTCCATTGATCGGTCAAAAAAATATGGGTGGTTATCATATTCATTAGAAGGAGAACCACGACAGTGGCATAGACTAATCGCCTGCCATTCCCTTGGGCCAAATCCACCTTATGAGGATTTAAAAAGGCGGATCATCGACCTTTTTGCCACTCGGGATGATAGAAAAAGATTAGAGCATGACCGCTCCCTCCCCCCTCACGAACGTCAGTGGGAAGCAATAGTAAACCCAGTGGAAAAACCACACAAAGTTATTAAGTCACAGTCTATTAGTGTAAACCAACCTGAAACTGACGATGAAAACGGTATTTCTGGTGACAAAAGTCAAATAAAAGTTAATCAAAACGTGCAAACTACGCCTTTAACCAGCACTACAGACAAATCGATCTCTGTTTTTCAGCCTTTGGCTATGGATGAAAAATCCGATAAAACCTCTAGCGTAGAGACGGCGGTTGAAAAGGAAAATACGATTGAACCAAATTCTGTAAATGAATCCCTTGCTTTAAGTGAAACGAATGATCAGTTAAATTCTACTGTTAAAGCCTGATATATTCATCATTCGCATTTAAATGCTAAACCGGTCGAGTCCGGAAATTTATCTCAGGTAACAGGAAAAATTTTCGCAGAAAATGATGTTAAATTTAATGTTGGTACTAAATCTTTATTAAAGGCATCAAACTCTTGTTTTCATTCTGTTCAACCAACAGATTTATGTATTAGTATTCATGCATTTCCTAATAAACTACATTTCAGTTCTAAAACTGTCAAGTCGGCAAAATTATCTATTTGTAATGCTAAATCATATTCAAATGCTCGACCGATCAAATCCGGGGAGTTATCTAATTTCACAGACACTGTGTTAAAAGAAAGCGAAAAGTTAAGCCACTGTGCTTATAAATATCTCGCATCTACTTTAAACGAAAAGCTAGTAACTAATTTAAATGAAAGTAATAAAAAAAGGCATTTAAGTTTTCTACATGTGAAGCTGACAGAATCTTCTAGTTTAAATGAAAAGATTCCCAATGAAAATGACCGGTTAAACTGTCTTCAACATAATTTACATTCTCCTACCAGTGCTTCTCGTAAACTGCTAGATAATTTAAAAGCAAATGTAGTAATTTCAACTAAAAATATAAATTATTTCCAAGCTCGTAAGCCCTCCAAGACATCAACACTCATGAGTAGAGATGGAGCGGAATCGTCCACTGATGCTACGGTCAGCGACAGCGTGCCGGGTTCGATCACAGCCCAGGAATGCGCCCTCGCAACGCCTGACCTCCTGATGCTAGTCTCCAGCCCTGTGATCTCTGCGGCCAGTGCAATGTCCAGCAGGACTCTCATGTTTAATGCTAATTTTCTTACAGTGAGGTTGTATCGTTTCTTATTTTACTTTTTCTCAAGTATTTGTTTATCAGAGCTGTACCAAAATGTAAGACATGCCTTGAAGCCTTTCGGACTTCTTATTTTTGTATGAAAGAGCAGGACTTTCTAAAAAGAAAAACTGTAAAATTTAAATCGGTACATGAACTTTCATTTCGAAAATCATGTTTATGCTTCAAATGTCCACATTTTCGTTCTCTCTTAATATATTTTATGCATGTATACTAAGTTCTTTTATTTTGTAGCCATCGCCTGCAGAATGGGTAATATAAAACTGTTTTTTAACCTTTGTAAATATCCCCCCCCCCTTTTTCGTATTTCTATACATATTGTATTTGTATATATAACTAAAATGAACTTTGATAAGTGTTTAAAATGAATATTTTTTATTGTTATAACTTTTGTATTCCACTAAAAGTTATCTATCTATATATGTATATATATCCATGTGTATGAGTGGGGAATTTTTTTTTTTGGCTATATGCATCAATCACGCGTAACTTTAAACTAAAATCACTAACAAATTAATTTTTTGTCGTTTCGCATGCTATAGCCCAGGAGAAAAAAATTATTGTATATAAACTATTTTATGTATTCAGAGACAATTTGTCTCGTTTATCTATCTACAAAATGTAGTTTTTATATTTTTTACTTTAAGAAGTTTCTGTTTTAGAAATATCTCTGACGCTCTAATCTGATGTCGAATGTGTTATTCTGCTGTCTGACGTTTCTGAATGAATTTTTTCTCAAGTACGTTGACCAGCTTATGTGGTTGAGCCTAGACTGGCTCTGAGGGATGAAGAAATTCCTCTTCTAAGTTTCGAAGGATGATTCTGGACCTAGGCTGGTCTTTCGATGGATAATTAAAGTTCAAGATTTTATGTTCAATAAAATGATTTACTCAATGTTACAAGTTTAAAATTATGTTTATTCTTTTCTGGATTAACAGAAAGATGGTTGTAAGCCCCATTGTAAAGTTGAGCTAACCTATTTGAGGCGTTTTTTTTTTCTCCCTGTAGTTTCCGGCTGTAAAGGGCCCTCAATTTAATTTAAAACTTAAATTTCTTTTTTTTGTTAGAGGTTTGTCCGGTTTTAAGCTAAAGGGTTTTTTTATTCGCCATTGTATTTGAAGCTGTAAGCAGTTCATTGCTCAGCAAATTACACTTTAAATTTTTTTTCCAACTTATTTTAAAGTTTCAAATTAAGTTGTGGCTGCACTCACTACTATGAGCTATATTAGGGTTTAAATTTATTCGTTAAAACCCGTTGGGGATTTTCCCGACTAAATTTTTTTCTTGGAGGGGGACTGTGAGGTCGAGCTATGGACCGTCACCAAAAGTTGGGACGGTTAAATTACTTCGTCGCCAGTAGCTCGGCGAAAGTCTTGGTCGAGATTGTTTTATGTCAGCATTGTGCAGCAGTAAAATAATTAGGATCGCGGTGTTAGATGAGTAGAAGAGAAATTTAAAGGTTTTGATTGAAATGAAATGAAAGGGAGTTGTTGAATGGAGTATAAAAGGAAAGATAGTGAATTGCTAGAGGTAGATTCAGGATGTGGTGTAGTGGAATGGTGATGAAGGGGTATCTGATTAGTGTGGAGTTAAGAGAAATGTTGATGGTGATAGTTTTATGCGAATGATGGTAGAGAGGTGTAGTTTTGTGAAGTAAAGAAATAAAAGAGGCTGTCGTGTTCGGGAATCCGCTCGACGCTCTAAAGTGAGAAAGTGATAAGGAGCCGGGAGCAGTCATCAAAAGGATCAGCGTGGGTGAGATAAAGCAACTTCCTATTTTATATCTTGTTTAAAGTTAGTTCCTGAAGTCATTTATTTACTCGAGTTAGCTCAACGCCTCCTTGAAATTGAGAATTAATAAACTGTGTTATTTTGTATTTAAACTTTGTCTCGAGCTCTCCTTATTAAGTGATTAAGTATTCAAGTTTATATTTAAGTTTTAGTAAAATCTACATTAGAGAATCATGGCCCACTATGATTCTCTACAAACTGAATAGACGAAATGATCAAGAATTTCTAGTCTACAGATTTTTAGATGATGAAACAATGTTCTGAATATTCTGAATATTTTGTATTGCGAGAAATTCTCGCTTGATTTTCTAGAATTCGTTAATAAACCAAGATTATAGTTGCTGAAATCTGCCTCTTATATTCGCATTTACTTGCAGAGATTTTTAAATAACTTTGCCCCTGAGAATATATGCAAACGCTTTAGAATTCTAATAGGGATTTCTAGAACTCACTTTCAAAGCAACCTAGAATTTGTAAGGATGACATGGAACTATTTTTTCTAGAGCCACAATTAAGATTCTAGATGTCAGTTACAGATTTTTTTCTCAGTGTAACAAGATAATTAAGTATTCTAAATATTAATTTCGGGGAAAAAAACATTCTTATTCTATAAATATTGTTTTTATACACTTGTATTTAATATATATATATATATATATATATATATATATATATATATATATATATATATATTACTTTCTTCATAAATCAAATTTTTTACAATGGCGTATAAAGGACAGATAAGGCATAATTTTATATACCTAAGGTAGTTTTGTATAACTAGAAATACTATTAAAAATGTGCTATTTTAATGTATTTAGTATATGTATATATATATATATATATATATATATATATATATATATATATATATAAACATATAACGTTAAAAAACTAATTATAATATTTTGAAAAAGGATTTTTCATGCTTACGTAACATCTTTTCTTTTGTTCATACGAAACTTCGAAAATGCAAAATCAGAATTACAAATTTTAAAGATTACATAAGTACAAAAGTCGGTTATGCAGAAACTTTTTTTACCGAAATTTCACTGGGATTAAATCAAAGCAGTTAAATGTTTGTAGAGCATAAAAGTTTTAAAACAAAATATTTGATTGTAACCTTTGATAAACAAAATTTTCAGTTACTTTATTAAATAAAGGATTGAAAAATTTTAAATTTTTAAAAGATATTTATATAAATGCTTTATGCATTGTTTTATATATCTTTTCAATGTTTTAGATTAAAGTTTAAACTTTATATACAAATTTGATGATTTTACAGTTGTTTATACATTAAAAAAATCTACTTTTCTGCCAATGCAAGTTATTTTACTATAACTCGATGTATTTGTCTCGACTTTAGGAGTATAACAAATATTTTTGTACATTGAACAGGCGAGTGTCGTGGTAATTTACATTAAAGATACATAAATGTTTTTAGTGCAGAGAATTAATCCCAAATTCCCTTTAAATATAAAAAAAAAATAATAAAGAACATCTGCAGGAATTCCTCCCGCGAAGAACTAAAAAACTCCAATCTTAATGAACCATATGGCCTAATCAGATTCTTATTGTCTCTAAATGTCCTACCCAGCAAAACTTATACTGATCTGCTCGCTCTGGCCTACCGCTGGCATCCTGCACTTGCTATCAGCTGCAGGTTGCCACATGTAACTGAAGCAGTGGGCTGCTTACAGCTGCCAGATGACAGACTACAGTGAAAAGATCGGTGACCAGAAGTGGCATAATAAAAGCTGGCTTTTTGCAGGCTACCAACACACAGCCGACATCATGTTTGTCACGTTGCGGCCACAATTTTTAAGGCCGGTAACGGACCATTACTTGCAGTTCGAATGCATAGAAGATTTTGCGATTCACATTCTTTTCGTTTGAAATTAAATTGTTAATATTGATAATTGCGCTTAAATGACATTGGTACAAGGTTTTTGTAAACAAATATATTTGTATTACATGTAGCTAATTTAATTTAATAATAATAATAACAATAATTATTATAATTACAATTGTAATTATAATTATAATAAAACAGAAAAAGAAAAAAAATATTAAAAAGTATTAAAATTTTTCATTTACAGAAAATGAATTAAAGAAGCAGATAAAAAAAAAAGTCTAGATAATTTTTATTAACATTTAGTTGCTAGATAATATATTTAACTTAAAATTAATAAAGTTCCTTTTCAGTTTGAATGGTTTCTTGTTCGTTGACCTAATTTGTCGTTGTCTATAATCGTTGCACTCGTTGTTATAAATGATGCAATTTTCATGCAACCACCTGCCACAATTCAAATTTATAAACTATTCAATGAGAAATCGTTTCATTTAAAAATATTTTGTTATACTGACATTCTATAAAAATTCCTAGAAATGGTTTTGAAAATTTAAGCAAACATTTTTTTTTTTCTTTTCTTTTTTTTTTTTTTTTTAACGATACATAATAACCACGTTTAATATTAGACTGTTCAAGCAATGAACATGCACATTTAATTGGGCACTCCGTTATCGATATTGTAGAACTAACTAAATTTTCAGAGCGCCCATTGTATTCCTTTCTTGCGATCCCCTATGTGTCCAATCTGTCCTACCGCGCAATCTCGTCTAGCTTCTCCTTATACACACACACATATATATATATAAATATATATATATATATATATATATATATATATATATATATATTCAAAAATAAAAGGCCAAATGAATAAAATCTATTACATATTTTTAAAAGATATTTTTCATAGATAAGGATAGAATTAATAAGAATTAAAAATAATCAGAAAACTTGCAAATGTTAAATGTAAATTTGTAAAAAAAAAAAAAAAAAAAAGTCATTAGATTAAAAATCCATAAGCGAAAAGCTTTTTCATTCAAAATACTTCAAAGCAATTTGTTCTTTTCAAAAGAAGTGATAGTTAAATTTCTGAAAAGTGTAAAACATTATTACATTTTTAATTAAATTAGAAATTTGAAATATTTGGTTTAAGGAATGTATAAGTTTAAAAACCAATAATTTTTTTTTCTTTTTTTAATGTCTTGGAAATGTGATCTTTTTTTTAATCATAGTTTAATTAATTTCGATATTTAAGTTAACTGTATTTAAATTGATATGTAATTTAATGTCGAAAGGAATGTATATACATGTATAATTAGAATGAATTCACTGGTTTCAAGAAATATGTTATTTTGCTTTAAAATTTTGTTTATAGGGCAGCATACAGCATAAATATAATTATTCTATTTGTTAAAAAAAGTAAATAAATAAAAAATAAATAAATAAATAAATAAAAAGCAGCTTCTATTTTAGTTATTAAATTACACCCCTTCTTCATATTCGTTTTTCTTGTGGTCGTTAAGAATCTAGAAAATACCAGCCTATTTTTTTAAGGTGGCCGAGAGGTCGTTCTCTCAAAACTGGAAGATGAAAGGTGCCGAGTTTGATTTCATGTCATGTTTCTCATCATAGCCGTTTGAAATATTCCGTGTTTTAATTCGACAGTATAAAAAATATAAACTAGGATCCCTTATAACCCCCCCCCCACACACACACACACACGGATTGCATCTCATATATAGGGTTAGAAACTTATTGTAGTCAATCGGTATCAACCGGCACAACTACGATAACCATTTTCTATGGACACTTAAACTGATATTGGCAATTGAGATTAGTAGTTTTTTGCTATACACAGATTGGCAGCTTGTAACTTTGCACAAAAGAAACAATAGCTCCATGTATAAAGTTTTTACTTTATAACTCTTATTTTAACATGTTTTTTTAATCTGTTATTAAACAAATAAAATATTACTATTTTTTTAATCATAACGCGTTTGGGTACATTATGATGAAATACAATCTATTTTGGATCAATTAATTAAATTTATGTTTTTAAGTATTATTAATGTAAAGTTATTAAATTCAATTAACTCAATTAACACACTATATATATATATATATATATATATATATATATATTATGTAATTTTTTTATTAGATAGTGCTAATTAAGAATTACATACTGTATACTACAAAGCATATGGAAAAATCTAATTTCAGTTTCGATTTCTCGCTATCGCTTCGCTGAAATCACACTTGTGCTCATATGCGAAATTTTTAATGACTAACTGAAAGTTTGTTTAAAAAAATTTAAGTTGGTTGCGCTTTCTATACGCTTACTGATACATATGTGGTAAAAAACTTGTAATTTCATTTTCCAACTAAGAACATTAAAGTAAGATATATTCATCAACATATCTATGAAGTTGACCTAATAAATGCGATGAGTGAATAAACGGTGAAGAATTAGAGCTGAGGCAGTTCAACTTATATGGTGAGAAATGGGGTGGAGGTTTGTTTTTGATTAATGATAAACTTGAATAATCGAAATCGAATCCATCCTTTTTTATATGAAATCATTGCTTAGAGGAACAATAAAATCAACTACCATGAGGAGATCAAATAGTATACTACTACTTGGTTGACGTAACAGGCGGTATGGAAAAAAATGGTAATTTAAATATACTAAGAATAGTTACATGCGATAAGCAATTTACAAAGAATTTGTTAAATATAAATAAAATATTATTTAACTCACTATACACACTCATGTCCATAAATTAAGGATAATTCAGATTCACACTGAAATCGAACTTTAATGCAAAAATTTCACCTACAGAAATACCACACACATCTTTAAGAATAATATGCAAATTATAGGAAGCCATCAGATGACGCCGATATGATGTTACAATGACGAAAGTGTAAGAAGGGGGTAGATAAGGAATGGAAGAAAAGAAGGAAAATTGTTCACAAGCGTTCTGTGTGCCGCTCAGTACCACAACCGAATGGTTATGACACAGAGGACGCATGCAGATAATTTTTTACGTGGTAGAATTATCGGCCTACTAGAATGTGGGCGTACTCAAATAGAAGTATCGGGGGGACTTAGAATCGCCCAAAGTGTCATCTCTAGGCTTTGGCAACGATTCCAAAATGAGTTACAATGTCGAATGACCACCGGTATTTGGCAGTAACTGCCAAAATAAGCAGATAAGGCACAGCATCAGACCTGTCTCGTCAGCTCTCTGCAGCCACGAGTGCCACAGTTTCAAGAAAAACCGTGTATAGACGTTTGGGAGATGTTGGTCTATATGCTCGCAGGCCTGTTAGATGTGGTCCACCCACAGCAATGCTCTGTGCCAGCGGTTAACTTGGAGTAGAGAATATGCAATGTCTACAGCGGCACAGTGAGCTTGTGTGATGTTTTCCGACGAGTCCAGGTTTAACTTGCAGTGTGATTTACGCCAGACTTTCATATGTAGAACGTCAGGAACCCGTTACCACCAAAACAACATCACTGGACGACACCGTCACTGTGGGGCAAGAGTGATCGTTTGGGGGCGGGGGGGGGGGGTTCATATTGGGCACCAGAACAGATCTGCATGTTCAAATCGGAAGAATGATAAGTCAAATTTATCGGGACATTATTCGGGAAAGCAAAAGTTTAAAAAAGAGCTCTTATCACTTGCTTGCAGGCATCACGTTATGGAACTGATAATTAGGACTGTGTTTGAAATATGTATCAGAGTCAAATCTTCTCCTGAAGTTGCACTATTTTTCAAAAATGTTGGAGCTTCATTGATAGAGAAAAGTGTGAACCAGCAATTTCATTTGATGATGTCACAAATTCAGTAGAAGATATAAAGCATGAAACGCAAAGAAGTACCTAGAAGAACAAAGAGAAATAAAACTAAGAGGGGATTATAAAGAATTTATAGAACTTGTAATTATCTATCTTGGTGTTTTCCCAGGAAGGGGAGTCAGATTTAAACTGATTTCAGAAGAGGAGGAAGGCGTACACGATGTGTGTTTTCATAGTCCGTATATACTTGAAAGCTTGAATCTCAAGCTGCATGTGCCCCTTATAATGACTTGTTGTTCTCAAATCACTACTAGAATACTCATTAATACATTCAGTAATTTCCAAGTCATCATCACATAAATTTGCTAAGCACTTGTAGTATTTATAAGAAGGACTTGGTTGGCTTGTCTTTATTTGACAGCTGTGTCAGTTTATTAACCAAAAGACGTATGGTTAATGTTTTGCAGTAAGATGCTAATGCAGGAAATCAAGCTAAAAATTACTCCAAGTAAATCAGTATTGCTCTTCATTCATTCAAGAATAAAAACTTGGAAGATTTTGTGACAGCCAAGTCAATGATATTGTTTCAATTGTTGGAACTTCCAGTTGGATATCTTGCAGTTGATCCTGACTTGTGGGAGTCAAGTGAGGACTGTAAACAGACTAAAGGGATAATAAAATCCTACAAGTAGCGTGCAGTTGCACTTATTCAAGAATGCAGTGCTTTGATAACTCATAATGAAATGCAACTACAATTCCTGCTTCAAGTTGTTGAAGATCATCACAAAATGTACCCAGATAGCATAAAAAAAACTGTCTCAGATTTTTCAAAGGCAATAAAATTTTAATGTATAATGAAAAGCTAATATTTTGTACAGTAAAGGAAATAAATTGTTAAACTTAAAACAATAAATACATTGTAAGCAGGTTTAGAAATAAGCAGTCGTTAGTCGTGTTTTGCGACCAGTTTTTTCATTTTGACGCCCAGAATTACAATCATAGGTGCCATATTTGACGCCTGGATTTTTTCCTCATCATATCTAATAATTTTCCCAATCCCATCAAACTGTAAACAAGTCTATTTTAGTCAGCTGAACCTAATAAAAACAGATTTAAAAAATCGTATCTCTATGAAAGTAGTTGACGATTTATTACTTACAAACTTTGAATTAACACCTTAGAATGCAATAAACTCGCAACAATTCTTTCGGGTCGAAAAAACACACGACCCTTCATCAGGTGAATAAAGTAAGCACGAGTGCTGCAGTCAAAGCGGCAACGCACAAAAAAATAGTTGACGATTTGTTAATGATTAAGTTAAAAGGCCCTAAATTGGAAGATTTCTGCCCAGAAAATTCTATTAAACTGTAGTGGAATGATGTATCTTCTGAATGAAGAATGAATTTGTGATTTTAAATATGTACGTTTAATATTGTCAATGTAATTACATTCATTAAATAAATACTTTTTATATAATCTTGCATATATTATTTACAAGTTGATGCTTTATGATTATTTTTTCAATATACATATTTAATTATAGATGGCACCTAGATTTTTCCTTTTGACGCCCAAAAAATTTTATCCAGGCGTCAAAGTTTATAAATTTTGAGTCAGTTGAGCTACCATTAAATACTAAAATTTATAGCTCAAACTTTTCATATAGTGTTTTTGTATCAAAAGGAACAAATTAAAAAGGTGAGACTTATAAAAATAACAATAATAAAAAATCATGGCCTTTAACTCCACCCTAATATATATATAATATATATGTATAATATATATCTGTATATACATATATTTAAGATATGTTTGAATTTGACAATTATTGCATAAATGCATTAACATAAAGCATGCATCTTAGACATTAGAAATGTACTGATTACTATATTATTTATTGTAGTTACAGGTCTCTTTTTTCGTCGCAAAAAAATCATTTATTAGTTCCCCATCATACTATAGGTATGGGGAACTTAGGTAATCGTGAAAAATTTCGACCTCGGTTTGTTGACTTTTCTACACGTTTTCAGGTGTGAGGAATCCGAAAATGACAAAATTTCTATGGTGTCTGTCTGTAGGTGTCTGTTAGTCTATTAGTCTGTTAGTCTGTTAGTGGGTCAGTCCGTTAGTTTGTTAGTCTGTGTACACGATATCTGAAGAACAAATTGTCGCAGAGAGGTCAGATCAGTTTTAAAATATTACTTTCGACACTGGCAAGAACCCTATTCATTTGCAACATTCGATTTTAAAAACTTCGTAAGTTATTCGAAATTTACGATTTTCTTAACATGGGAGAATAGGACAAAAAATCACTTAAACGTGCATTAAATGAAAACCTTTTACTGTAAAAATGTCAGACCAGTTTTAAAATATCAGTTTTGATGCCGGAATGAACATCAGTAACTATAAATATGCTACTTTAAAAATTTCGCAAGTTACTGGAAATTTACGAATTTCTTAACATGGCAGTATAGGGGAAAATTTCACATAAACGTCAATTTTGAGAGATATTTTCATCGTAAAGATGTCAGACTACTTTTGAAACATTATTTAGGACACTGGCATGAATATTAATGACTATGAATTTTCCAATATAAAGATTTCGTAAGTTATTGGAAATTTACGAATTTCTTAACATGGCTGAATAGAGCAAAATTTCACATAAACGTCAATCTTAAGGGATATTTTCATCGTAAAGATGTCAAACCACTTTCGAAATAATATTTAGGATACTGGCATGAATATCATAGACTATGATTTTTCCAATTTAAAAAATTCGTAAGTTATTTGGAATTTACGATTTATTTAACATGTCAGAATAAAGCAAAATTGAGCATAAACTTCCATTTTGAGGATCCTAAATACGTTAGACAACTTCAGAATTACGTTTATGATATTTGTTTGAACATGATTGAATCAAGCAGAAACGGTCGTTTTGCCAAGCCAAGCTCAGAGAAAAGCAAAACAAACAAACTACCACTAACACAAAGCAGAACGCGCCAATAATAAAATCGACAGAAATAACCCAAGATCGTTAAATGCTTACTATACAGAAACCAACTTTCCCATGTTAAATCAGCAAATATTTTTTTCCGTAAAGTTTTAATTATTGGACGAACCAAATATCGCAGTAAAATGAAACAAAAAGTAAAATATTCGTATCAACGATATCTTTAATTTGAGATAAAAACGAACTTTCTAAGTTAATAAGTAAAAAAATGGGAGCATTTTCAATTTAGCGTAAAATTAGATGTTTTGACAACTTTTTGAAAAAATTTCTTCTTCAAGAAATTTTTTTTAAAACAAGCTAGAGAATTCATAAATGCGCAGAATTCTTTGAAAACTGGTTTTTCAGATAGATAATTACTTAATCTAGGAACTTTTATAAAATTTAGCTTTTAAAAATCAAAATTTCCTATCTTAATTGCTGAAAAACGGTTAAATATCGCCAAAGAGACATAAATCGCCAAATATGAAATTGCTTCATCTCAGTTTACCCGAAAAATATTAATTTCAAATTGAGCTTCTTTTTCTTTTTATAAGTTATTTTTTTAACCAAAGAATCTTTGCTTTTATTATTTTGTACAATTTTAAATTTTATATCCCTGAAAACAGAAATGAATACATTTTTGAATAACATTTGTTTCAAATCTATAGCTTGAATTGCTGATTTTTTAATATTTTTCATACCTTATAATAAGAAAGTCAGTAAACGATATAGTATCCAATTTTAATATCCTTCAATTCAATCTGGCAATGATAATTATGTTGCATAAAGATTTCTACTTCCTTCTATATAGTATACTAGCAGGCTTTGCCCGCGTCGCTTGTCATTTTACTGAAATGAATTTCGACTTTCGGTTTTTAATGGATTTACACGTTGTAAGAGTTCCTGAAAACAATTTGACTATTTTTAGAAAATTTCTATTTGCGTGTGTGTGTTCTATGTGTGTGGCGAAAGTTTTGTTCCAACTAGATATCAGGAGCTACTGCTCAGAATTACATATAAATTTATATGCAATTGAACCTTGATGTATAATAGCGTTTATCAATATTTGGTATCAATTGCTCAACATGGTGCTGCTATACAGTGATTGCCGCAATTTCAGAGAAGGCTATATCTGAGTAACTAATACATGGAATTGCATAAATTTACAAATAAATTTACGTTGTTACAAATTATAGTGCTTATCAACTTTTGTACCAATATCTCAGCATGTGGCGCTGCTATAAAGCGATTTTCGCAATTTAAGGAAAGGTTCTGTTGCATCTAATGAAACAAAACTTAATATGTGAAAAGGCCATTATGAGACATTATGCTGATTCAATCTCGACGCCTATCGGCCGATAAGTGGAGCTCATATACTACATTTTTTTTTTAGAACTGAAAGGATGCCATCTGCATTGGGAAAATTTACTTCCGTTGGACATTTTGTGCAACAATACCTCTTTGAGTTGATAATATTCAGCATTCATAATGAAAAAAATAATAAATAATTTGTGCTGCGTTAATATATATAGGAAAATGTAAAAGAAAGTTTTGTGATGGACACGACATACTAGTCTGCATAGAAAACCCATGGATAATGTCTAGCAACCAGAATTATGGAAAGTTTAACGCAAAGTAAACTTTGTAATACAGTTTAACGCAAAGAACAACATCGCACAAAAGCTGAGTTGAAATCCAGGACATATCTGATGTAAAGTATCAGGTTAATTCCAGTTAATATAAAAACTATTTAAAAAAAATAAATGATATCTACAAAAAAGACACTTAAAATGTACAGAAAAGCCAAGCTCAAAGAAAGATAATTGATTAAAGTTGTGTCTAAAAACGGTGTGATATCAAATTCCCAAGCTTACATTCAAATACTTATTTAATATTCCCTTTTAACTAAATTTTCACATGTGAATCAAGTGCCTTATGATATGTTGATAGAAATCCTTCTTTCCTGTACTAAATACATCATAGCGTGTTTCTGAAAAATATTATTATTTTTATTTATGTATGATGGGCTTGGCGGCCATCTTTCAAGTAATGAATAAACATTCACACAATTTGAAAGAAGTTTCTTAAAATATATCTATATCTATATCATTATATAAAGCGCAAAAAATTGTTTGTTTGTGGAGGGTAATCTCTGAAACTACTGAACCGATTTAAAAACTTCTTTCACTGACCGAAAGCTACAGTATGCCATATTGTTATAGGCTATATTTAATTTTGATAAAATAAATTTTAGTTTAAAATCTGAGCATTTTAATTAAAATCCCCATAGAAGCCGTAATAGAAATGGAAATAATGAAATATTAAAAAAATTAGCTGCTGCCAACATAAAAGAAACATTTACATATTCATTTCGTTTTTAAAATATCTTGACGTGAAAAGAAAAGAAATATATTTGCACGTGCATTAAACTGAAATTCATATAAAGCTTTTTTAATTGTTAAACTTACACGTTAAATCTGACGTCATTATAGAATTAAAAGTGTTTATTTTTCTAATAATTTAATTTGATATGATATGATATAATATCTAAGCATCAATGTTTAAACCACGGAGTCTTTATTACTCCGTGGTTTAAACTGATGTGTGTAAACGAAATTGGAATTTAAAAATAAATAAATAAATAAAATAAAATAAAATAAGAAATTCTATTTTATAATATTATTTATTTTAATTTATAATTGTTGCCAAAAAGATTTACGAATTAATTTATTTTTAGACATATAATAAAATATATTTTCACGCGAACAATAATATAAAAAGTGAACTGGATTTTTTGTAAAAA
The DNA here is from genome assembly GCA_963930645.1 of Salticus scenicus. Taxonomy (NCBI): domain Eukaryota; kingdom Metazoa; phylum Arthropoda; class Arachnida; order Araneae; family Salticidae; genus Salticus; species Salticus scenicus. Next base: position 275,611,114 of record OZ005656.1, on the reverse strand, counting down.
AATAATAAAGATCGAGGAAAATTATTTCCCCATTTTAATCCCCATATTTGGATATAGATATGTATTAGTTATCATGTGCATCCGTTACATTAAATTGTTTTTGTTGTAAAATTGATAAAATTGGAATTTTAAATTTCAAAACTCTAGAAAAAAAAAAAGGCAAATTTCCATATTCGATTGAAAACATAAACATTTCATTTCAAAGGATGATATTTACACAATAAACATCCAACTAATAAACTAATTAAAAGGGAAAGGATAAATATTCTATCATAATTTGAAGTCAAATTTGTTTTCAAATGTCTAAATAAAGTATCTGATATAATATACTAATATGTTGCAGTGGAATATATTTGATATCCGTCATCCTTGACAGAAAAAAAAAAAATATCGCCAAATTATCTGGCGAATATAATTTAATTCCTTTCAAAAATCATGGTTATTTTAAAAACTTACATTAAGAGTGTAACGAATAATATGAAACAATATTTCGTACAATACATAATACGAAAATATACATCTGGCATGTATATTTTCGTATTACGTTTTTGATCACCAAATACAAAAAACGCCAAGGGTGACAGTTTTGAAATTTAAAATTAAAATTTTGTCAATTTGACAGCAAAATAACTCAATCTAACGCATGCATACAATAACTAATACATATCTATACCCAAATATGAGGATTAAAATCGGGAAATAATTCTTCTACAATTTTAATAAAAAAAAAAAAAAATCCAATGAGCGATTAACATGGAAAATCTTTTTCTTGCATCCACGGGCGGTCAGTGATGTCATACTTCGCTTGCGTATTGAGATGTTTAAATTTATTTGGCGACTATTTTTAGCAACTAACAGTTATGGCAAGTAGCTCAATATACATAGCGCATACAGCCATTACTGAAATGTAAATAGCATTTAATTATTTGAGTTACATTATGTTGACTGGAAACCTATTTAATATACCTATGCTCTATAGCTATACTAATATAAAAAAAAGAAAGGTTTATATGCATATGTAGAGAACGATCGCTAGAACTAAAAAGCCGATTGCTTTTTTTTTTTTTTTTTTTTTTTTTTTTTTCTTTCAATAATCAAAAGTTACACTGTCTCTCTCTAAGTGCTAGAAGCTATAATAAATTTTGGTAAAATAAATTTTTAATTAAAATTTTCAATATTTTAATTGAAAACAAAGCATAGATTTGATATCTATCGTCATTGGCGATTTTTGTATTTGGCGATCGAAAACGTAATACGAAAATCTGTATATTATCGTAGTAAATACGAGATGTATGTGTTTACTTCAATTACCCTACTACCGTAGGTAGTGGAAGTATTGTATAGGTTTTGGCAATTGGTCAGTGTGTGTGTATATGTGCACGTGTGTGTGTAATCTTCTGGCTGTCATATCTCCAAAACTAATAAAAATAGAACTAACTAAACTTCACAAGTGATTCAGGTCTGGTGTACAGAAAATTTTTCCAAATTTTCGTGAAAATTGAAAAACCGGAATTGGGTCATCGAAAACCAGAAATGGGACCCTAAGCCCATATTCAAAAACACCTCTAATGATTTTCTTCAAAGTTTCTATATAAATAATATATTAGATGCCCTTTCGATTGAAAAGTTGCTTAGTTCAGGAAAATTGATAGGCGTCCTCTATAAACAGCTCAATTTCAGACTTCGCAAGTGCGTTCCTTTAAAAACGCCTGTACGGATTTTTTTCAAACTCGCCATGTTAACTTCCTATTAAATATCCTTTTGTATGTAATTATTGTTTTTAGGTCAATAATTGAGTATGTTAAGTTTTGGTAAAAGTTGGTATCTCAAAAACGGCTATAACGTATTCTTGAAAAATTTTTCTTTAATCCAATTTAGATAACCTTTCTCAAGTATTAAGTGCTTATTACAGGAATATTAACGGTCATCCTGATTAGGTAGTTCAGTTCTAGATCTCGGAAATTCGTGTTTAAAAAAATAACTATCTATTTTTTTCCCCTTATTTTTTAACTCGCTATGCAAACTCTGTTGTATGTGTCTTTATACGTGTATCAAGTTTCTCTTACTCGAAAATCTCAAAAAATGCATGTAATATCTCCAAAAAATTGTATATATTACGTGTAATAGTGGTAATGGAAGTCGTGTGGTTGTTTCACACCAGATTCTGTAATAGTATATATTGTACGAATATTGTTTCATATTATTGATTTCTCCTTTAATATACATTATTAATATAATAATCAATTATGGAAAAAATTAAATATATTTGCGAAATGAAAAAATAAATAATAATTAAAGCTATTATGACGTCAATTTTATCAAAAACATTTTCATGTCATAGGTTTATTTTTCAATATTTTTTATTCATGAGTAAAGAAATGTTTCTGTCTTATTACTCCGTGGTTTCTTTTTATGAAATGTCTTTTTACTCCGTGTATGAAATAAATAAATAAATAGCATTAAGTAAAAATTGCCAACATTTAACAACTAATTAAAAATAATAATTGTAAAATTATATTTTGACTTTCCAGTTAATAATATTGCCTGACTATAACATATAAACTGATATATTTCTTGATTTTTTACATATCAATCCATCTTTAACTAAAATTTGTTCATCAGTGCGAAGCCGGACGGGTCAGCTAGTCATTATATAAAGCGCAAAAAATTGTTTGTTTGTGGAGGGTAATCTCTGAAACTACTGAACCGATTTAAAAACTTCTTTCACTGACCGAAAGCTACAGTATGCCATATTGTTATAGGCTATATTTAATTTTGATAAAATAAATTTTAGTTTAAAATCTGAGCATTTTAATTAAAATCCCCATAGAAGCCGTAATAGAAATGGAAATAATGAAATATTAAAAAAATTAGCTGCTGCCAACATAAAAGAAACATTTACATATTCATTTCGTTTTTAAAATATCTTGACGTGAAAAGAAAAGAAATATATTTGCACGTGCATTAAATTGAAATTCATATAAAGCTTTTTTAATTGTTAAACTTACACGTTAAATCTGACGTCATTATAGAATTAAAAGTGTTTATTTTTCTAATAATTTAATTTGATATGATATGATATAATATCTAAGCATCAATGTTTAAACCACGGAGTCTTTATTACTCCGTGGTTTAAACTGATGTGTGTAAACGAAATTGGAATTTAAAAATAATGAAATAAATAAAATAAAATAAAATAAGAAATTCTATTTTATAATATTATTTATTTTAATTTATAATTGTTGCCAAAAAGATTTACGAATTAATTTATTTTTAGACATATAATAAAATATATTTTCACGCGAACAATAATATAAAAAGTGAACTGGATTTTTTGTAAAAAAATAATAAAGATCGAGGAAAATTATTTCCCCATTTTAATCCCCATATTTGGATATAGATATGTATTAGTTATCATGTGCATCCGTTAGATTAAATAGTTTTTGTTGTAAAATTGATAAAATTGGAATTTTAAATTTCAAAACTCTAGAAAAAAAAATGTCAAATTTCCATATTCGATTGAAAACATAAACATTTCATTTCAAAGGATGATATTTACACAATAAACATCCAACTAATAAACTAATTAAAAGGGAAAGGATAAATATTCTATCATAATTTGAAGTCAAATTTGTTTTCAAATGTCTAAATAAAGTATCTGATATAATATACTAATATGTTGCAGTGGAATATATTTGATATCCGTCATCCTTGACAGAAAAAAAAAAATATCGCCAAATTATCTGGCGAATATAATTTAATTCCTTTCAAAAATCATGGTTATTTTAAAAACTTACATTAAGAGTGTAACGAATAATATGAAACAATATTTCGTACAATACATAATACGAAAATATACATCTGGCATGTATATTTTCGTATTACGTTTTTGATCGCCAAATACAAAAAACGCCAAGGGTGACAGTTTTGAAATTTAAAATTAAAATTTTGTCAATTTGACAGCAAAATAACTCAATCTAACGCATGCATACAATAACTAATACATATCTATACCCAAATATGAGGATTAAAATCGGGAAATAATTCTTCTACAATTTTAATAAAAAAAAAAAAAATCCAATGAGCGATTAACATGGAAAATCTTTTTCTTGCATCCACGGGCGGTCAGTGATGTCATACTTCGCTTGCGTATTGAGATGTTTAAATTTATTTGGCGACTATTTTTAGCAACTAACAGTTATGGCAAGTAGCTCAATATACATAGCGCATACAGCCATTACTGAAATGTAAATAGCATTTAATTATTTGAGTTACATTATGTTGACTGGAAACCTATTTAATATACCTATGCTCTATAGCTATACTAATATAAAAAAAAGAAAGGTTTATATGCATATGTAGAGAACGATCGCTAGAACTAAAAAGCCGATTGCTTTTTTTTTTTTTCTTTCAATAATCAAAAGTTACACTGTCTCTCTCTAAGTGCTAGAAGCTATAATAAATTTTGGTAAAATAAATTTTTAATTAAAATTTTCAATATTTTAATTGAAAACAAAGCATAGATTTGATATCTATCGTCATTGGCGATTTTTGTATTTGGCGATCGAAAACGTAATACGAAAATCTGTATATTATCGTAGTAAATACGAGATGTATGTGTTTACTTCAATTACCCTACTACCGTAGGTAGTGGAAGTATTGTATAGGTTTTGGCAATTGGTCAGTGTGTGTGTATATGTGCACGTGTGTGTGTAATCTTCTGGCTGTCATATCTCCAAAACTAATAAAAATAGAACTAACTAAACTTCACAAGTGATTCAGGTCTGGTGTACAGAAAATTTTTCCAAATTTTCGTGAAAATTGAAAAACCGGAATTGGGTCATCGAAAACCAGAAATGGGACCCTAAGCCCATATTCAAAAACACCTCTAATGATTTTCTTCAAAGTTTCTATATAAATAATATATTAGATGCCCTTTCGATTGAAAAGTTGCTTAGTTCAGGAAAATTGATAGGCGTCCTCTATAAACAGCTCAATTTCAGACTTCGCAAGTGCGTTCCTTTAAAAACGCCTGTACGGATTTTTTTCAAACTCGCCATGTTAACTTCCTATTAAATATCCTTTTGTATGTAATTATTGTTTTTAGGTCAATAATTGAGTATGTTAAGTTTTGGTAAAAGTTGGTATCTCAAAAACGGCTATAACGTATTCTTGAAAAATTTTTCTTTAATCCAATTTAGATAACCTTTCTCAAGTATTAAGTGCTTATTACAGGAATATTAACGGTCATCCTGATTAGGTAGTTCAGTTTTAGATCTCGGAAATTCGTGTTTAAAAAAATAACTATCTATTTTTTTCCCCTTATTTTTTAACTCGCTATGCAAACTCTGTTGTATGTGTCTTTATACGTGTATCAAGTTTCTCTTACTCGAAAATCTCAAAAAATGCATGTAATATCTCCAAAAAATTGTATATATTACGTGTAATAGTGGTAATGGAAGTCGTGTGGTTGTTTCACACCAGATTCTGTAATAGTATATATTGTACGAATATTGTTTCATATTATTGATTTCTCCTTTAATATACATTATTAATATAATAATCAATTATGGAAAAAATTAAATATATTTGCGAAATGAAAAAATAAATAATAATTAAAGCTATTATGACGTCAATTTTATCAAAAACATTTTCATGTCATAGGTTTATTTTTCAATATTTTTTATTCATGAGTAAAGAAATGTTTCTGTCTTATTACTCCGTGGTTTCTTTTTATGAAATGTCTTTTTACTCCGTGTATGAAATAAATAAATAAATAGCATTAAGTAAAAATTGCCAACATTTAACAACTAATTAAAAATAATAATTGTAAAATTATATTTTGACTTTCCAGTTAATAATATTGCCTGACTATAACATATAAACTGATATATTTCTTGATTTTTTACATATCAATCCATCTTTAACTAAAATTTGTTCATCAGTGCGAAGCCGGACGGGTCAGCTAGTCATTATATAAAGCGCAAAAAATTGTTTGTTTGTGGAGGGTAATCTCTGAAACTACTGAACCGATTTAAAAACTTCTTTCACTGACCGAAAGCTACAGTATGCCATATTGTTATAGGCTATATTTAATTTTGATAAAATAAATTTTAGTTTAAAATCTGAGCATTTTAATTAAAATCCCCATAGAAGCCGTAATAGAAATGGAAATAATGAAATATTAAAAAAATTAGCTGCTGCCAACATAAAAGAAACATTTACATATTCATTTCGTTTTTAAAATATCTTGACGTGAAAAGAAAAGAAATATATTTGCACGTGCATTAAATTGAAATTCATATAAAGCTTTTTTAATTGTTAAACTTACACGTTAAATCTGACGTCATTATAGAATTAAAAGTGTTTATTTTTCTAATAATTTAATTTGATATGATATGATATAATATCTAAGCATCAATGTTTAAACCACGGAGTCTTTATTACTCCGTGGTTTAAACTGATGTGTGTAAACGAAATTGGAATTTAAAAATAATGAAATAAATAAAATAAAATAAAATAAGAAATTCTATTTTATAATATTATTTATTTTAATTTATAATTGTTGCCAAAAAGATTTACGAATTAATTTATTTTTAGACATATAATAAAATATATTTTCACGCGAACAATAATATAAAAAGTGAACTGGATTTTTTGTAAAAAAATAATAAAGATCGAGGAAAATTATTTCCCCATTTTAATCCCCATATTTGGATATAGATATGTATTAGTTATCATGTGCATCCGTTAGATTAAATAGTTTTTGTTGTAAAATTGATAAAATTGGAATTTTAAATTTCAAAACTCTAGAAAAAAAAATGTCAAATTTCCATATTCGATTGAAAACATAAACATTTCATTTCAAAGGATGATATTTACACAATAAACATCCAACTAATAAACTAATTAAAAGGGAAAGGATAAATATTCTATCATAATTTGAAGTCAAATTTGTTTTCAAATGTCTAAATAAAGTATCTGATGTAATATACTAATATGTTGCAGCGGAATAGATTTGATATCCGTCATCCTTGGCAGAAAAAAAAAATATCGCCAAATTATCTGGCGAATATAATTTAATTCCTTTCAAAAATCATGGTTATTTTAAAAACTTACATTAAGAGTGTAACGAATAATATGAAACAATATTTCGTACAATACATATTACGAAAATATACATCTGGCATGTATATTTTCGTATTACGTTTTTGATCGCCAAATGCAAAAAACGCCAAGGGTGACAGTTTTGAAATTTAAAATTAAAATTTTGTCAATTTGACAGCAAAATAACTCAATCTAACGCATGCATACAATAACTAATACATATCTATACCCAAATATGAGGATTAAAATCGGGAAATAATTCTTCTAGAATTTTAATTAAAAAAAATCCAATGAGCGATTAACATGGAAAATCTTTTTCTTGCATCCACGGGCGGTCAGTGATGTCATACTTCGCTTGCGTATTGAGATGTTTAAATTTATTTGGCGACTATTTTTAGCAACTAACTGTTATGGCAAGTAGCTCAATATACATAGCGCATACAGCCATTACTGAAATGTAAATAGCATTTAATTATTTGAGTTACATTATGTTGACTGGAAACCTATTTAATATACCTATGCTCTATAGCTATACTAATATAAAAAAAAGAAAGGTTTATATGCATATGTAGAGAACGATCGCTAGAACTAAAAAGCCGATTGCTTTTTTTTTTTTTTTCTTTCAATAATCAAAATTTACACTGTCTCTCTCTAAGTGCTAGAAGCTATAATAAATTTTGGTAAAATAAATTTTTAATTAAAATTTTCAATATTTTAATTGAAAACAAAGCATAGATTTGATATCTATCGTCATTGGCGATTTTTGTATTTGGCGATCGAAAACGTAATACGAAAATCTGTATATTATCGTAGTAAAGACGAGATGTATGTGTTTACTTCAATTACCCTACTACCGTAGGTAGTGGAAGTATTGTATAGGTTTTGGCAATTGGTCAGAGTGTATGTGTATATGTGCACGTGTGTGTGTAATCTTCTGGCTGTCATATCTCCAAAACTAATAAAAATAGAACTACTAAACTTCACAAGTGATTCAGGTCTGGTGTACAGATAAATTTTCCAAATTTTCGTGAAAATTGAAAAACCGGAATTGGGTCATCGAAAACCAGAAATGGGACCCTAAGCCCATATTCAAAAACACCTCTAATGATTTTCTTCAAAGTTGCTATATAAATAATATATTAGATGACCTTTCGATTGAAAAGTTGCTTAGTTCAGGAAAATTGATAAGCGTCCTCTATAAACAGCTCAATTTCAGACTTTGCAAGTGCGTTCCTTTAAAAACGCCTGTACGGATTTTTTTCAAACTCGCCATGTTAACTTCCTATTAAATATCCTTTTGTATGTAATTATTGTTTTTAGGTCAATAATTGAGTATGTTATGTTTTGGTAAAAGTTCGTATCTCAAAAACGGCTCTAACGTATTCAAAAAATTTTTTCTTTATTCCAATTTAGATAACCTTTCTCAAGTATTACGTGCTTATTACAGGAATATTAATGGTCATCCTGATTAGGTAGTTCAGTTTTAGATCTCGGAAATTCGTGTTTAAAAAAATAACTATCTATTTTTTTCCCCTTATTTTTTAACTCGCTATGCAAACTCTGTTGTATGTGTCTTTATACGTGTATCAGGTTTCTCTTACTCGAAAATCTCAAAAAATGCAAGTAATATCTCCAAAAAATGGTATATATTACGTGTAATAGTGGGTAATGGAAGTCGTGTGGTTGTTTCACACCAGATTCTGTAATAGTATATATTGTACGAATATTGTTTCATATTATTGATTTCTCCTTTAATATACATTATTAAAATAATAATCAGTTATGGAAAAAATTAAATATATTTGCGAAATGAAAAAATAAATAATAATTAAAGCTATTATGACGTCAATTTTATCAAAAACATTTTCATGTCATAGGTTTATTTTTCAATATTTTTTATTCATGAGTAAAGAAATGTTTCTTTTTATGAAATAAATAAATAAATAGCATTAAGTAAAAATTGCCAACATTTAACAACTAATTAAAAAAAATAATTGTAAAATTATATTTTGACTTTCCAGTTAATAATATTGCCTGACTATAACATATAAACTGATATATTTCTTGATTTTTTACATATCAAACCATCTTTAACTAAAATTTGTTCATCAGTGCGAAGCCGGACGGGTCAGCTAGTCTCATATAAAATTAATTTTGCTATTCCATTCAGCAGAGACGGAAATATTTCGATAACATGATTTCTTATAATTATTTAGTATTAAGTGCACTTCCATCCAATAAATGCCGGGAATAAAGAATATAAAAATTTAAATTAACATAAAAACATGAAGGAGAGGGGGGGGGAAGCATAAAAGCTTCCACCCCCCGTTATATTTACCCAATTTGAATTTAGCTTCTTGGAATAAATATCTCGTAAAAATAATATGGTTATTCCATTCAACAGGGGTTGAAATATTCAGATTAAAAAAGAAAAAAAAAGCATTAAAAACATCGCAAAAGCCCCGTTAAGCACACTAGTTGAATCAATTTAAGTTTTAACAGTGTTAAGTTTGGCGCACTCCCATCCTCCCATCCTATAATTATTTCTCATTGCGCAGCACTAGTGCGATATAAAACTCAATTAACCAACCAATCAACCAACTCATCCTATAATTGATGAGATTTATAGAATTCAAACTAACGTAAAACTTTGAAAGATGGCCGCCAAGCCCATCATACATAAATAAAAATAATAATATTTTTCAGAAACAGGCTATGATGTATTTAGTTAAGGAAAGAAGGATTTCTATCAACATATCATAAGGCACTTGATTCACATGTGAAAATTTAGTTAAAAGGGAATATTAAATAATTATTTGAATGTAAGCTTGGGAATTTGATATCACACCGTTTTTAGACACAACTTTAATCAATTCTCTTTCTTTGAGCTTGGCTTTTCTGTACATTTTAAGTGTCTTTTTTGTAGATACAAATATTCTAATAGGAAAATTTCGTAAATTATTCGTAATTTACGATTTTATCAACATAGCGAAATTGTAAATTTTTCATATAAATATCAATTTGAGGATTATTGCACTGGAAATAGTAGCATGAAAACTAAACAACGGAATTGACCCCGATAAAATAAATTAATAGATTAGAATAAGATAAATATATCGAAGTGAACGGTGGATAGCCTATTAGGCGGGGATTTCATTCTGTCACTGTATGAAGCTTTGGTCAAATTGATTTCTTTTAACATTATTGCCGAAACGTCAGTGGAGGCCCTCTGTTGAGACTCAAAACGGTTTTGGGCTGTGTCTGTCTGTCTGTCTGTCTGTCGCGCGATAGCGGCCGCCAAAAAAGCGCTATTTACTTGAAATTTGGTACACATGTTCATGAGCCCCACGAAATCAGCTGTATAGTTTTTGGTATGTATTCCATTTGTAGTTCGTATACAGGGACACGCCAAAGTTTTTATTATCATTACGGCCTATGGGAGAAATTTATATGTATCACGATAGCGGCCACAAAAATCACGCTATTGACTTGCAATTTGGTACACGTGTTCATGTGCCCCGCGAAATCTGCTGTATAGTTTTGGGTGTGTATTCCATTTGTAATTTGTGTACAGGGACACGCCAAAGTTTTTCTTATCATTACGGCCTATGGGAGGAATTTGTATGTACCGCGATAGCGGCCACAAAAATCACGCTATTGACTTGCAATTTGGTACACGTGTTCATGAGCCCAACTGAATCAGCTGTATAGTTTTAGGTGTGTATTCCATTTGTAGTTCGTGTATAGGGACACGCCAAAGATTTTTTATGATTACGGCCTATGGGAAGAATCTGTATGTACCGCGATAGCCGCCGCAAAAATCAAGCTATTGACTTCCAATTTTTGCCGAAATGTGAATGGAGGCCCTCTGTTGAGACTCAAAAGGATTTTGGATTCCGTCTGTCTGTCTGTCTGTCATGCTATAGCGGCCGCAGAAAACACGCTATTGACTTGAAATTTTGTACACATGTTCATGATGCCCACGAAATTAGCTGTATAGTTTTCGGTGTGCATTCCATTTGTAAGTTCGTGTACAGGGACACGCCAAAGTTTTTTTTACCATTACGGCCTATGGGAAGAATTTGTATGTACCGCGACAGCGGCCCCCAAAATAACGCTATTGACTTGGAATTTGGTACACATATTCATGAGCCCATTGAGCAAGCATTTGACGAAACTGATATAGATCTGAGACTGACCGCCTTGGCGAAAATAATGCTCCTTTTATAATTTTTTTTATCGAAAACAGACTGTTCTGGAAAACTCTCGTATCACATCAGCCAATGAGATTAGAGCTTCCATATTTGGTATATCCCTAATAAGGATTTTCTCGCCAAGATCGCCAAAAAAATCGCCAAGGAGGGAAATAGTCGCCAAATTTGGCGCCAAATTTATTTCTTCCCTTATAGGAGCTTTTTAATGCGTTTTTAAAGGAAAATTTGGCTATTTTAACGCTAAAACGACTATAAAAGCACAAAATTAGCATTTTATCAACTTACTAAACCTCTTTGAAAGAATTTATACAAAAATAAATGCAATTATTTACAATTTCGTAACACTTTATATCATATACAAATAGGTATACAAAGAGAGATACAGCGGGGTTTGAGGGGGGCTGCCGCCCCCCTCAGGAATGTATTTGATTTTGGTAATAAGTCGATCGAATCAATATATACTATTATATAATAGGGAATAAATAAAAATGACCTATTGAATAATGTCTGATGCAAATAGGACGTTGAGGCTCCTGATCTGCAGATCCACTAGTAATATGTCTCGCACTAGAAATTTCTGAGAACATAAATATGATGGGGAACTGAGCAGAGTCCACCTATGCCAACTAGTTTACTTATTATTGCATTATTATTTTCCAAAACGAATCAGTGAAAAGCCTTAAAACTCGACCTATAGTATAATCATTTTTCGAAAAAAAGACAACCAAATAAAATTCTTCATTTGACCTTAATTTATAATTAGTTTATCATACATAACCTAAAATATCTTGCTTATATCATAATTACAAATAAAATATACATAGTATAATTACAAGTGAACTTTTACAGGAAAACATCTAATGTTCATTAGAAAATTTTAATTATTTATGAAGTTTTCTGTGCCTTAGACAACAAAGACTTTTCCTGAGCCATCTTCAAATCTCTCATTTCCTCAGATCTAATTATACGGAATTAAATTAAAATTTTATATCTTAGTTCGTTAAGATTCATTTCCTTATTGGTGACATTCACAAGACAGTTGAAAGCAAGCACTTAATTTATTTCACAATACCAATGCCAGCTTCTGTACAAATATTTCGTGAATTTAAGCGAATTGAGATATATATCTGTATTTTAAAAATACTGCCTAGACTTATGAAATAAAATGAGATTGAAAGAAACTTTGAAAGAAATACGAAAACCACTTTGAAAGAAATACGAAAATATTCACTCCGTATAATATTTTGTGAAACGAAATTAAATAAAATTGATTTCAATTATAAAAGAATAATAACAAGCTACCAATTAAAAAAAAAAAATCATTCAAAATATATAGAGAGGGTGATTATAACTAAAGTTACGACTCCAAAACGCTATACTTTTAAAACATTCCATCAGAGTGATTTGATATTTTGCCAGAGCATCGCGAGGCAATGCAATTTTGATTGGCAAAAGAAAAAAAAGATAGTTCCAAAATGTGTCGTTAATTATCCGTAAAGTATTTGTTTCATGAAGCTCCTCTTTTTCTCTTTTCACTATGACTGTTTTCGCTGTAAACACGTATTCCTGTCTTTTCGCTTGAAAAATTGTAGTAAACCCTTGAAGTCTATTGTTTTCTGCTATCCCATTGTGTTGCTAACAACACTCTCTTGTTTAATGAGTCCATTTAGGCGTTTATCCTGATATTACGCTGGCAGAGCCATCTACAGGAACATGTTGGAACTAGCTTTTTCCTCCCCAAACAAAATTTCATTGCCTCACGATTGTATCACGATTGGCTCTGGCAAAATATCAAATCGGTCTGATGGGTAGTTTTAAAATTACAGCGTTTTATAGTCGTAACTTTAATGACAATCACCCTGTAAGTAAATTTTCTTTTAAAGGAATTAAATACATAATAAAAAAGTAAGTTTTAATTAAATTTTAATTTTAATCAGTTTAATCTTCTCTACTACATACTATCATTTTTTTACCGATAAATACTAAAAAAAAAAAAAAAAAAAGAATTAATTAAAAAATAAAAAAAATTATACTATAAAAAATTATACATAAACATAACTGTTATAAATACGTTCTTAAATTTAAAATTAACTATATATATACATATATATATATATATATATATATATATATATTTGTTTACTGCATTACCACCATTTGATTTTCATTAAATATAATATATTAAAGAAAAAATCACCTTCAAATGAATGAATGAATAAATAAAGAAATAGCGTAATAGACGTTGCTAAGATACGCAGATATAGATTATTCAGCGAAATGCTTTTTAACTGTGTAAGGATATTGTCATTTAATGAAAATATTCTAATAAAGAATTTTTACACAATAAAAAAAATTGTAATATTAATAAAACAAAATTAGTTTGAATAAAAATGGGCTTTGGAATGTTTTTCTATTCAAAAGTTCATTATGTTGTACTTCGAAATTATATTTATACGGATGTTTTTTTCTTAATATATTTTTCGTTTAAAGATGTCACAAATTGCTATCTGCAGAGCTGCAACAATATAAAAAAACGAGTATTCAATATTAATATCAGATACTCGTTTTCACTTAAAACAATATGTATATATATATACACTAAGCGACAGAAAAAAAAAAGGACACACTGCAGAAAAAATGACTTATGCCGTTTTTATTTGTAATAACGTTAATATTAATGTTTGAAACAAATAAAACTATCATGTTTGCATAATACCGAAGGGATGGAATGATACCTATGTACATTTTCGATTTAATAATTCGCTTTATTACACTCTACGAAGTACTTAATAAAAATCAACATAATACTTTCTTTTCAAACATAATGCAATAATCATACACTTTGTATTCTATTATGATTTATTATATGAAATAAATAAGTTATATTTTAATATATGAAATAAAACTATTTATTTGTTAGACTTAAGCAATTTTTAAATAAAAATATGTATTCGGAATTGGGTTAACTCCATCTTTATATGGAATTACTGCTTTAATGCACAGTGGCATAGTATTATACCACTTTTTGATATAAATCTCAAAACATTTACTGTGCTAAATATTGTAAATATTTTTTCTAGTCCTTGCACAGTTGTAGGCTGCAAATTTCGAATCCTGCTCTCTCTCCCAGTGCCTTTTTATGAATAAACATTTTCGAGCGAATTGAGATTAGGACTGCTTCCAAGAAATTCTACGATATTCTCTGTGGGATTTAACTTAGAGTGAAAAAAGGTGTTATAACTTACAGAAATATAGGTGCTCATGGAAATGGAGAGGTAATTTTAACAATTTGATTCAAATTCACGTACCACAAACGCAGTACAGCAAGGTGCATTGTCATCTTGAAATGCTGTTTGAAGTCTGGAATACCTCCAAAATAGTCGGTCAGGCGCCACTTTTATAATCACCGTATTTTATTTTGAGTTAATTGATCTCTTGAGAATAAAAAATTGTCTGATTCTTTGAAAAAGTATGCACCTCTGTACCATAATGTACGGAGAATGCGTCATTGTTTTAAGAGAGCAGTTTTCATTTATACAGTCCCATTTTTACCGTCCTAGTAGTTTTTTTCATCAACTTGAAATAAATTAAACTTGACTCATAAGAGAAACTCAGTTGAGCCCGATAATTAACTGCTATATATATATATATATATATATATATATTTTGGGGGGGGTGGGGGTCAATTGATGTCTTTTTTTTATGACTTTGTTGCAGATTTTCTGGTTTTCAACCTGCCTTGTTTAATTGCTTTCGGACTATTTTTGAAGAAAGTATTTTGCTATACACTTTTTGTAATTTTTTATAAGTTCTGGACATGATACAAATCGATTTTTTAAATATTTGCTTTTCAACTTGCAGTTATCTTGCTTTGATGAGGAACGTGGCCGCCCCAAGCCAAATTTCCAGTTTAAACGACCAAAAAATCTTATATTTTGCTAAAAACCATTTTACCAATATTTCGTTAACATGTAATTATTTTGCCATCTCACATATCAATTTTTTTTTTCTTTTTCATTCAAAAATTAATACATTTTGTGGCATCGTTAACTGCCTTATTCTTACCACTTTTGAAATATTTTTTTTTTTTTAATTACAGTTTTTCTGACAATTGCATTCTGTATTTAACACTGGACTCAAGGATAAAGTGTATGTGGAGGACAACATAATAAAATCTGTTTGAAAGTTTACTTTTTAAACGATAAAATTGGCGGTTGTAGAATATGAAAAGGAAAATACCCAAGTGCGTTTTTTTTTTTTTTTTCGCTTAGTGGTTTTATATATATTAGAGCTGCCAACATAAACAGGAAGATTTTTAGTACCATCCCCTTTTCCACACCACTAAATTTTTAGATCAGTTTCTCAAATGCATTCACATTGAATTAAAAGAAAATACTTTTAGAAAAAAGATTGGTGGGGAAAACGGGGCGGGTTCTAACTATATATATATGTGAGTGTGTATGTGTTTATATATATAAATTTATGGTATTTTAAACTGATTAATATTTATTTGTACTTAGAGTACATTCTATATAGTCCTTAGAAAATGAAGAGGCAGAGTATTAGACATGCAATAACATAAATACGTAAATAAAAATGCGCATGGAAATGTTTAAAGAAATTTACGATTTCTGTTGTTTTTTGCGATTTTTTAATGGCATCAAGAACAAATTTTATATTTATTCTTGAAATTAGTTTTTATACTTTACATATTAGTTGTAAAGATCAATATTTTAAAGCTATCTCGTATATGATTTACATTTTTTAATTTAGTAATTTTCATTGATAATTGTTTTGAGGTTTTCAACTATTTTGAAAAATAAAGGGTGTTCTTACAAGATGCCAATATTTGTATATGTTTATATAGGAAGATGTTCAAAATGCCATCCGCGCATATCGTGACATGCATGCACTGCACACATCGAGGAATGCGTCACTGAATTCGTTTTAAGCCAACACCCCCTGTAATAATGCCTCCGAGCTGAACTTTACGTGATAGAAGATCGGCCGATTTTATCCAATGAGCACATACTATAATATATGTTGGATCGTGGGGATTGGATTTAATCGGCCGATCTTCCGTGACGTAAAACTCAGCTCAGAGGCATTATTTCAGGGTGTGTTGTTTAAGCCCTTGCAATGTTTTGTTTATGCGCTCGACGTCAATGGAACCACCACAGAGCGAAAATCGTTTAGAAACTTTCCTGTGTCTCTATACTAAAATCAAATGTTAATTATACTATATACTGTAAGAAAAAGTAGTTTTATGAGTCTGAATATGTATGTAAATCTTTGTGCATTACACTCACATGAATATATTACAATATGCTCTATAGAAAGCGTTCTTATAGAATGCGATATACGGAATGATTTTTTGAATATCAAAACCAGTAAAACTATTTGTACCATTTATAACAGAAAAAATGCCATACTAACTGAATTTATTTCTAGTCGAAATTATTTTTACGAATTATATTCGAACAAAAATTATAAACACATTTTAATTCTCTTTGGAAGTGTCATGAAAGGGAATTACCTATTGAAAATAATTTGATTTCATTAGACGTCGACCAGTTACTTGGCTATATAATAACATCTATGATGCTATATAGTGTAAAAACATTTCCTAAGACTAGCAGTGAGGTAGTGTAATGACTTTAAGGGGTGCCTAATTGGCCGACAGGTTGGGATTTGGAAACCATCTAGTCATTTCGCACTCTCTTGTCATTTTTGTTGTCTCAGTCAGATAACTATCACCCCTATTTCAACACTGAACTCATTGAGTCACAACTTGCAGAGGCTTCCATGGTTTCAAGAAATACTGTTAAATAATACTATGTCAACAAATTGCTTTAGTTTGATTTGCCCAGAAATAATACATAAAAATGTTTTTATTATTATTATTTTTTTTATCTTATTCTTAGTGTACCTAGGTTTATAACATAAATAATTATGCATATACAAAAAGTGACATGTATCTAACACATATACTAATAAAAATTGTGAAATGTTTGAACTGTTATGTAACCATGTTTTGTTAATGAAGTTGCATTCATAATAACAATTTCATATGCAATGAAAATTTACACCAGGTCATTGCATAAGAAACTGTAAAGCTTTATTATTTTAAATTACTATACAAATATTAATGTACAGATAATAAAATAGCCTGAAGGATAAAACTTAAAATGTAAAATACTAATTTAAAATACTGATAAACATCTCACTTTCTCAAACTATAAAATCTGAAATACACTCTTTGAATACATTCCATTATTTAATTTCCTCTGTTGCAAAGATTCATACTGCTTGAAGCTGGACGATCTCACAGCTCATTAAGATTCATTTCCTGATTGGTGTCTTTAACAAGACAGTTGAAAACAGCAGTTAATTTATTTCAAGATGTTATTATCAATTTTCATGAAAATATTCCGCGAAATTACGTCAATCCCAAATAAATACGCAGCACTGTTTTGAATGAAGTTCAATAGATTCAATAATTCCTATTTGTTTGAATAAAATATTTTATTCTTAATATAAAAATATAACTGAACTATTTCAATTCTAAATTGGACGACTTTTTGCAAAATTGGAAAATTACAGGTTTTGACATATAATATATATTAATTAATTAATTAATATATTTAATTAAATACATAAACGTGTAAAGTAAATGAAATAAGTAAATGGATGTATTACATAAAATTATTAAATATGAAACCACTTTTAAATTTAATCTATAAGTGAGTTTTTATTTATATTTTAAACTTTTGGATAACTTATTTATTAATAAATTTCGGTTTATGTTTAATAGCTTTATTATATCCTAAAATCATTATTAAAAGCCAATTATACATATATTTACTTTGAAATTTTATTTGCATCATATTGTTTATAAAATTTAAATTTTAAAACGCGAATAGCATCATTCTATCAAAAAATCTCATGCCACTTTTATTTTGATATTATTCGATTTATTTTTTAATACTTGAAATCAAGTAGTTTATGGGAATATGCATCTTGGAAGTGAGTGGCTATAAATATAACTAGACAAATACGTTTCTGTAAACAATCGACAGCTAGATTCGTCTGTTTTTCTTGAGCATTTGTGCTTGAGGCTTTCGTTTTGCAATTATTTGCTCTTGATGTGTAACTTTCGATGATTGTGTAACCAAATAAAGCTATACATATTTACATTTTAAATACAGTTAGTAAATTATCGAAGATAGTTTAATTGTATTTAGATTCGTGCAATTAAACGTTTATTTGCCTATCTTTTTTCCAGTGATCTTATCTTCCTGACCTGAATCGGGTCTCTTGGGCACAATAAGGAAGTACGCCATTCTGCTCCGTATTGTCTTTAATTATTTTTTTTTATTTATTAAAACTTTCAACATGGTCTATGCATTAATTTTCATCTGAAGTTACAATGACTATTTCAAATGTTAAATAAAACGCAAAATGGACGAATCGGAAGATGGGGAATAGCGCTGTTTAAAAATTGTATACAAAAAAAGGGTTGAAGCCACAGTTAAGGAGAAATAGGACAATTTTTTTAAGAAGGAAAGAGTTAAGCAAAAATTACTTAAGAATGAAAATTAAATTACGAATATAAAAAACAAAGGAAAGTGCCTGAAGATAATTCGAAAAAGGAAGGAGCTGGTAAGATAAACCAAAACTAGCGGGATTTATTATGTTCTGAGTGTTAATGTATAAATTGCGGTGAATTTTACCCAAAGACAGTTCAAGGTTTGGCGGCTTTTCCATGTGCAAAAAATACACACGCATTGCCTGTGCAGAATAGATAAAGAAGATGATGAAGCTGTCCTCATGTGTCCGTTTTTTAAACAGGTTTATGAAAAGAATACAATCAATGAAAATTATAATTAAACATTTATAGTCACTGAAAACAAAATAAATATAGAGCCAAAATTCCTTCATTTTCAGGAATTGTTTATGTATATATATATATATATATATATTGTTCTTATTTCGACTTTCTGTCCCGGTTACGGTATAGAACGGGCAAATAAGTATAGTGGTACTTTCTTTATTTTCTTTTTAAACAACACGCACAATTAAAACGTATGTTTAACGGAAGTGTTTGTTATGTAAGTTGAAACTATAATAAACTGCATTTATAGCCTCAAGGAATTATAGACGGTAGCAAGTGAAGAAAACATATATATTTTAATAAATACGCAAAGTTTATGATTTTAAATATGCTAGACGATGCTAAAAATATAATTACGTAAATGTCTATAATTATTGCGAGAGTTTTTCTATGTGAAATCTTTTTCAGACCAAAGTTTATTTTTATGCAACTAACTAAAAAATGCAATTTAGAAAGATATACATATATATATATATATATATATATATATATATATATATATGTGTGTGTGTGTGTGTGTGTGTGTGTGTGTGTGTGTGTGTGTGTGTGCTTCGCTTTTCATTACCATATATGTTATTTATAATCATTTTCATACGAAAATAATTTTTAATTTTTTAATTTTTAATTTATGTATCACAGACAGCTGCTAGGGAAGTTATATATATATATATATATACAGTCGGTAACAAAAGTGTCCGAACACTAGCAAAAATTCCTATGTAAAAAAAGTACACTTCATACGGTTTTGTTAAATAAATCCTTATCGAATCTTGTTATTAGTCAGTGTAAGAACATAATTCGATAAGGATTTGTTTAACAAAACCGTATGAAGTGTACTTTTTTTACATAGGAATTTTTGCTAGTGTTCGGACACTTTTGTTACCCACTGTATATATATATATATATATATATATATTTATCATAGTAAACTGAAGATGAGTAAACAAATTTCTGTGAAAAATAAACCTTCTAGTTAGTCGTTCTTGAAAAACAGTACATCAGTTATTTATTTTATATATATATATATATATATTCGTATTTAACAGCTTAACTATACATCTTAACGCATGTACACATTCGGTGTGTGCAGTCAGCAGAAAAAATATTGAAGCGATAGAGAAATAATTCGTTTTCAAAAGACGTGCACCTAATACTGCTTTGTTAATTAAATTTTTTCATCTTTATGCTGCTTACAAAAAGGTAAGTTGATGACGAAAATTAGTGATCAAACTAAAATAACATATTAAAAATGTGGATGTGTGCTTCAATAATTTTGCTGCCAACAGTGCATGCATTTGTGGCATGTTTAGCATCGATTATGGTTGATAAAATTTAAATTATTTAAACATGAATACATGAAAACATAAATTTATTTATTTATTTAAATTATTTACTGCTTTTGGAGAACCACGAAAGGCAGGATTTACTGATAAAAATAAGAATACACCAGGTTGACAATGTATTAATATTATTTTAAAAATAAATACAAAAAGACAAAGATAATAATAAACATTACTAATAATAGCAGGAGACTTGGCGTTGGAATATTAAAACAGGGATAAACTACTACGTCAGAAACGCCAAAGAAAAATTATTGAGGTGCATACAGCTGTTTCGGTAGCCTAAAGCGTACCGTCTTCAGTGCAAAAAGAATTCTGAATCTGGAGAAGTGTTCGTATATATAGGAGAGGGACCGGATTTAGTTCAACCAATAGGATTACGGAAGAGGTGAAAGTGTTCGTATATATAGAAGAGGGTCCGAATTTAGTTCAACCAATAGGATTACGGAAGAGGTGAGAAGTGTTCGTATATATAGGAGAGGGACCGGATTTAGTTCAACCAATAGGATTACGGAAGAGGTGGAAGAGGAATAGGATTACGGAAGAGATTACACCTCTTCCGTAATCCTATTGGTTGAACTAAATCCGGTCCCTCTCCTATATATACGAACACTTCTCCATCAGAATTCTTTTTGCACTGAAGACGGAACGCTTTAGGCTACCGAAACAGCTGTATGCACCTCAATAATTTTTCTTTGGCGTTTCTGACGTAGTAGTTTATTCCTGTTTTAATAAACATTACTGTGTAAAATTAAAATAATAATGTATATATATATATATATATATATATATATATATATATATATATATATATATGTATGTATACAGGTTTAGCTGTTAAAAGCTTTTCGGCATTTTAATATATATGTGTTAAGGGAAACTTTTCAAACATTGCATAGAGAAAAATGATATATCACATAAAGAGCAAAAGATAAAATAAAATAAAAAAATCAATAAAAAAATGATCCACAAGCTAAAAAAATATAATTAAAAATTAAAGTAAACCCATAAATAAGTTAATTTATAAGAGTAAGATGATACAAGAAATGTGTTATAAAATCAAAGGAAGAAAAAATAAATTCAAACAAATAAGAAGTAAATTTATATATGTCTTCATATATAGTATATATATAATGTAAATATCAAAAATAAATGATGGGAAAAATTCTTCCTCTCTTTCTCTCTGTATATATATATTGTGATAAATAGATGTGTGATATGTTTAGAAATAAATGTACGTACATTTTCACAAGTTTTAGAATGTAAGAATGAATGTGACTTGCGTAATTAATTTTATTCTGACTTTTAAAAATGGTCTGTTATAAAACCTTCATTTTTATTAACCTTTTCCAAAAATATTAATGACTTCGGTTTATGGTTTTGCTCGCACTCTAATTCTCGTACATATTCAGGGAATTTCTTGAAACTTATTTATGCTATTCAAATTTACTCTCGGATGTTCCTTACTGAAAACGGAGTGAATACCGTTACTGATTTGTGTGCAGGGACACTGGAAATTATTCCAAAGCATTCCGTTTAATGAGAGGTATTTCTATAAAACATATTTTAATAACTTTACTTTGCACAAATCTTAATGAAATTTCAATATATAATTCGTATGAAAAATAGAATGCTTTCAATAGAACATTGTATGATTTGTATTAAGACTTACAAGGCCACACAAAAGTATTCATTTACATTGAGGGCTATTATTTAAAATTTGCTAGACTAGATTTTTTTTTTTTTTTTTTTTTTTTTTTTTTTTACATTAAACGTTTTTAACACTTTCTAACGATTTTTAAGTGTGAATATAATTTTAATTAGTGTATCTGTATGCCCGACTCTCCATCTGTCCATCTGTCTGTCTGTAAACCAACAGCTTTCGTAAGTATTTTTAGAATTTTTTTTTTTTTATGATTTTTGTTATTCAAGTTCACTATGGAATGCCCCTTATTTAAATTGACATTAAAAAGGTCTGTAGAAGTACTTTCTGTACAGGAACACCCCAAAAGTGCCAATGCACGCTGAGAAAAAATTCTGTAACTGATATCTAGGGTCTAAATTGTGGCTCTAGAAAATATAGTTCCATGTCATCCTTATAAATTCTAGTCCCCTTGGAAAGCGAGTTCTAGAAGCCCTATGAGAATTCTAGAGCGTTTGCCTATATTCTCGAGGGTAAGGTTATTTAAAAATCTCTGCAAATAAATGAGACTACAAGAGGCGGGTTTCTGAAACTATAATCTTGGTTTATAACCAAATTCTAGAAAATCAAGCGAGAATTTCTCGCAATATAAATAGTTCAGAATATTTAGAGTATTCAGAATATTGTTTCACCATCGAGAAATGTGTACACTAGAAATTCTCGATAATTTCGTCTATTCAGTTTATTGGCGGGCCTTATGCGCATAGCTCGGAAATTTATATTTCTAGTTAAGGGATTTAGAAAATGACCACTTATTCATTCTAGAGAAAGGCGGTATATTTTTTTTCTCAGTGCATCACATTTTAGGCGAGACATGTATATGAAATATACTTAAATAACTTTCTACTGCAAAGATCATAAACAAATCGACATTTATTTTTAATATGCTAGAATTTTGCTTTGTATATAATATGATACGCGTAACCTTTAGATATACATAGCTACACTGAAATATTCAGAGACTTTAAGGGTTGTAATTTCTGTTTGCATTAAGCACCTTTACCACTTTACAGCATTGCTTAAGAGAGATTATAAATTCAATTAGTTTATACGTCTGTTTTTTTGTTTTTCTATCTGTCTGTCGCGTGAAAACGTAGATAAATTATTCTGAAGATTATATGATACAACGTGTGTGTGTAATTGGAAAGTTTTAGTAATCAATGCGTACCGCATGATTTTTCTTTCTTGTTTTTGTTTCATGAATACTATAACTGAATTCATATTCGTTTATAAATTATTTAGTGTGTTACTGTAAAAGTATTTATCTGATACATATTGAATTTTTTTAATGAAAATTTACTTTCTCTGAAACATCACATTCTGCTGAAAAGTGTTTCTGGAATGTGGAGAAAATATGATAGAATATGTTTGAAAGTTCAGAACGTGACGTGACGGAATTTAAAAATTCTCGAAGAATATAGAATGATTAATAAGATTTTGTCAAGTAAAACCAGAATTCGAAAAGAATATTATGATAAATTTGTTTTAATAATGCAGTACATTGCATTTACGAATATTGAGCTCTATATACATATGCTCAGTTTAAATTGTAATAAACTATCTTTATAAGAAACCAAAAAATGAATTGTATAGATATATTGAACTGCATGAACCTGCTTTTGCAATAAAATTGTATAGAATTGCTAATACAAAATTTGTGAAGCGAAACAGAAAGTACAGTAGGAGTTTTCTGTGTTTGTTATTTAATATATATATATATATATATATATATATATATATATATATATATAAAGGAAAAAAACACTACTTTGTAGATTCCAATACAAAAAGAAAATACAAGCTATTCGCATGTTTTATTAAACACTTTCCTAATATACTTACCAGCTAGAGCATGTAAATTTCAATATTTCATTTTACTTTAAATATTATCTTCAATGCATTACAAATAATTTTTATCATAGCAAAACTAACTACATATTTTGAGAAATTTTCTATGATTTTAAATGACTTAAGTATTTTTCTGTTGTCCTATAAACCAATTTTTAAAAGAGCTTTTATTTCCCCATATGAAATATTTACGTTCTCTGTGGTAGGTTTTGTTTAATATAAAGGTATACGAATTATTTTAGGAGACCTTGTAGACAAACTACTAACGATATTTATACTATTTTTCAAAAGAAATTATGGTATAATTAGTTTAAAAATCATATAGCTGTCTAAAGATATACTTAAAATGTTTAAGGCATTATGTGTATTAAAATATTGTTGTGAATTTGCAAATAATTATATTTATTTTTGTAAAAAGTCTTTCAGAGAGGCTTAGTAACTTGATAAAATATTAATTTTCTGCATTTCTAGATTCTTTTAGCGTTGAAATAGACTGATTTTCCTTTAAAAAAGGCACTGGAAAGCTTCAATAAGGCAAGTAATGGATTTTGCGCCAAATTCGACGACTTTTCCCCCTTGGCGACTTTTGGCAAAAAAAAAAAAATTACTATAGATATACTAAAGATAGAAGCTGTACGATGACTGGTTAACGAGATACTAACAATATCCGGAACAATATGTGTTCGACGAAGGGGTATAAAAGGAAATCCAGTGCGTTAAATGACAGTCAGTCGCAGTATAGTTTCGCCAAAGCATTTGCTGGATAAAGAGCTCTAAGCCTCTTTTGAAATACAGTTATATTGCTGTATGTTAATGCTCTTATAGAGCCTGATCTGCAGAACGGCTGTTGACAGCTGTTATTTAAGCTGTCTTTACTGGTAAAACTGAAGTTGATACCCAGTTTATAGACCTGTATTCTTCTGGAATATTCTGTAAATAAACTACTGAGCTTTAGTAAGTTTCGCCTTTTATTCTCAGACAACTCACGAACCCCCAAGAACGCAACAATACTTAATTATAATCTTATATAAGTGTCTGTAAAGTATGTGAGATATTACGCAACTGCATCTTGAACAAGCAGTGCTTTCAAGAAATCTACACCACCAATATGTGTTTCAATAAAACAGCTTTTAGCGTTAAATGCTTTATTTTTCCTTTTCTGCATTTTCAAGGAATGTTCAAAAACAAACCTTCTTTTTTTTTTTTTTTTTTTTTTACTGAATTTACAATTTCTCAACAATAACATTGACAATTAAGTGAAAGAAAATAAGCAGTAAATTACTCTAGATTTACAAAATTATACGAAGGAATTTACATGTATCTATAACATACAGTCGGTAACAAAAGTGTCCGAACACTAGCAAAAATTCCTATGTAAAAAAAGTACACTTCATACGGTTTTGCTGAACAAATCCTTGTCGAATACTGTTCTTAGTCAGTGTAAGAACATGATTCGACAAGGATTTATTTAACAAAACTGTATTAAGTGTACTTTTTTTATATAGGAATTTTTGCTAGTGTTCGGACACTTTTGTTACCGACTGTATAATAATGCTACTAACCAACTCATGCGAAGTTTTCCTCTTTGGTCCTTTTCTTAGTTACTTTTAAAATTGAAAATTGACAAAACAACTTCAAATTCAGTGTAAACTCTAATTTATCTGACGTCAAATTATTACACAGCCCTGCGATGAAAAATATACAACGAAATTAGTAGCTGATGGTTGTGTATTTTTCGTTCTGATTTCACCACGTACTTTAGCATGATATGCATACAGAGAGACAAATAGGTCATCTAAATATTGTTTGGCGGAAAACATGTGCATTCGCTGCAATAAAACTAAGATGTGCATTATTATATTCAAGAATCAAATGTACTTTAAAAGAATAAATGCCGTAAATCTATTATAATTATAACGGATACCCTGCCATAAAAAATATGTATCATTGGCTTATTTGTCGTCATTTGAAGCAATTTAAAAACATTGAATTGCATATTTTGGTAGCAGTAATGTATCGAAATAATATTGTATAAACCTATAAAAGAACATTATATGGGTTTTTGTTTTACTTTCATCCACAACATAGTCTTTGAGAACATTCGTTTGATATCTATATAAAGATACCCACCCACCCCCACCACCGCTAAGAGTTATACTAGGCGAGTCGTATTAATCCTGGGCGATAGGACCCATGCCCCAGCCTGCCCGATTCCGGCTCTTCGATGTGTTTTTCTAGTCAATTTTGTCCCTTTATTACTTCCGGTGTGAGCCTGTTTTTTTTTTTTTTTTTTTTTTTTTTTTTTTTTTAACACACTTGACATTGTGAGTTTTTTCGCTTTTCTTACCATGCTATTTCTATGGGGTTTCTAGCCTTTTTTCCTCTCTTTTTGTACATTCTAAAGTGGCGGTTCATTGTGTTTCAGCCTATTTTCATGTAGTTTAATTAACTTTAAGAACTCATAGGTATTCCTTTGAATTCGAAAACTATCTATCTATACATTGTGCATTTTAAAGTTAATATATAGTACAACAACATTAAATATTACAACAGCAAAAATACTCAATAAAAAATATAGCTCATTTTATAAGATTATTGACAAAAACCATGACAAACCATGTATTATGACCAACACATGTAAATCTGTTAACCATGAGATATAGATGATTCTGCTTTCATTTAGATATTTCAATTAAATGCGAGAGCATAGCTAAACGAGAAAATAATTTCAGAAATGCTTATATGTACATTAAATAACTTTCAGTTACACGTCCATTATCAGGTGATATTGTGTAAATAAGCAGAACGTTATTAGAGATCACATTAAATTTTCTGGCATCATTTTAAATTTTCACTTGCTATTATGTATTCTACAAAGGAATCGGAGTTCTGTGATACGCTCACTTTATTTTAAAAAATGATAAACAAATTTGAAAATTGGCTGTTACACACAGTTATGATTATATATATGAGAATTTTTAATTTTCGAGAAATACTCGATTTGATACAACTATGCCAGACTGCTTTTCTGCACACCTATCTTTGCACTACAGGGTGGCTACTAAATACTGTTGCAAATATTGAGTCATTTTATTTCACAAATATAAAATATAAAATGAAAAATCAACTAGTATGACAAAAAAACATAAATGACACTTTACCTAAAAATGATTTTATTCAAATGGATTACCATCTTTATTGATTACTATAAAGATAATCTGTTGCGATATTGTCCGATTGCGGCACGAATCACTTTTAGAAGTAATTTGTCCATTTTTCGCAATATGGAAGTTTTAAGTGAGTCCAAAATTCTACGTTGTTTAGCATTCACTTTGGCCTCTCAAATACGCGAGATGCAATAATCTAATGGTTTAAGATCCGGTGATGAAGGTGGCTAATCTTCTTGCTTAATAAATTTAGGATATTTGACATGAAGCCAATACTGTGTTGATTTTGCTCTGTGTGAAGGTACAGAAATATTTAGTTCTTATTAGGATATAATCTGTCATCATATGACAATAAATTGCCAATACGCCCTGTTTGTAAAACTGAGCATGGATTTTGACCCCTTTATCAATGAATTCCAGAGTCAATTTTCCATTGTTTGAAACAGCTCCCCAAATCATAACAGAATTTTTGTTTTGAAAGCGTTTGACTGTTCGAATGTTTTCAGGTATATCCTCGAAAGTTGCTGAATGTACGACATCATTTTTGGCTTTATACCATTGTTCAGTGCAAAATAGTTTCTCGTCAGAAAGAATCATTGTGTCAACGATTTTTTTACCATGCCATCTAAGCAATTTCTTACATCTTTGTAACCTTTTTGTTATTTGTGATATACTCAAACCTTGAACAAACCTTCTTTTGCGATAAGGACGAAATCCCAGTTCTTCATTTAGGATAACTGGCTTAGTTCTGCGACTCACATACTCTTCTACAGACATTTTACTTGCATAACGTTGAGGATTTCTTCGTAATTTTTCAAGAATTATTTTTATCCGCTCGTTTATATGAGCCGAGCGTGGGCGACTAGGCCGAGGTCTATCTTTACAGCTGTTATTCTCCAATAATCGATTTTTTGTCCTATATATAAATACCCTATTAAAATCAAGACATTTTAATTGGTTAAAGATTTTACCTGCAGAAAATCCAAAATCAAAGAGCTTTATGGATTTTTTTAACTTCCATCTTTAAAAAAAATCCATAAACTTTTTCCTTAGAAAAAAAAAAATGTTTGCGCTAAAAGAAGGTTGCTAATCTCGGAAAATATAGGATAAATTGTTTCAACAAATGGTTAAAATTAAATCCGAATTTTTGGAGTGTTATAGTATTTAATAGCCACCTTCTAGTTCACTTTAACATTTTGTAGAACGATTTGAAATTAATTTATATTATTCAAGCTGATTGTGGCATGTTTTTAATGGAATATAGTATTAAAAGCTAAATGGTAGTTTACAAGGAATTTTAAAAGATTTCTTGATACACTATGGTTTACGAGATGTATTTTTTAAGCATGATTTTTATAACTTTGTATTATTCTCATCATAACGAAATTAAGTTTTGATTATTGTAATCTATTAGTTTACAGAGATCAATAAAATTATGTTTGTTCATTATGAAACATAAATAAAAATTGTTCAAAGCAAACCTAAGTGCTGTGAGGATTAATTTAACACATTATATGATGAGCACATATACAGGGCTTCATTAAAAAAATATTATTATTATTATTTAGAAATAAAACTGTAATGTGTTTTTTGCAACACATTTACAGTTTAGCTCGAAACAATGTATATTTTGTACTGTTTATCTATTATATATACTGTTTATATATACACTATCTGTTATATACTGTTTATCTGTTTTGTACTGTTATATATATATATCAAACAACATATATATATATATATATATACCAAAAAGATATTTAACATAATAAAACTAAAAATATGTAAAATATTTTCTTTAAAAAAAATGTATATATATATATATTAATTATTATTATTAAAAACATTCCCAGTGTTTACATTTTTGCATTTATTTTTATTAAATGTGTCTATTAAAATTTAATTATTGAAAAAAAAATATCTTTTATAAAAATTAATTTTTCCAAATAATAAATATTATGGAAAATGGCTTAAAAATAATTTTTAGAATCAAAATAATAAAAATTGATTTTTTATTTTTATAAAAAAAAATGTATATTTCAATAGGTAATTGTATATCCTGTTTCGATTTTTTTTTTTTTTTCTGCTATCAAAATTTTTGTCATTCAAGTTTATCAATTTAGCTAATGCATTAAATTACTCGTTCTTTCGCAAATGTGTCTAATAAAATTCCCTAGCCAAAATATTTTAACTCACTAATATTCTTTTTTTATAAAATATAATTCCACTTATACAACTACTCCAAGTCTACACTTCTATTTATTAATAAGCTTATTCGGTTTCATATTTTTTTTTTTTTTTTTTTAACTATCAATATTCTTGTCATTCAAGTTTATCGATTTAGCTAATGTATTAAATTATTCGTTCTTTTACAAATGCATATTAATATTTAATTTCGTTAAACATCGAGATGATTTTGGACAAAGATAGTTAAAAAAAAATAATAGTCCACCGTTGTTAGTGCAATCTGTTAAGCAATCGATCTTTAGTTTTGGCAGGAAGTGGGATCAAGTTTTTCTTGTCATAATTGTTTTTTATTTTTAACAAAATATGTAAAACACAAGCTTCCTCTGTCACTCGATATTTTTTGTTGTTTTATTAAATATCACATTATTTTAACAAGATTGAGATAAAAGAATTTCTTGAAGTTTATTATTTTTATTTATGCGTAACTTGTAACAAAAAGGTTTTTAATTGATAGATAATTATTTTTCAATACATAAAAATAAGGACTTGTGTAAATTTGTTAAATATATTTAAACAGAAAAAATAGAAAAATACATATTTGGTTTACATAGAACTTAAACATGTTTCATCTGTACTTAACCGCTTTAGTTTTTGAGCTTTGTGTAATATTAAATGCGGATGACATCTTAAAATACATATAGTTGTTATTCTGGTGAAAAAACACTCTCGAAAAATATCTCTCATGCTTTACTTTTAAATTAAAATTACAAAATAAATTACTTTTTGTGTAACTCTATATATTGTTTAAGAAAAAACAATGCTAAAATAGCAATAAATTTGTTTTGAATTAGGAAGGAACAAATTTTACAAATGTAATTTTATAGCTTTTTTCTAAGAGAAAACATTTAAAAAGGTTAATTTTTATACATCTATATTCCACCTAAAATTAGTGTACCTCCATATTGTGCAATTGGGAAAAAAATCATAATTTTCACTTATATCTTAATTGTTAAATTATCGAATTTTCTTTTATAGCTTATGGAGTACAAGATTAGCATTGTGGGTCCCTATAAATCAGTAAAATAATTTCAATTATTTTATTCTATAATAAAAAGCCTTTTATACACCTTCATTATGTAAGTTAATATGATTATATTGTGTGCAAGCTATTGAAATACATTTTTAAGCAAATTTCTTATGAACTTTAACGCAGTAGAAAACTTTCAACGTCTGTACAAAAAAAAAAAAAAAAAAAAAAAAAGAAAGAAAGAAAGAAAAAGAAAAACCTTCTAGTTTTATACTATTTCCGATAGAGAAAATGACATATTGACCTTGAATATTTTGAAAAATCTGTAATAGACATTCGAAAAATATATAATTAAATTAGACGGGGACCGAAAGATTTACAGATAGGCTTAAAATTGACAGACACTTACAAACAAAGCTATAATCAATTTTCAACTTTGATAGAAAGTCAAGAACACAAATAATGTATACCTACCGATTATTATAATTATATCCCTTAACATATATTAATGTTTTTATGTGGAAACCAAATCTTTTAAATCAAATAATAGAAGCTCATCAGATTATTTTATTTAGAAACCATGTTTTTCGTATATGAATAATATATATTAATTTTACAATGTTTTGCACGATGTGAAGTTATTGAAATATGCTTTACCGTAATATTTCTAAATAGAATGCAGTACATTGTAGCATTAAAATTAATGATATTTATAGATATGAAAGTGGATTTATAAACAATAACGATAAACCAGTTTTAGATTATATTGATCGTAACAATCTTAAGGTATATTCAATTAACAAGTTTGAATTTGGAAATTTATTTGAAAACATTCTCCAATATGATACAGTACTGGCCAGAATGGATGAGTCACTTGTTTTTTCCTATTCATAGCGACATATTGGCGCCAGATGTTCGTTTTGGCTGTCTGTCAAAGTGCAGGTGTTCTTGCTTGGCATTTCGTTAGTTAATTAGTTGTGTTCGCCGTGTGTTCACGTACAAATTTTTGCAGAAGGGTGAAATAATATAAAAATGCCTGGTAAAAGAATTTCACGCGAAATGCATGCACAAATAAAGATTTTGAGTGAAAGAGATTATAGTACTCGGGAAATTGCTGCCAGATTACAATTGGCACAAAAGACAGTTTCCAAGTCTATAAGTAATTTCAAAACAACCGGAAATTATGGATATTCAAAGCCAAAAGGTCTTCACAAGAGCACAAGCAAGCGCATGGATGAGTTCACAATTTTGGGAGAGAAGAAATCACCCAGAAAATCAGCGAAAGCAATCCAAGCTGGTTTACCAAAAGATGTTAATATCCCTAGCCAAAGGACAAGCCGAAGAAGGCTATTCAATGCCAATTTAAAGTCCCACAAGCCTGCTACGAAGCCTAAATTGTCTACCAAAAACATTGCTGATCGACTGACATTTTGTAAAAAGTATCAGGGTTGGACTGCGGAGCAATGGAAACATGTAATGTTTTCAGACGAGACTCAAGTATCGCAGTTTTATGCATTCTGTAGAAACATATGACGGCCTACCAATAAAAGAGACTGTCAACGCTACATTATTCCCACCGTGAAGAATGCTCCAAAATTCATGGTCTGGATAGCCATTTGCGCTAAAGGAAGTGGTGGATTGTGGTTCATGTCTGAAGGCATATCATTTAATTTAACTGTTTATCTCGATGTGCTAAAAGAGAAGCTACCACCGTTTATGAATATCAACCAGTGCACACACTTCCAACAAGATGGAGCACCTTGCCACCAGACTGAATTTGTTAAGACATGGATTGAAAAGCAGGGGTTTCAGATCCTTGGGCCATGGCGCGGAAATTCCACGGATCTAAACACAATCGAGAACTGTTGGGTAATTTTAAAGCGCAAAGTTGCTGAGCGTCACCCCACTTCTCTTTCGTCACTTAAGAGAAACTATAAAACAAGTGTGGATTACAGAAATTACACCAGACTGTTGAGAAAAATTATGTATTTTTATGACTGATCGTATCCAAGCCGTATTGGAAAAAAAAGGTTTCCACACCAAATATTCAACCCTTTCTCAGTTATGTATGTATACTGTGCTTATATAATTAAAATTAATAATTCCTATAAAATAAATACTTAGTTAAATGGAATTACTCTTCTGCATTCATAAACATCACAGTTTTTTGTGGTGAGTCATCCATTCTGGCCAGTACTGTACATTTATGATTTTTAATAAGATGTATGAAGAATTAACTTCATTTATGTATTGTAGAAAAAACTACTGGATAATTTTTGTTAATTTTTGTATTTTCGAAAATATTTTACGTATAAGTAATGCCTTTATTATTATTATTATTATTATTATTTATTTATTTATTTATTTATTTATTTATTTATTTATTTATTTATTTATTTTACAAATTAAAAACATTCCTATTGATTTTTTTTCCAGTGTCTTTGCTATTATATTTTTAAAAATAATTTTATGAGAAAAAATTATTTTGTTGTGATATAAATTTTTTTTAGCTTTTTTGGTGGTCTAATGGTGTTTTGTGTAGTAAATATTTACAGGTTTTTGCTGATATTTATATAAAGATTTAATTTTAGAGCACACTAATAATAAAAGTAGGGATTTAAATATTACGTTTATGTGCAAAAATTTGCTGCGTGAAAATGAATTGGAGAATCATACCATGAAATTTCGCTTTTTCTGTGGTCAGATAATATGTACAAAATTTATCTAAAATATCTTATGATTATTAAGGCTTCTCACGTGCCAAACAATTTTGCCGAGACTTTTAAATTCATCATTCAAATGTGTAAAGCGTTTGGATTATAACAAAGTTAAAAGCTATAATAGTAAAATTGAAAAGCAATCATACATAGCTATCTGCCATATTCCTAAGAATAATTCTATTAAAACTTAAACACTTCGTATATAGGAAAAAACTGTCTTTAAATAATAAATGTACAAAAAATTTACCAAATATTCAAAAAACTGTTAAGTGTTCCCATACAAGAATTGTTTCAAACAAAGTCCCACATACAGATATTGGTAAGCATCTGCTGCATGGAAACAAATCTATAATCTGATATGCGCCTGTGTTAATTACTGTATTTCTATGTTTTGTAATTTGTTATCCCAAAGCATATTTTTTTTTAGCTATAAAATGAATGTAGTACACTGTTAAAAATTTCACTTCAAGTTTGAATCAAAATGGGGTACTATAGTAAATGCAATATGCTATACTAAACCAAAACTTGGCACTAATGAAATTGCAACCATGTTATGGTGCAACCTTTATATTGATTCGGTACTTCTTGTTGAAAAAAAAAATGCCAAATCATGGTAAAAGATCACCCTTAGTATAGTTACAACAACTGTAGTAATCAATTTTAGTAGAATCAAGTACCAAATCATAATAAAAGATTTCACCATCTCATGGTTGCAGCTACTGTGCACCATATTTTGGTTCAACCTAAGATACAATTTTTAACAGTGTACATTTTGTGAAGTAAAATTTCTAAAACTATATTGTTGATGAAAAATATTTTAAAAAAAAAGAAAAAGAAAACTCACCAGAAAAATGTTAAATCGATACGTTTTTAGATATTTTTGCGTTTAGATTTTTTTTTTTTACTTAAGATATTTTTTGTCACTAAAACATTGTTTAAAATGTACCAGCTATAGTTTATGCAAATTATAAAATTAACTAAGTACTTTATATTCAATGTAATATTTGTAAAACATTATTTTTACAAACAAGTTCTAAAAGTTATTACTATCTAAAAGTAAAAAAAAAAAAAAAAAAATGCAAGAAACTTTGTTTAACAGCTTTAAAAACAACTTTGCAATTCTCCAAATCCAAAATATTATTCTCTTAAATACAAATCGAAAAGAAAAATTCTGAACAGTGAAAACCTATTTCTTTTTCTCATGTTTTTACCCATTTCCGACGTTACGCTTGTTGTTGATGTCATAGTAAAGTGTCTAAAAATATTTTAAAAGGTTCGTCATGATAAATAGTTATATTTTTCTCAGCTAAAGAAGTAACATTTTTCTCTGTCAGTTACATTTCGGATAAATTAATGAAAACGTATGATAGAAACGAAACAAAGGAAAAACCTTTTGCTGCCGAAAACAACAACAAATATGTTTTTGTAGAAAGTTTCTAAATAAAGTTTTCTTAAAATGGGCATTGTTTAAATTATATAAATATTAAAACAAGTAAAAAATTCTTAATTGGATATATGTATATGAAGTTATATACATATGCAGCTGTATACGTATGCAATTAACAGTGTTATGCAAGTTCTATTATTTCTATCATTTTAACACATGATCATGTTCATTTTAAGAACTTTTTATTTCGAAACTTTTTACAATATATATATATTTTTTGAAAAAAAAAAAAGTTTTAAAATATTTACATAAAGTATTTTGGAAATTATATATATTCATAATTTCCTTAAGCATAATATTGCAAAATTCATATCAACATTTATTCTTACTTTAATAACGGTAATGTACAACTAAACATATAAATATAAATATGCAAAATTTTCAAGTTTCTTATATGATATATTTATTGATCTACAAATTTTTAAATGTTTATATAGATTTAATTTATACAATGATTCTATAAAATTTTATTCCATTTAAATGCATATATATATATTTAACTTTAAATATCGGTTATCAAATAAACTTGAATAATTTTCCTAAAACTTGATAGGGAATCTAAAATCTAAAAAAGTGCGCACATTGGAAATTGCTGCTGGAGACAGCGGCGATAGTAAGCGGGCTTTTGAGCAATTTCGTGATTTTTTTTATTTATTTATTTATTTATTTTATATATATATATCTTTAAAGCGATATAGAAAAGAGTTTACTTTAAATATAGTGACCAGCAAAGCAGACAAAGCCTTCGTTGATTCATTAATAAATTGATTTCACATTACGTCATTTTTGTTATATACTAGTATATATACAATTTTAACATTTTTTTTTTATTTTTTGTTTATTTATTTATTTTATAGTATCTTATTTTTTATTTATTTTTTACAGTACTTTCCATATTTTATAGTAAAAATAAATTATTATAAAAGATTTGTGTTCAATAATTATGAAAAATATGGCATCGTAAGAAAATAACTTCATATGGGTTCTGTGTATGTATTTTCTTGTTATTTAGTTTAGAATTATAAAGTTTTAATTCTTTTTGTAAGTATTTGTTTTTATTTGTCATCTTATCTCGTAGTATTCATAAAATTTTATGTGCATTTTATTATTTTGTCACTAGCATATCAAATCTGTCATTTTCAAAATAATTTTATAGCATTGAAACATTTTTTTTTTTTATTTCCAATGGCTAGATAAAAAGACAATTACAGCAGAAAATACAAAAAGCAACAAACAAAAAAGAAAAAAAAATGAATAGAACAGCTGCGACAACCCAGACAGCACATCGCCTCCCCAGGATATCTTGAAGATGTCTTCTGGATGAAAAGACATCCAAGAAACGTCCTTAAGATGTACTGTAGATACGTTAACCCTAACTGTGCTGTTAGGGAATAGTCTATGTATCTGGCCTCCCAGTAGCGGTCGACTAAAGAACGCTTGGATAAAGGCCGGTTTCCATAGCGGTTGGTTGGAGCGGTGCTATTCAGAATCTTTTGGTGTGGTCAAGCGGGCAGTAAACGGTTGAACGTGGTTGGAAGTCTAGAGACCTAGCCTTTTGTTGAGATTATTGAGGGGCCAGAGGCAGATATCTTTGTCAATTTTGCATGCTTTCCTTTGAAGTAACTGCGCAACTGATAAAAGAAAGCTACAACTGCTGACAAGACATTTGGCTCTTTGTATCGGAAGCGTGATTAATGTTTTTTTTTTTTTTTTTTTTTTTTTAACCTCGAAGTCCCAACCTTGGTGGAAACCGGCCTTTTTGCCTTGCAGTGAAGGAGATGTTCACCATCGATGTTCCGTCCCAGATTACAGAGATTGCAGTTAGGGCTAGAAACTAATCTAAAACGGTACAAATGTTTCAAAAGACAATCACGGCCTGTGGCCAGCCTAAACACAGCTACCATTTTATGTCTAGGCCATTTTGAGGCCAAAGAAAGTCTATCTCTACAAGACTTTTGAATTTTGTGAGATTCGAGGCTCTTTTTTAACTTCTCAGACATTAAATTTTTGATTAAATGTTTTATCGTGCCAAAAGTTACACTAGAAGGAGATATGTGCAAAGTCAAGGAACTACTTTTGACCAAAGAATCGGTAATTTCATCTCCAAGGAATCTACAGTGTCCAGGGATCCACTGTAAAAAAAATTTCTTTTTGGTTGGAAAACAAATCCTGTAACAGTCTCCAACATTCAAGGACAATAAAAGATAAAGAATTCGATGTTGGCATCAAGGACTGCAACGTGGCCCTAAAGTCACTAAGTTTAACAGCCTTGAAGAATATATTTAAATTACAATTCAGCTGGGAAAGAGCAATCCTGATTGTCAGCAATTCCCCCTCGAATGGGGAAGGAAAAGCACCAACTGGATTAGCAAATTAGCATTAAAACAATCTATATAAAATTCTTTTTGAAAACTGTGGTACCAATGCACGCGTTAAATTCTAAAGAGTTTCGAGTCCTGAATTAGCTACAATATAAGAATTCTTATAAACATACACACACACACACACACACACACACACACATATATATATATATATACATATATCTAATGTTTAGAACTTTTCATGTTTTCTTAAATTTCTATTATTATACATTTTCTCCCATAATAATATGCATTTCAAAAAATTAAATATATATATAAATATCTATCTATCTATCTATCTATATCTATATACACCAATTAAAATTGTCCAAGAAAAATTAAAAATTTGAGTTTAATACAAAAATTGAAGTGGTGATTAAACAGAATGTATTTTGAAAAATAAATCATATCCCCTTGTTATATTTATGGTTTGTTCATTTAACTTTTGAGATAAATTCATTTTTCGAAATATCTTTCACAAAGATGTTACATTACTTAATCACTCACATAAATCTCGACAATGTTTTATATGAAAATGCACGCAGTCACAAATGCTTAATTAAAGTAATGGTGGGAAGTAACGTGAGAAAGCCCATCCATCAATCAATAATGTTGCGTTTGTTTTAATAAAACTTTAAGTGAAATTGCTGTACTTTGAAACAAGAAGAACATACGTAGCTTTTAATTTAATTAAAACAAAAGTTTGTAAAAAATTTGAAAGTATAATGTTTCCTATATCTAATACATAGATTTAAGAATATTTTACATAGCTTTTGGTCAAAAAGTTACGTGGTAGTTTTTTAAAACATTTTTCCTTTTACCATTTTTTTTTTTTTTTTTTTTTTTACACATCTTTTTATTCGGGATTATTTAAAAGATTGTGTTTCATTATTTAACTATTTTTATTCTTTATTTATTTACTTATTTTTTTATTAAATGTATGTGCAATCTATCAATCAGGGAATACACGTTAAAAATGACAATGAAAAGATGTACTAAACACATATTACTTCATGAATTTTATTTACAAGTTGTCGAAAGTCGATTTTATTTCCACCAGTATGTTTGAAAAATAATTTTTTACTTATTTAATCGTGCATATAAACTACTAAAACTTCTGAAAGAAAATTACTGATGGAAGAATCAGGGAGAAAAATTCCACTGTCGACTGATTTACTCGTATGTACCAAAACCAAGCATGTCGAGAAAGTATTTAGTCGTTTTAAAATTTTCAAAATCGAAATAAAAGGGTGTTTCTGTATCATGTTTTGGAATATCTAGGATGGGTAAGAACATACAAATGATTCAGGACTATATAGCAATGTGAGATCGCAAATGCTTTTCCGACGCCATGGTACACACAAAATCACCAGAAATAAAAATAATTGTTTTAATAATAACTTTCTTTGACTCATGTTCCTTTTATTCATGTACATTTATTATTAAAACGATTAATCGCATATGTAGCGTCCTTATTATCTTTTTCTGATATTTTTCTATATTTTACTGCGTCAGAAAAGAATTTTGGATTCCGCATTGTTATATGATTTCCAGCCGCAATATAGCGAGAAGGGCAAATTGTGGGGGATACATCTGACAAAGGGTGCTACACCCATACTTTCATAAGTTCTGTGAAAAAATATGACTTTGTTTTGTCTATAACAATTTCAGACTTTCAGACGGTTCATGGACCTTTCAGAACTTAATTATATCGTTTTTATATGTTGTCCTGAACACGCCTACTTTGAATGCTCCCTCACTGCCTCTAATAATTTTGTTTACCCTCCAGTTAGACCCTGTATTTGGCTTTTTAACATTTTAGAGCGTAGCCTTTTAAGGTCTAAATTAACTAAACACTTTGTGACCCTTTGTGAGTTATTGAATTTAGGAAACTAAAAACTAAACTTAATACAGTTACCAAAGTTCAGTCACAAAATTTTAACCTGCTTTCGTGGCTTCAGCTCTCATACAAACACAATCCATCAGCAGCCAAAATTATTACTTCTAATACCGTCCTATTTTGCGAGGATGTAATCACTGGCAAGCAGTATTTCTTTTTTTTTTTTTTTTTTTTTTTTTTTTTTTTGTGAACAAAACAACATAAATACTATAAATTTTGTGATCAATGAAAGATTTAAAAAAAAAAAAAAAGGTAGATTTTATTTAATACCGATGTTATATTCAAGTCGAAATATACATCACTCTTTGACACCTGCAAAATACATCTGAAAATAGATTTAAATGAAACAATTTAGATTTCGCATGTAGCAAATGCTCGCAAGGAAAACTCTAGTAATTTGTAGAAACATAAATCATAAATTATGAAGGACATTAACTGCTCTAGGTAGATTTTACTAGTGAACTAATTGTACACAGTAATAAAACAATAAAAGAAGCTATGAAGATATATCATGTGAGACAACAGCGATTGTAACTAACGGTCGCAATGCAAGCCTATAAAAGTTATAAATTTTTTCTTTGATTTTGACCGGTTTCAAAAATAATGATTAATTTTAGTGTTTATTTATCTGACAACTATTTTTTACTTGACAATTATTTGAAATAAAATGCAAAATCTGTTCAGATTCCCTATAGCTAATACCTATATTCATTTCACGATCTCTATTGAATTTTCAAATATTCTGGCATTGTTAAACAAATAAATATTGTAAGTGAATTTTTATTTTTTTATTTTTCCAAAAATTAATTGAAAAAAAAAAAAAAAAAAAACGAAAATTGATATTGAATAATTACTCTAATCTTCTTAAATATATCTAAAATTATAAAAGAAAATTTTAATTGTGTCAAACAATAAACTGAAATTTGCTGATGATTAAATCTTTAAGATGACACTAATGGTGATGTCCTTTGACCTTTCAAAATAATTGCTCTTCAAACTTCAATCAACGTGGAATGCCAGGTTTTGTTAATGAAATATTCTTTAATTAATAAACACTTTGTATAATATTTCCAATTTTTTTCCATATTTATTTTCTCTTATATTCCACATATGAGTTAAAATAAAACCATGAAATTTAAATACTTCACCAATTTCTCTTTTAATTAATGTATAATTCAGGCGGGAAAAATTTACAATTGTAAATGAAAAATTATCTGATTAATGAATCTTTACTTCAAAAAATGCAGTTATACACAGATGTTATACAGATGTTCAAAGATTAAAAAAAAAAAAAAAAAAATACTGAGAGAGAGAGAGAGAAAGGCACAACACAATATTAAAAAAGTGTACACTATGCTAAACATTTATAAACACCAGAAACACTTCAGTAAAACCATTTTTCACTCAGTATGATATATTTATTTAATATTCGTTTTTAAATCATTATTTTTTCTATACATTAATATTTTTATATAAATTTACCGCGCGTTTACGGTAGTTTTAGTTTTCTTATTTCTCAAGTAAGTAGCTATATGTGAAATTCCTTTTAGTAAATGATTAGAATGTACAGAGTCTAATGTTTAAATAGTAACGCACACATGCAAACACAAAAAAATAATTTAACGTAAAGGGAATTCTCAAATATTTGATTTACTCCATGAACGTAATTTTAAGTAATGTAAACGCATGTGTTTTGATTTATATATATATATATATATATATATATATATATATTGTAGCGATATCAGATCAAATATTAGTTTACAGGGTTAAATTGGTATCGCACGATCTGTAAATTGTAATATTAGCTAAATATTATAATTTATAAGAGATTAATGTAGGCATAATAGAAAAGGCTTTCGGCTTTACAAGGTAATTTTAAGTTAGATTATACTATTATACTACATATAAAATAATTCCTTACATCAGAAATATTCGGAAAAATTTTTAGCACGCTATATCGTGAAATAAAGTTTTTGCAATGTCTTTTTATATAAAATACATACCTTAATAGTTTTATCTAAACTAAATATTCTGCCATTCAATATTGAAGATCATAATGTAACATATTTTAAGCTAAAACACCACCACAGGATTTTGTGCGCCAAATTAATTTATATATAAAAAAACCATATTTTGACACACAAATCCTAAAAAAATATTCCGTGTTTAACCAGTTGATTTCTCTTTTATAGTAAACATAAATAGGAGCATGCAGTAAACATAAATTTTAAACCATCTAGAGCCATTTTTTTCCCTCATTTATTTTCCATATAAAAACATCAAAGAATTCCATGCAAATATTATATATATATACATATATATAAAATTTTTATGATACGTTTAGTATAATCACACGCGTAACTGATAATTTTTTTAGCAATTTAAAATGCAGAATATATATACATACATTTAAAATATAATTCTTTAATTATTTCATTTAAGTAACTAGAACCTGTTATTAATAAACAAATTACACAAAAATAATGTTAATAATATTAATATATATATTCTGT
The DNA here is from genome assembly GCA_963930645.1 of Salticus scenicus. Classification (NCBI taxonomy): domain Eukaryota; kingdom Metazoa; phylum Arthropoda; class Arachnida; order Araneae; family Salticidae; genus Salticus; species Salticus scenicus. The sequence continues at coordinate 275,569,682 of OZ005656.1, read as the reverse complement.
ATTTTCACTCTAATTATATATATATATTATATTGTTGTCGTCAACAAAGTTTGCTTGGCGAGATTTTGTAATATTAAAAAACTATCGATGTGAAGATGGGTTTATATACGAGTTCATTTGAGTTAAATGAGTCACTTATAAATGAGTTTGAATTTGACCTTTTTTTTTAAATGCTAAAATATATTTGAAGTATTTTAAAATATTTTAAAAAAAAGTATGCAATTTAATAGAAAAATACTTTCTGAATATGTGCATGAGTTCGGAGTTTCCTCAAATTAGTTATTTAAATATATTTATAACAAATATTTCTTACTAATAATTCTTTGCTAAAATAACAGTGATATAATTAAATAAAGTTTGGCTTACCTGGGTTTTCACAGGTAATTGCAAATTCCATTGGTGAAGAAAAAATCTCCTTAATATGACTTCTGTATTAAAGACCAGCAACTACTTTTCCTATAATTAATCTTGATTAGAGTGAGAAATTCTTACATAATATGTAGATCTATTATATTTAGGATAATTCACTCGTTGCTAGGTAATGAAAGAAAGCCTAGATGTTTTTTACTTTAATTTATTCATCTTAGACAAAAGGAAAAATTTATGATTAAATAGAATAAGAAAATGGAACGTCAGTTCCGAATAACGAAAATTACATGATTAAAAAAAAAAGAATTACAATGTACTTGTAGAGAGACGCGACACATCGTCACGTGATACGGCAGGTGCACCGAACAATCTTTTGGCGGGAAGTAAAAAACAAAAAAGAAAGTTCGGAACAAGAAAAATGAAAGTTAATAAAAGAATGTCTGAGATTAAATATCACAACACCCCCTCTTAAGCTCAGAAATTTTTCAATTGTTCATTAATGCATTTCTATGTCTATTAAAATCAGTTTTTGGTAGAGCTTTTGTGAGGGTATCGGCGCTCATTTCTTTGGTAGGTTTGTATTGAAGCTTTATTAGGCCTTCTTGTATTAAGTTTCGCAGAAGATGATATCTCAGCTGTAAGTGTTTTGTTTTGGACTGGAATTTTTCATTTTCAGCAATCTTGATGGTAGATTGGTTGTCCTGGTACAACACTATAGGACATTCTTGCGGCAAATTTAAATCATCCAGTAGTTTGTTGAGCCACTGTATTTCAAGTGCAGCACTCGCAGCTGCGACGTACTCAGCCTCTGCTGAAGACATGGACACACAGGACTGTTTCTTCGAAGTCCAAAATATTGGATTTTTTCCTATCTTAAATAAATTTCCAGATATAGACTTTCTATCACTTGGATCATTGGCCCAATCCGAATCCGAATATGCTCTAAGAACAGGTTCACCAGAGTTACAAAGTTTTAATTTAATATCTTGGGTATTTTTCAAATATCTAATAACCCTTTTAACTGCCTCCCAGTCTTTCGCTCTAGGATTTTCGTTTCTACGGCTTAAGATGCCAACGGCAACACTTATATCAGGTCGCGATACTGTAGAAATGTAAAGTAACGCGCCTATAGCCTGTCTGTACATTGTGTTGTTTGGTAAGAGATTGTCATTATCAGTTAATTTTATATACCCTGGTTCCATTGGTGTGTCAGAAGGCCGTGCGTTATCTAGCCCAAATTTGGTTACAATGTCTCGTATTTTATTATTTTGATCAAGCGTAATTACCCCTTTACAAGGTCTTTCTATATTTATGCCGAGGTAATATTTGGCTTCCCCAAGGTCGGTTAATGGATATTCTTCCCTAAGTTGATTAATTAGTATGTCAATATCGTGATTTTTACCAGCTACAAGTAGATCATCAACATACACAAGAATGTAAGTTTCTGTGTTATCTTTGTTACGTATATATAAACACTTGTCATGTTGACTTTGTTTAAATCCTAATTTACACAATGTTTCATTAATTTTCAAATTCCACGCTCTAGCGGCTTGTTTCAAGCCATATATCGCTTTCTTTAACTTACATATTTTATTTTCTTCGCCCTGGATAACATAACCCTCGGGTTGATGCATGTATACATCTTCTTGCAAATTTCCATGTAGGAAAGCAGTTTTTATATCTACATGCCTTAAATTCAAATTTTTATATAGTGACATGGTCAAGAAACTTCTTAGAGTGGTATGCGATGCAACTGGTGCAAAAGTTTCGTCATAGTCCACCCCGTATTTTTGAGAAAAACCCTTGGCAACAAGCCTGGCTTTATATTTCTCGACTTGTCCTTGGCTATTGTATTTGGCCTTGAACGCCCACTTACACCCTACTACTTTGGTCCCTGGTTGAGCGTCAACAAGTTCCCAAGTATTGTTTTGTCTGAGTGAATTCATTTCGTCGAGTGTGGCATTCAGCCAATTTTCTTTTTCAGCTGGGTTTTGAATTTTTAGTATATCATCAAAACACTTAGGCTCATCAATTCTTTTGTCATTTACTGCAAATGCAAATCTGTCGGGCGGAACACCTTTATTTAATCGTTGTGATCGTCGCGGCAGAGTTTGCGTGTCATCCGGACTATCGTTATCGCCCGCTATATCTATATTTATATCAGTATCTAATATTGGTAATTTGGACACCGGAATTTCATCATTTGAATTTTCATTCTTAATTTGTGATGTTTCATTATTGTGGGATTCTCTATTTTCATCCTCCAAAAATTTTACTGTTCTGCTAATTATTACATTTTTATTATTTGTGCAAATTCTGTAGCCTTTGCTACGATTATCATATCCCACAAAAATTCCTTCTTGAGCGGTGCTATCCAGTTTTCCCCTATGTATTTTATGTACATATGCATATGCGCGACATCCGAATGTTTTTATATTTGATAAATCGGGTTTACGGCCGGTCCATTTTTCGTAAGGAGTTGAGTCGCATGAGGAGGTCGGGAGCCTATTTTGTATGTAATTTGCAGTATTTACGGCTTCCCCCCAAAAGGAATTCGGTAAATTACTGTCTTTAAGCAGACAGCGAGCCATTTCGGTCAGCGTACGATTTTTACGTTCTGCCACGCCGTTCTGAGCACTAGAGTAAGGAACGGTAAACTGGTGCTCAATTCCTTCTTTATTCAAAAATTCATTCACTTCCATACTAGTGTATTCACCCCCGTTATCGGAGCGAATTGCTTGCACTTTTCGGCCAAATTTGTTTGCGGTCATAGCCACATATTCCTTTAACTTAGAAAATACCTCAAACTTATTTCTTAGCAAATATATAATAGTATAACGACTGTAGTCGTCTATAAATGTAAGAAAGTAATATTTTCCACCTACAGTGGGGGTTTTCATAGGGCCACATAAGTCTGTGTGGACCAGTTCGAGTGGTACGGAGGCTCTAAATTGTGCAGCTTTGGGGTAAGGTGAATCAGTTAATTTTGACATTATGCATGTTTTACATTCAGTATTATGTTTGCAATCATTTAATTTTATACCCACAGCCATGTCCTTGTTAACTAAATCTTTAATGTGGTTAGTATTTCTGTGGCCAAGTTTCACATGCCACTTGTTTATGCAATTTTCGTTATCACAAGTTTGTATTACAATGTTCGCTGTGTGTTTGTTTTCAGAATAATTTAATTGACATTCATATAAGTTATTTTTCACATATCCCTCAATGCATGTATTTCCCTGATTTACAATTTTACAGGTTTTATCATCAAATACAGCGATACAGCCATTCTCTGTTGCTCTTTTTATAGAAATTAAATTAGTTTCTATTTCAGGGACATAAAGAACATTTTTAAGTGTTATTTTGTTCTGTGTGTTTTCCGAATTTACGGTATACAAATCCACAGTACCGGAACCCAAAGATTTTAGCTGCGTGCCGTTCGCGATAGTGACGTTAGAAACGTTATTTTTAAGATCGCGAAATTTTAGTTTATCATTGCAGATATGTGAAGACGACCCTGAATCAACCACCCAATTTACAGTTTTATCTCCAACATAAAAAGAATACAATTTATCAGCTTTTGGTTTATTGCTCCCCTCTGCAATTTGAGCGCTATCTGGCTTCTCATTGTTCTGAGAGCATATGTTGGATCTGAAGTTGGGTTTTTTGTTGAAATTTTTACTGTGACTTTTAACAGCAGAATTATTTTTGTTTTTTAACTTATAACATTCTTCTATATTATGATTACTTTTCTTACAGTATTTGCAGAATTTCTCCGATTTGTTATGGTATTGGACTTTTAACGCTGAATTTTGATAAGTTTTGTTTTCAAGCCTTTTGGCATATTCATCAGCTAATTTGTTTCGTATATACTCAGGTGTCAATTGCGCTTCGTCTTTCGATTCGAGACTTGTTATGAGAACGTCATACGAAGGAGGGAGTGAGCATAGCATTAATGCAGCTAGGTGCGATTCATCTATGACTTCACCTATAGCAGTGAGTCTGTCGCGTGTTTTATATATATCAGCTATATGTTGGTTTACATCACCACCTTCCATTAATTTTATGGAATAAAGTTTCCTAAGTAAGAAAAGCTTACTCGTAAGGGATGATCTTTCGTGGACTTGGCGCAGAGCATTCCAGCACTCTCGTGCTGTATCTAGATTCATAATATACACGATTTGTTCGTTATCAATAAGTAAATTAATTAAAGCTCTCGCTTTTCTATTTTTTGAACGCCACTGATCGGTTATTGGGTTGGGTGGATCGTCAGTAATGACTGTAAAAAGATCCTCTTTTTGCAAGTACATCTCAATACGAAACTTCCACACATTATAATTTGTAGAGTTCAGCGGTTCAATTTGTATATCTTTTGTTGCTGACATACTTAAACAAAATTTTTGTAATAGTTTTGTTAATATTTGTTCAATTCGTAAATATTCATTTAATATTTTAAATCAACACAGTTCGGATAAATAGTACTTGAAGAAGAAAATAAAATTAAATAGTTTTCATAAAAATAAGCACTTTTCAATACTTTCGATTTAGTGTCACTTCGGTTTTGAAGAAACAAAAACAAATATTTTCGCTTACATTTTCATTTCTTATTTATTTTATTATTTAAATGTAGCAATCTCTTCCAATGTGCAATGAAAAAAAAACTTTTGAACTTTTGTCAAGAATAAATCTAAATTTTCAATTCAAAATATCAGAATCATAATCTAATAGAAAAATACTTTCTGAATATGTGCATGAGTTCGGAGTTTCCTCAAATTAGTTATTTAAATATATTTATAACAAATATTTCTTACTAATAATTCTTTGCTAAAATAACAGTGATATAATTAAATAAAGTTTGGCTTACCTGGGTTTTCACAGGTAATTGCAAATTCCATTGGTGAAGAAAAAATCTCCTTAATATGACTTCTGTATTAAAGACCAGCAACTACTTTTCCTATAATTAATCTTGATTAGAGTGAGAAATTCTTACATAATATGTAGATCTATTATATTTAGGATAATTCACTCGTTGCTAGGTAATGAAAGAAAGCCTAGATGTTTTTTACTTTAATTTATTCATCTTAGACAAAAGGAAAAAATTATGATTAAATAGAATAAGAAAATGGAACGTCAGTTCCGAACAACGAAAATTACATGATTAAAAAAAAAGAATTACAATGTACTTGTAGAGAGACGCGACACATCGTCACGTGATACGGCAGGTGCACCGAACAATCTTTTGGCGGGAAGTAAAAAACAAAAAAGAAAGTTCGGAACAAGAAAAATGAAAGTTAATAAAAGAATGTCTGAGATTAAATATCACAACACAATTCACCTTAATATCTTAAAATTTAATACATGAATACATCTTCACCTGCAAAATCATAACTTCAAAAACATGTATGTCATACGATACATTAAGAAATTGGATTTTCGGCTTTCGGCGAGATTCCCCAAACGTTTTGAGATTCCCCAAACTCAATTCGACCATTTTTAGAAAATGCCTGTCTTTTTAAGTTCAATCACTGTACTTTATGAACCAATGGGATTAATTTAACCAAATTTGAAGTTTGGTTGGACCTTGGTTTGACACTGTGTCGATTAGCTTTGCGCTATATCACCCAAAAGGTGCGCTTTAACAATGCGATTCCCTCTCATTTGAGGAAATGCTCAACATCTACAGTGTACCAAACTTAGAGAAATACATTAAGTAAAACTCTGCTGATTCAGTTTGAGTGTATAACGAAAAACAATTGTCGCTGATGTGTTGCAATTTAATTCCGTTTAGGAGAGGGTAATAACTTTGTTTTGATTTGCTTTGCAAAAAAATGGTCGACATTCGAGCACTGGTTGATACTAGTATGTATAATAATAATTGTATGATAGTTACATAAAAATATTTACATAAACATCTTTTTTATTTAATGTCTAGATACTGTTAAAAGGAATATATTTAACTCTTGGTAAACGAGAATCAACAAATAGCAACCCTCTGCCATATCCCCCCCCCCCCACACACACGCAAAAAAAAAAAAAATCCTTAGATGTTTCTCTCAAACAATACATTATTTCAAAATAAAAAGATTTTGTTTATTCGTGATTAATGCATGAAATACCACTGGCGTATATATATATATGCCAGTGGCACCAACCACAACAATTTCAAAGGATAAAATTAATAAATTTATGGTTTTAAGTTCCTTTGAAAAGAAAAAAAAAACATATTATAAAAAAAAAAAATCTGATGTGGGCACCACATGACTTCCTTATACACTTTTAGAAATATACATAATGTTAAAAAACATTGACATTGGACCCGAAACAGTTGGCTAATTATCACCGTGTTCTGAGTTTTCTGAAAGTTAGCTAAAAACCGATTGCGAGATTTGTACTGGTAACGCTGACGAAGGCAGCAGGGACCCGAAAAAATTGGCTAAAAGTATTAAAAAAAAAGGAATTTTACCATGTTCTGAACTATTCTGAAAGTTTCAAATGTCTACCTAGTCGGGAAGTTAGTTAAATAATTTTTTTGTTGGACCATATAAACGCTGCCGAAGGCAGCAGGGACCTGAAACAGTTGGCTAAAAGTATAAAAAAGATGCATATTCACCGTGTTCTGAACTATTCTGAATGTTTCAAATGTCTAGCTAGTCGGGAAGTTAAATAAATTTTCTGTTGAACCATGTAAACGCTGCCGAAGGCAGCAGTGACCCGAAACAATTGGCCAAAAATATTTTAAAAATGCATTGTCACCGTATTTTGAGCTTTTCCGGAAGTTTTAAATGTCTAGCTAGTCGGGAAGTTAGTTACAAATCGATTCCAAGATTTGAACTGGTAACGCTACCGAAGGCAGCAGGGACCCTATACAGTTGGCTAAAAGTATTTAAAAAATGCATTTTCACCGTGTTCTGTTCTAATCTGAAAGTTTTAAATGTCTAGCTAGTCGGGAAGTTAGTTAAATAAATTTTCTGTTGAATCGCATAAACGCTGCTGAAGGCAGCAGGTATCGGAAACAGTTAGCTAAAAATATTAAAAAAATGCATTGTCAACATGTTCTGAGCTTTTCTGAAAGTTTCAAATGTCTAGCTAATCGGAAAGTCAGTTAAATTGCAAGATTTGTCTAAAACCGTTTTTGAGTTATTACCGTTTTTTGATACATTATGGCCAAATTTTTGTCATTACGAACCTAATTTTCCTAAATATCTCCAAAACGGAAAATCAGAGAAAGTCCAAAAAGGGAGGTGCACAACTAGATGTTATAACAAACCTATGTACCAATTCGCAACTTTCTACGTCCAACCGTTTTTGAGTTATGCGACATACCCACACACACACAGACACACACACATACAGACGTCACGAAAAATCGTGTAAAATCCCTTATATCTCTAAAACGAGAGCTCGTGTTAAGATTACACTTGCAGGTGTGCAACTAGACATCATGAAAGTCACACGTATAAATTAGCAACATTCAGCGATCATTCGTTTTCGAGCAATGTGAAATACAAAATCCATTTCGCAAATCGGGATTACTATACTTCCTTATACTTTGTATAAGGAAGTAAAAAAAAAACATAACGTTATTTACGATAATACAAAAATTAATTTCTTTTAAAACTGGAAAATGTTCAACATTTCTTAAGAAAAGTTTTTAACTCTTTTGCAGCTATTAAAATAATTCTGCAAATTGTATTGAAAAAGAAAATTAACAAAAATGTCACAGCACATTTTTTGTCGGTGCAAAATAACTCTGTGTTGATTAGCCAGAACTTATTGAAAGTTTAACAGTTTTTATGTATTATAATGAGGATTATTAGCTTATTAACATTAAAATTTTTGTGATTATAATTAGCATCATGAGAAAAATAGTGAAAACATAATCGATAATAAAAATCATAATTTTTCCGCCAAAGGAATGGTGCAAATTTTTTTTTCCTCATTTTAATTATAAAATATTTGTTCTATTTACACATTTCTTGTTTAAGTTCATGTGATGTATCACTGTCTTGTAGTCTTGCGAGCAAGACTTACACCGACAAAAATTAGCTCGAACATTTTTCAGAAAAGAAAAACTGTCAATAGCAAGGGGTTAATTATTATCGAAAATATCCAGCACAATTATGATAAAAAATAAAAAATAAAATGTGCTTTTGCAAATTGTGAAGTAATTTGAGAGTAAAGTAATATAAATTGATCACAAAGAAGAATGTTCTTTTACCTGACTTGGGTACAGCTTTAGTACAGTACTATCTTACTGATATTTAAATTTTTGTCACTTTTGCGATGAATTAAAATAGCTATAGCAGTTAAGTTAGAAAAGACCTTGGCGACAAACGACAGAGCTACTTCAGTGCCAAATTTCTAATTTCGCCAATTTGGGGCTACTAAAGCTTCTTCAAAATATAATTATTTTCTCTATTTTACAACGCATTTAAATCGAACAAATGTATTTTTAATCAAAACATTTTGTTTAGAAAAAAAAAAAAAAAAAAAAAAAGTAAAATTAAATAAATAAGTAAATAAAATAAATAAATAAAATTCAAACTATATAACAAAATGCAACCAACATCGTTGCATTCTCTATTCTATTCTATTTCTTAAAACAATTTTTATAGATGACACACGCAGCACATAAACATTAAAATTTTCATCTACTTTCTAAGATAGCAAGCGATCATGTTTTATATAAAAATTAATTCATTTTTTTACTTATTTTTATTTTATTTTGCACGCGCACTTTTTATTTCCTAATTAAAAATTATTAAAAAAAAACTTTTTCGATAGTGTTTTTTACGATACTGATTATCATTAATTTTCTTGTCTTTTCTTTTTCTTTCAATAATATATATACATATATATATATATATATATATATACATATATATGAATTTCTGGCGAAAGAAGAATTTAGTTTAGGACAAAGGGCTATTATTTTATTTTATTTTTTATTTTCTTTTATTTATTTATTTTTCAAATTATAACATCGCTTTCAAGTTATTCAATTATATTTTCGATAAATTTTAGATTTCGATAAATCTCCAACTATCGAAAAATGACACCGCAAAAATCCCAGATTGAGACTAATAGTCCCTAGTCCTAAAAATAAATAAATAAACAAATAAATCCGTGTATAAAAATGTAAAAGATACAATTATATGTATACGCGATTCTTTTATATAAATATTTGTAAGAAGAAGTCTCTCTAAATGTATCAATAAGTGATTTTGAAAGAAAACTGAAAGCACGTCTGCATGATGACGACATTGAAATATATATTTTTTATTCAGATTAAACGAAGAAATTTTTTCGATAAAATATTAAATTATCCTCAAATAAAATTTTCAGCTAACCCTACACCTGTCGACGATACCATCAGTTTAAAAAGCGTATAAAATCGAATGTATGGGATGAAAACGAAAAAAACTCCCAATATTAAGTGTGTAAGAAAAAAAAAAAAAAAAAACTCTAACACCGGAAAAAACGAAAGGTCAAAATTAACTAGAAAAAGCCGCTAAAGAGCGGGAATGAACTTGGGTTGGGGCCTGAAGCTACCGTCGAGGGTTTACTATGTCTCGCTTATTATGTGACTCTGTGGAGGAGGGCGCATTAGCCACCGCACTTCAGAATGTAAAAAAAAAAAAAAAAAAAAAAAAAGAGGAAAAAAAGTCTAAAAATCCATAGAAAAAGCATGGGCCGAAAACGAAAAAAACTCGCAATGTTAAGTGTGTGATAAAAAAAGACTGACACCGGAATAGAAGGCCAAAATTGATTACTAAAAGCCATCAAAGAGCGGGAAGAGACTTGCGGTGGGGCCCTGAAGCTATCGTCAAGGGCTTAATACGTCTCCCTTATTATGATCTGTCAAAAAAAATCCTGTTTTCTGCCAGAAATTTTCTGTAATTCAGAAAAATACGTTCTATCAACGAAAAAGTTACGTTGATAGAACGTGTTTTCTGAATTACAGAAAATTTCAGGCAGCAAACTGTAGCAAACAGGACTTTTTTTTGACAGTGTGTGACTCGGCGGAGGAAGGTGGTCGGGAGCTACCGTACTTTGGAATGTAAAAAACGAGGGGGGGGGGGAATCTAAAAATCCATAGAAAAAGTATGGGATGAAAACGAGAAAAAACTCACAATTTTAAATGAATAATAAGAATTATAAATAATAAATAATAAAGCTAACACCGGAAAAAAATGATTATGGTACGACTATAATCAAATAATTATGGTACGACTTGAAAACACAAAAGTTACATATTACTTTGACCTAAGGACAGATTGCCCTCCATGCGGGGGGGGGGTCTTTCTAAGAGGCTAGAATTGATTAGAAAAAGTCATCCAAGAACGATCAGGGACTTCCAGTGGGGCGCTGAAACTATCGTCGAGGGTTTTATATGGCTCGCTTATTATGTGACGTATATACCTCATTTCAGTCTAACTACAAAGCATTAGGCGCTATAAATAGCTATTTTGTTTCAGAAAGGATTTTATAGAGTTCTTTGGTTGTTTTTCTTGGCATATTTCACGATTTTCACGTGAGTAATAATATATTCCTATATTACCTCAAAAATCTTCCATTAATTTCAAAAAACATATAAGGAACATAAAAAGTAAATACGTTTTTAAAATTTTTAAGGTCTCGATACCTTTTCTAACCTTCATATACCACTGGTACATTAAAGAACTACCTCACAAAATCCTCATTAATTACTAGGATTAGATGATATACTAATGTTTACTGCAGATATTTAAAAAAAAAAAAAAATTCTTAAATGACTAAAAAATATATTTTATATTTATATTATCATTTTTTTATAATATATTCATATATATATTATATCTGTTTTATAATGTAGTAGGAAAAAACCCATAAATATATACGATTTTTTCAAAACTGTCTCTCTCAACATTTTTTTTTTTTTTTTTTAAGGGAAAGAAAAGAACAGAAATTAAGAAAAAATAATACCTGTTGTTTGTTTACTTTTGCTCATTTAAAAAAAAAAAAAAAAAAGTTTTCTCAGTTTTTTTCTATTTACTTATTTACAAAAGCTAATTAGTTGCAGATGTTTACGCCATCTCCTCCGGGAATGATGAATAGTTCTTATTTGGTTCTTGTTTAGTTCTTAGTTTCTACCGTTGAATAATGCAGCAAATATTCACTCGTGTTTAATCTAATTTCTTACATTGTTTTATACAATGCTTAAAAAAACAATTTTATTTATCTGTTTTCATTTATTAATTTTAAAAAGAGAGAATAAATTTTTATAATTCAATGGAGAATGAATTAATAAAATTTGTCTATGTTAATGTGCAATTAATGGGAAAAAAAATGAAATATTTGTATTCCAAAATAAATTTCACACTAAATCTCATCTCTATTTATGCGTCATAAACAGTGAATTTAGTAATGATACTATTCGATTATTAATGTTAAATATTTATTTAACGCTTTAGTGTTAGTCAATTTTTACATATTTTATATGTTATCATACTTACCTACCATCTCATTAATAACCGTAGAATTGTTATCGCCCCTTGCAAAAACGCCCCTTTTTTCACACCACTTTATTTTTAGAATAATTGTCGCCAAATATTGTTACGATTAAATAGGAATAAAATTAATATAAAAAATGACTTGTGCGAAAAAAAAAAAAAGGCGGGTACTAAAAGTTATACGGTTCATAATGAGATGGTTGGCAAGTATGTGTTATGTTTCTGCTAAATATCTATTCTTATACCAATAAATTTTCATGTATGAAAATGTGTTGCATTATGTGAAAACTCCACAAAATATAAACATTTGTTTTAATAAATAGAATTGTAAACTTTTCCCTTTTTTATTCCTAAATTTTTATCCTTCATCATTTGCCTTTTTCTTTCAAAACTTCTGTTTATCTTTAATAAACATTTCGCATTGTAGCTTTTTGCTTGTATAAAGAATCTGAATGTAGGAAATCCTAAGATTGTTTTCATTTGTTTGCTCAATGATGTATTTACATAATATTTTACAAGTATTTATTATTAATATTATTATTATTACAAACATTAAAATACAGGAATTAAATATTAATAAATTATTAATACTTTTATTTAATACTTATATATATATATATATATACATATCTATCTATCTATATCTATATATATATATATATATATATATATATATATTGTTAATTATTATTTTTTAAATATTTTTCAATCAATCAATTTGTGGGTCAGTGACATTTTTTTTTTCTTTTTAATTTTCGAAGGAAAAATATCGGTAATGGCTCTTGCCTTCTTAATGTAACAATGATGCTGAATGAGTAATTCATTAAAAATATTCCCTCGTGGCAAAAATTTGAATTAATATCTTTTATTCGCTCAAACAAATTACCATAACTTTATTATGTCCTACAAAAAATTTCATAACTTTCTCAAAAATAGTTTAGTCTGTAGACAACTTTAAAATAAGGTAGTTTAATTTCAGACACCTTGTATTTATTTTAAGACAATAATATATTATCCTATGCCAAGGAATGAAACATCTTATTTTTAAGTTTTTTGACTTGTTCTAAAGGATTTTTGAACATAAATAAAAATATAATATATTAAATAAAATTAAACACTCGTATAAAATAAATGAAAATTACACTATGTTACACTATCATACTTGCCAATCATCTCATTAATAATCGTACAATTGTTAACGCCCCCTGACAAAACTCCCCATTTCTGACACCACTATATTTTTAGAGTTATTCTCTCCAAATATTATTCCGGTTAAATAAGATTAAAATTACTCTAAAAAATTATTGGTGTGAAAAAAAAAAAAGCTGGTACTAAAAATTGTATGGTTCATAATGAGATGGTTGGCAAGTATGCACTATGTTAGATAAACGTAACCATCGAATGAACACCAATTTTGTATTTAATATGGGTATCTGTATGGAAATTACTTACATATTAGACAACTTGTATAAATATATTAGATTTTTGTCACACTTTTGGGGAAAAAAAAAAAAAAAAAAAAAAAAAAAAAACATCAAAGCGTCATTGAAAACACAGCAAATTTTTTGTTTTAAATTTAAATGTATAAATAACAGGTCCATTAAATAAAAAGTTCCATATGAATAAGAAAAAAAAACAGCGTTACCATGATTACCTTAAAGCTAGCAGTCCCGCAACATACAGTTAAATAACACACGTCTCATCTAAGACTAAACTTTGTTTAGGCGCAAGTAAAAATTTTAATTTTACATTAAACGAAAACGTGTAAATAATTTATTTTTTCATGCTTATGGTAAAAAATATAAATTAATAAATGAATTAATCAGTAAAATAAATCAAAATCCATGTTTAATTTTTTTTTTTTTTTTAATTTATTATAAGAAATCATGTATTTTGTTCCATTTTAAAATTTTCAGTTGCTAAACATTTTTTTTTTTCTAAATATCAAAACGCATACCTTAAAGCAGAATATGCAATACATGAAATCGATTAATAAGTTTCCGTCTGCAAGGCAGAATGGGACTGACGCAATCTTATCAAGAGGAACATCAGTCAAATATGCCAAGAAGAACGTGCGTAATAAAGGGATGCTTATCGATCGCTAATTTCACAAAATATGGATTTGAAGAAATCAGATCTTATAGGCTGTCCGTACTTTAAACAATAAGGGCTTTTACACTTTGGTTTGAAACACAATTTGTTCATATATTACAATTTAAATGTTATCATATAATTTGTACCATGTTATAGAGATTTAAATAAGACAAAATATTAATAAAAGAGACAACGCTAGATGCATAAATAAACTAAAAGTCTTCAAAGTATAAAGCACCAAAGAGTTTAATTAAAAATGAATAGACACCAGTTTCTTTAGTATTGAACGTACTGCTACCAATGCATGATGCGCTGATGATGGCTTCAGCACACATGATTTTGCGATTACTGTTATCGAAGAGGTTATCTGCATTTTTCATTGATACGTTTGGTGTTCTATGCGTTCAAAAAACATATTATTGAATATATATTGTTTCGTAATGGGTGTTCTTGAATTCTCTGCGAATGTTGTTTATAAATTCGTGGTTATATATATAAACATTTTTCTTTATGATATTTTTACTTAAAATGCATAATTTTCGCTTATGATTAAAAAAAGATGAAATTATAATGTATACATACATGTCTGAAAAAACAGTTAATTAATATCATCGAGACAAACATCAGACAAACATAGAAAAAAACATAAACATAATAAAGAAGAATTTATGCGTTCCATATTTAACGAAAATTAGATTAAAAAAAAAAAATGCTTTAATATTACCTTGCTTTAAATAATAAGCGTAATCCCGCTTTAATCCATTTGAAATTTGTATGACTTGTCTAACAGCACATTTATCTATAGTACATATTCAGGAAGTTTCAGGGATGTATTTCTAACCTGAAGACATCTTGAAAATATCCTTAGGAGAAGATGCGCTGTTAGGGTTACTAACTTAAAAAAAATGATTTTCAGATTTTCACAAGCGTTTAACATCAATTTTAAATTATTTCAAAAAGATCCAGATGAATCAAATTTAGACGTTTCTGACGAAACAGTTTTTTTTTTCCCTCTAAAATTTAGAATAAACACTTTTGAAACAAAAATACATTAAACTCATTAATGCATTTTCATCTGCCAGATAGAAAATGAATGACACAATTATATTAAGAGAAGCATCATGTATAACAAAACAATATTTAACTGCTGACTATATCACGAAAATTGGATTTACAAAAATCGTGTGAATAAAATGTACATATTTTAAGAAATGAGCACTGAGGAAAAATTCTGTAACTGACATCTAGAAACTAGATCGTGGCTCTAAAAAAAATAGCTTCATGTCATCTATATAAATTCTAGTCCCCTTTAAAAGCGAGTTCTAGAAACCCTTTCTAGAATTATAGAGAGTTTGTCGATATTATCGATGTCAAACTTATTTAAAAATCTCAGTAAATAAATGTGAATACAAGAGACATATTTTAGCAAATATAATATTTGTTTAAGACCCAATTCTAGAAAATCAAGCAAGAATTTCTCGCAATACAAAGGATTCAGAATATTCAGAATATTGTTTCACCATCTAGAAATGTGTAGACAAGACATTATCGATCATTTCGTCTATTCAGCTTATTGACGTGCCTTATAGGCATAGCTCGGAAATCTCTATTTCTGGTTTAGGGATTTAGAAAATGATCACTTATTCGTTCAAGATGAAGGCGGTATATATATATATATATATATATATATATATATTTCTCAGTGAGCTTTTTTCACTTAATACTGATGACTATGTGCTGATAATATTCACATTTTTTTGTGTGGAGCGCATTTCTTATAATTAGCATTACAAACGGGTGTAGAACGAACACGTGTAATAAAAAAATTTTTTGACAACAACAAGCGACAAAATTATGCTGTCGCTAATTCCCGAGCTTTTAAAAGCAGGACAAACTAAAAGAGACTGATCTATTTTCCACACCTTTTTCACTCACTATTGTAAGTGAGAGAGCCGTGTTCGAAATGTCATCTTGATGCACTGTTAAAAATGGTTTCTTAAAAATGAGCTAAATTGTCTCAAAATAGTTCCGTAGCAATATGTACTTAAATTTGAAAACCCATGTACTCATTTTTGAGTATATTGATATGTCAAACGTGTAGATATTGAGATTCTTATTGGTCAACCCTATTTTTGAATTTGTCAATATACTCAAAAATGAATACATGGATTTGTAAATTTAACTATGTATTGTTTCGGAGCTATTTTGAGACAATTTAGCTCATTTTTAAGGAACTATTATTTACAGTGCGTGTACCCTCCCTCCCCCCCCCCAAACATTGTGTCAAAACGGCTTGAGCAAAGCAATTCTTTAGAATAGTGATAGTTTGCATTTTTTTTTCTTGTTAGCAGACATTTCAATATATACATGTTATTTATTTAAAACATCGTATTCACATGGTAACTTTTTAAAAGAGAATACAAAATGTAATAGTAATCAAACAGTAAAGTAACTTTACTAACCTTTCAACTCTTCTCTCTCTCTCTCTCTCTCTCTCTCTATATATATATATATATTTACATATAGATATATATTATTATTATTATTATTTTAAATAAGAATGTTTTAAAAAATTCCATTTTATGAAATTGTAATGCAAAAATTTAAAAACTTTAAAAGCTTTTTTTTTTTTTTTTTTCATTATCATTTTCGATTTAAATATAAATTATATTTAAGGCTACAGTGTTAATTTTCTTTTGAGATGGTTTTTGAAAATATCTTGAATAAACCGCATTATTTTTTCACTAAAATTACTATAGTAATAATAATAATAATAATAAAATGTATTAATATGCCTTAACCTTTATGATTAATAAATGAATCCAAAATTTAGAAATTCTTTATTCATGAATTCATCAACCGTGAATATTTATTTAAATCAAATTGGAGTGTACACTGTACAGGTTGATATTTTTATTTATTACCAACTATGTGAAAAATACCAGAGCCGGGAATCGAACCCGGGCCCTCCGCTTAACGCACGGATGCTCTACCACTGAGCTACCCTGGCCGATAACCAGCTAGGTATTTCTCACATAATATACGTTGGCAAAGTCACCGAGTCTGCAAACGCAGATATATCAGGTGAAACAATAATAATCGTAGCACAACTCCATAGACCACGAAATTTCAATTTAGAAATTCTTTATTCATGAATTCATCAACCGTGAATATTTATTTAAATCAAATTGGAGTGTACAGGTTGATATTTTTATTTATTACCAACTATGTGAAAAAAACCAGAGCCGGGAATCGAAGTGGTAGAGCATCCGTGCGTTAAGCGGAGAGCCCGGGTTCGATTCCCGGCTCTGGTATTTTTCACATAGTTGGTAATAAATAAAAATATCAACATGTACACTCCAATTTGATTTAAATTAAATCCAAAATTATTTAATGTGCAGTTTCTGTTAACTACGAAATACTTTTATGTGCCAAGTTTTTATTAAATCATACATTAAATGGGAAAAGCGCTAACAAGATTAACAAAGGTTAGATTTAATCTCTAAATTATACCATGTTTTCAATTCTGGTTTATAGATACATTTAAGTTTCAATGTATTTTTGAAAATAGTAGAGATCTGATTTAAAATTGTTCAAATTGATATGAAATGAGAAAAAAAGAATAAGAAATATTTTAAATAATGTAAATAAAAGACTTTTATTTTATTACATCAATTTTCTTTCCCTTTCCGTTTCTTTCTTTCTTTTTCTTTCTTTTTTTTTTTTTTTTTTTTTTTTGTCTTCCTGCGCGATTTGTTACAAGTATTTGAAAATATTTTTACAGGGTGATCATAATTAAAGTTACGATTTCAAAACGCTATAATTTTAAAACTACCCTTCAGTTACCTCTGGATTTGGTATTTTACGATTTGGTATTTTACCAGAGCAATCGTGATGCAATAAAATTTTGTTTGGCAAAAGAAAAAAAAATAGTTCCGAAATGTGCCGTTAAGTATTTGTTTCATGAAGCTCCTCTTTTTCTCTTTTCACTATGACTCTTTCCGCTGTAAACACGTATTCTTGTCTCTTTGCTAAAAAACGTGTAGTATACCCTTGAAGTCTATTGTTCCCTGCTATTCCGTTGTGTTGCTAGCACCATTCCTGTGTTTAATGAGTCCATTTAGGCGTCACCCCTGATATTATCCTGACAGCGCCATCTATAGGAACATGTTGGAACTACTTTTTCCCTCCCCTAAACAAAATTGCATTGTCCCACGATTGCTCTGGTAAAATATCAAATCGCTCTGAAGGATAATTTTAAATTAGGGCGTTTTAAAATCGTAACTTTCTTATAATCAACATGTATATAAATACACTTGCTACATATTTGTATAAAAACATTGGTAACGGTATAGATTTTAAATGTAAAATACTGAAATGTGCAGGTATTACTACACAAGTGAGTTGGAAATGAAATACCATTTTCCAATAAATGTAATCATAAGTTATTATCCATTACTTTTCGATGACGCACTTAAGTTATTAAAAAAAAAAAAAAAAAAAAAAAAAATCTATCAAAATACACAACATTCAAATTGTCACAAAGTACATTCATAACAATGAAATTTTTATCGATCGTTTATTTCATGAAAATTAAACTTCAAATGTAACATTAATAATCATTATTTAACTTAAATAAATTATGTATCTCCACTTTAACTTTAAATATAATTTTTATATTATATTATTATACATTTAAAAACAATGTATATGTTCTAATAATTTTTTTTTCTTTAAATAGAAAGTTTAAAATGCACGTAATGGTTAATTTAGTAATTGTTATTACAAAACACTTTACATAATACCTAATTACAGCTCGTGAAGTACACATGCAAAAAATCGATTAATACATCTTCAACTGTAGAAAGGAATATGATTGACGTTATCTTATCAAGGAGAACATCAGTCAAAGATGCCAAGAAGTACATGCATGACAAAGGGATGTTTATCGATCGATTACTCCATGAAAATTGGATTTCAAGAAGTCATGTTTATAATTTGTCTACACTTTAGATATTGATTTTATTTCCAATTTAGTTTCAAAAATATTTTGTACAGCTGTGACTTTTTATCATTAACAAGTATTCTGTATATTTTTACAAGAATTTAATCATAAAACAATCTAGAGTGACTCCATTCGACTTTTCGATCATTAAGTAATGAACTGCTGTTTAAACAAATTCAAATAAACAAATTCGTTAAATAAACAAAAGAGATAATTATAATAAGGTGTTTTAGTATTTTTCCCATATGGTATCGAGAAATGAGATAAGAGTGTCGAAAAAAAAAAATACTATTTTTTCTTAAACTAAATTAGAAAGAAAGGGAGAGCTTTAGGTTTTAACTTCGACAGAATTGAATAGTGCCAAGAAAATTTTGACTGTCTTCGTATTCTGTATATTTACTAAATTTAATGTTTTATGTTTTAAATGTTACGACACAATCCATTCAATCCCATTTTGACTTTCCGAACACTATAGTGTGGAAAGTATTGTAATCATGTCAAAAATCCGAATTGGAGATTTTTATGTTTCTATGCGTTTCGAGGTCCCCTGAGTCCGTTTTCACTATTTTTACGATGATGTATGTATGTGTGTGTATTATTACTAGTACACATATATGTGTATTTTTAAAAAAGTAATAATAGTAATTGAGTATATGGAGGTCTATGTTTAAAATATACGAAAACATCATTACACTTCGACACCCCACTTTATCCTAACTGATTGTATCAAAAAGAACATAGTTATCAATTTTAAGGGTTTGAAAATAATTCTAAAATTGAAAATCTATACACTCCTAAGACAGTAGTACATAATATAGATTCATATATTTTCATATACAGGATAAAATAGAAATGTATGTAATCCTAATAAGTAAAAGACTAGACTTTTTTTTTTTCTTTACAAATTTATGTTATAGGCGTGTACATAAACATATTACGTTACTTTTACTTCCGTAACCCGCCTATCGTAGGTAATGGGAGTATTGTATTCGGACAAAAAGTTCGGTATCGAGTTTTTAACTATCTACATGTTTTAAGACCTCCGGGATCCAAAGCAGTGTTTTTCAGCAATTTGTCAGTGTGTATATGTATGTGCGTGGGAAATATGACTAACATATAACTAAAACTAATAAAGATAGAACGTCGAAACTTTAGAAGTAAAACAGGTCTGCTGCAAAAGCTTTTTTTTTTTTTTTTTTTTTTTTTTTTTAACGGCTGTACAGATTTTTTCAAACTCGCCATAATAACTTCCTTTTATATTTCTTTCGTATGTAATTGTTTTTTTCAGGTCAACCATTAAGTTTGCCAAGTTTTGGTGAAAGTCATATCTCAAAAATACCCCAAACGCTTTTTTTTTTTTTTTAGTTGATGCATAAATCCCTTTTGGGATATCCGTTCGCATATATTACGTGGTTATTGCAGGAAAATTAAGAGCCATACTTATTAGGTAGGTCAGTTTTAGATCTCGAAAATGGGTGTTTCAAAATACGACTCTACCGATTTTTTTTATAAACTTGCTATGTAAATTAGGTTATATATACCTTTATACACGTATCAGTTTTTCCTTAAAGCAAAATTGTTAGGTCAATTTTATGTTTTCTGACCACATTATCTACTAAAGTGCATATAAAGTTTTCTGTTTGTTACACATAAGATATTTTCACTTTCCATGAGTTTCATTGCAATTTTTTTCCATTTCCTATTTTATTTCAGGAGACTCTGTGAAAGAATGACAAAGTTTTTATAGCAGGCTACAAGCAATAATCTTCATTGTCTAAAATGTTTTACAGGTATAATTTTAGTTCTTAAATGAATGTTAAATGAGTCAAGAAATAAATGCAAAAATTATTAATAGTGTTAAAATTTATCACTGAAAACTAGAGATATTTATTAATCTTCTTTTCTAAAAATAATAATAAAAATAAAATAATAATTCATATTTAAATACTTTTATCACATCGGTCTTTAATTTTGACTCCATGATATTAACAAAAGAAAAAATAAACAGGCATAACTCTAAAGTATTTTCATTTTCCTTGCTTACGATTGTGTATTGTTGAAAATGTTTAAAACCCTTTTTTTCTGCATCTGAATTGTTGTAGAGGAAATAATAGTTTTACAGTAACAAGTAAAATAAGAGCCCAATTCTCTGTCATATATGCTTTTTTAAGATGAACATTGTATGTGTAATTAGGAATTATTAAACTGATTAACAAAATCTTCATTTTTGAAGATTTATCTATAAATTTACTTACAAATTTCAGAGTTAGCGTTAATTAGATCTATTATATCTTCAATGATAAATAAGCATGCAACTTACTTTCAGGTTTTTTTTTTTTTTTCTTATTTATTTTTAATAAACATTCAGTTAATTTTGAATAATTACATTTTTACAAATATACAACTAAACGAACTGAATTAAATAATGCAATTAAATAATGATAATATCACATTTAATAGTACGTATATGTAACGTAATCACTTAAAAATATAAAGAATATGTTTCTGTGAGATAAATGCCACGAAAACGTAATAAAGATATTTTTCCCGAAAGAGTTGACGAATCTTCTGTAAATTTTCTGGATATTGTAATAGTGAGCCTTCCAGACCCTACAACTTCACAAGAAAACAGTAGACTTTCAGTGACACATAAATCTTTTGGTTTATAATTTTCTATTTTTAATGTTCATTAAGTATTACACCATTTGTTTAAATCTAATATATATATAAACAAATATATTTTACATTTTCTACTATTGAAAAACACACTACATTAATATACGTTTTAAATTTTACCTGCGGTCTATAGTGCCCCGTGCCATGGACCATTTTACCGCGAGCATGGGGTAAAATGGTCCACTTTACCAATTGCTAAAAAAATATATATATTAAAATATGTAAGCCTAATTATTACTTTTGACTGAGTGCAATATTAACATCAGTATACATGTAATATGCACAAATATTTTTAACAGCCAAAAATCATTATTTTATGAGTAAGCGCTTAAAATTTACAAAAGTGGCCCATTTTACCCCGGTCTGCCCTATATAAACTCATTTCTAAGTTAAATAAATATTTTTAGGTATAAAATCCCTTTAAATATGATTTTATGAAATACATGTATTTTTTAAAGATTTTGATTAAGAAAATTAAAAATAATATTTTAAAATAAAATAAAATTTACTAATTTTTATTAAAAAAAAAAAAAAAAAAAAAAAAAAAAAATCTTATTTTTTGTTTTTAGAGATTATCTTATTGCCACGTTTTCTATTTAATTCCCTGTCTTTGCCTGAGAATCCCCATTTACTCATGAGGAAATGATGATGGGTTAGTAATTGATTTTTCGTTAATTATTCAAAGAGGGAACGAGGAAATTGTACAATTCCAAAGTTCTCCTAACATGGAGGAAATAATTTATCTTGAGTATTTCTTTAAATCACTTGCTTTAATGCACGGGTCTTATGCGATTTTTCTTTCCGTTAAAAGATGCATTTAGAGATTCAGTTCAGCGTCAAATATAAGTATACACATTAGGCGTCATGTGCATTCCATAG
This sequence comes from Salticus scenicus, assembly GCA_963930645.1. Classification (NCBI taxonomy): domain Eukaryota; kingdom Metazoa; phylum Arthropoda; class Arachnida; order Araneae; family Salticidae; genus Salticus; species Salticus scenicus. The sequence continues at coordinate 275,547,167 of OZ005656.1, read as the reverse complement.
TTCTTGTAGCGTTTGCCCTTGTTCATAGTTGTCAACTTTACCGCATTTTCAGTACCACTACTTTAAAATAGTTTTTTTCTTATTTAATTGAAGACTTTTAATATTTAAATAAAACAAAACGTATTCTAAAATCATATTGGTACATAAAATGTGTAAAACTTTCCAACTGTGCTTTTAGTTCATATAGCATTTTACTAGCTCCTTTATTTAAGAGGCAATATTGATAGTGTTGTATATACATGTTTTATACAAATAAATCTTTGTATTGGAAAATTGCGTTTTACGCTTCTCTATAATTTGTAAATAATTTTATCAATAAATAAATTTGTTCATTTACACATATAAACATGAAAAGTAAAATATCAACTGTTTTTATTCTGAAGTGTTATTATATGATTTTTAATTCTTGAATACATAACACATCATAACATTTTTAACATATTTTTAATTTAGGTCTCGAAAAACTCAATTGAAAATCTTTGTTTTTTCATTTAAATAATACAACACAAACATATTCCATATAATTTCACTTTTCTTTCTATACCAGTTATTATTTATCTATTATCTATCTTATCTTATCTTATTTTCTTTTAATTAAATATTTATGTTAGACAATAATACAGTACTATAAAGAGTGGATTACCGAGAAAAGAATAGCTCGTAAAACATTTTAACAAGTACTGTTTATGCAAAAACATTCAACCATAAGATTTTTTTTTTTTTTAATGTAAGAATAATTTTTTCTCCACTCTGTGCATTATTATGTTTATGAATTATGACTTGATCGTTTTCGATAATTAAACATCCAATTAAAAGACTCTTACGCGACATAATTTCTGTTATACTCTCCACATAGCAATTGAATTTTTATACTATTAATAATTAATTTTGAAAAAAAATTTAGACCAAATTCAGTAGAAGAATCCCATTAAAAGCTGAGACATAAAGATGAATCATTTGTAATTTTACGGTATTAGAGGACAAACAGTCAAGAGGCGGACTACTCGGAGGTTAATACTGATTGACCATACGGGTGTCCAAAGCAAACTTGTAGTCGATTACATAAGTCCTTAATCGATTACAATTACGATTATTTTTAATCTTGAAAAGCCGATTACTAATACGTAATCGATTATATAAATTAGATTACGATTACAGTTTTGATTACGTTTTGACTAGACTTTAGAATACGATTACATTCAGATTACGATTACTTTTTTTACTGTCAAATGAAGAGCTTGTTTCCAAATGGCGTTAAGTCATTTTTTTCAGTTCTTCAAAAAACGCGATTTGGTTATGTAAGGTTTATCATTGAATTTAAGTAAAATATAATTTTTCCCAGTAATCTATGGATGATAATAACACTAAATTACATGTTTAAAAAAATCCTGACAGTATAGTTATTTAGAAATAAAAAAAGAAAAAAATGACTTAACCCTTTTTGGAACAAAACTATGACTTACGCTCTTTTGGCACAAACAAATAACGAAATGAAATGACTTAATTCCATTTGAAAGTAATACAAGTAATTTTTTTTCATGTAAATACAGCATATATTTTAGCTATATACAATTTTGGAAGGTAGTTAGTTACTACAAATCTTGATTTACAAATTCTATTTCTCCATCTTTATCATTATTTGCACTTATGTTAGCGTTAGCAGTATCTTTGCAAGATTATTCATAAAAATAAAAACATTCGTGCAATTTGTTAATTTTCGAAGCGTTAAGTAATTTTAAAACATCTGTTTTTCTTTGCTTGTTTCATATTGTTTTTTGTTTTTATTTCAGAAGGGGCGCATGGGAGAATTTTTTTCCCTCGTTTCAGGATCTTTTGACGGCAAAACGAACCACAGTAGGTTGTCTTGATTCCCTCATCTCGCTTCGTAATTTACAGTACTTTTGCCTTTGAAATCGACAAACCTTGTTTGCTTTTCAGACGACAATGCGCAAAATTTTTCCAATCTAGAATATTCCACTGCTTCTTATACTCGAAAAGATTTCCAACCTTAGAGAAATGTTCAAAATATTCATTAGAGAGTAAAATTGTATCCACTTTCTTTAAACTAGTCTCCACTCGGCTGAATGTTCTATCTGGTGATAAGTAGGAGTGACCACATACTAGTGAATAGTATGCGAAGGTGAGGTCTTTTGAGCAGCCACTGCTGAAAGCATTCCTAATATGGTATAATTTTTATTTCTGTGATAATTCCTGATTTTGCATCAGGTCAAAACATATTGTAATTTCATCTTCTCCTATAAGCTTTTCCCCTAAAAGTGAATAAAATTTTTTGCTTCGGTGTTTATGAATCAAAAGTTCGCTTAAGAGGGTCTTTTCTTTTTTCTGTACATTTTTCTGAATTCATTTGTATTTTTTTTCCTAATTCAGAAGGAACAAATGTCTTTTTTCGGGGTTCCAAAGCCAAGATTAAAATCTTTTACAAACAAATTATAATAAAGGTTATAAGTACATTCCTCTTTATATTTTTCTATGGACAAAAAAAAAAAAAAAAAAGTATCTCAATGTACATTCTTTTCCTAACTTTTTACTTTTCACAAAAGGCCAGACAAACCACGTGATCTCAAGGCACGCTACAATTGGTTAAACTTGACTTAATCCCTTTTGGCACAAAACTTACTTGTGAATTAATTCTTTTTGGAAAAAAACACGGATTTCACTTTCTGTTTTCATTATGACTAAAATTCGTTTGGAACTTCTACTTAGTGAAAATATATTGTTGAACATGTGCTGCGACCTTTTCCATCGAAAAGTCAATTTTTAAAATTTTTGACTTAACGCCTTTTGGACACCAGCTCTTCAAATTAAGATTACATGAAAAATCGATTACGATTAAACTTCGATTATTCAGATTTCTCAATTTCCATGTGATGAATATCGCTTGTATAAAACCTGTCTTAGATATTATATATATCCTTAAATATATCTTGTATATATCCTCTCCTTATATTCTATATGTATTCATTATTTTATTTGCTCTCAGATTAAGCTTTTAATATCACAGTAAGCAGATTAAAAATATCAAGTAATTTATCATCTAAAACGAGATAAATTTTATATTTATACAAAACTCTATATTTTGACCATCAAAGAAATGTAATCGTTATAATATTGAAAGAAGTTTTAAGTATGGGTCAGTAATTAAAATACTATCTCAAATATCTGTCACAAACTTCACTTCTTTATAATAACTTAGTAGACCAAAATTTATTTTCAAATCGACCAACAGTTCCGAAGCATGCAATTCGTTTTATATTACTTTTGCATTTTCAGTAGAAAAGAAAGATTAATATATATATATATATATATATATATATATATATATATATATATTTAGTAAAACATAAAAAGGAAAGAAGTAGAAGCGATGTAAATATGGAGAACCCCTTAAATTATATCATATGTAAGTATGTACACTCATTGAATTACATTGGTAGCAAAGTGTAAAGGTATAAGTAAGAAGTCTAAATGAAAATGCAATCAATTTAATTGAAAAAGAAGTTTCAAACATTCGCATTCGATTTAAACAAAACTGTCAGTTAAAAATGCATATTTTTTTATTTTATTTTTTATTATTTTTTATTTTTTTTTAACAAAGGAGAAATATCATATGGATATAAATTTAAAAATTGCAAATTAGATGTACCTGTTGCCTATAATAAAAAATGAGTTTAGTTATTTTTATACCTTCATAGATTATGATGACACCTGTATTAATTAAATGATTTTATTAAATGGTCTAAATGATATATTTATGTTTCTCAAATGGATAGTCATAAACAATTATTTCTTGTCTGTAAAATTTAGCACTACTACCCCCCCTCCCCAATAAATAAATAAATAAATAAAATCAATTAATAATTCATTAATTTTTATTTTTTCTTACTTCTGAACATTGAACTTCATATATATACAGATAGAATGTAGGAGAGATTTAAAATTCTTTTAAATATTTTAATTTAATTTAATCAAAATTAAATTTTCAAAATTTTCCGTTTTCAGTAGCGTGCGGGAACTCGTATAGAATTTTCCAGCGACACTGAATAACCTCTTTACGGGTGCTGAAGATGCACAGATAGAGAGATGTTTTGAACTAATTTTTGCAATTTTTGGATATATTTTGTCATCTTCCTTCCAAAAATTTAGAGGGCAAATATCTACTCCACCGAATGGCTCTTTTAAATAGTCCGTTATTTCCGATTTTGCTATATAATTCTGGTCAAGTTTACGTGATCTTTTCCCGTCCAAAAGAGCAAACAGTTTGGTCTTTTTTTTTTTTTTTTTTTTTTTTTTTTTAGGTTCAGTTGCGGCTTTTTGTTCTGGTTCTGTTATTTCTTCGACAAGAAAGTGATTCTTCATTTCCTTAATTATTATTTCACACACTTGCTCATTTGTTAAGTCCAGGCAACTATTCTTGAATCGTGGATCCAAAATTGTTGATATAATAAATAGTGTATTTTCTACATATTTTTTCATCCTTTTTTCTAAGGAAAATTCCAAAGCTTGGATGAGAAATCTTTCTTATAGATTTTAAAATTGTTTTACAACAATAAATTACAATAAATACAAATCTATTAAAATTATTTTATTAGGCCCCATACATAACAGTAATCATTACAGAAATATGTTTAAAAAGAGAAATACACCTATTTCGCAATATTTCGGCAATCCGAATGTTTTACTTAAATTTACTAGAGCATACGCAAACAGATAAATGAACGGAGAGACAGAAGAGGAAAAGACAATCAAAAATTAAATTTAAAATATTTCAAGAAAGTAAATTAAAATTTAGTAAGTTCAAAAAATTATGAAATCATTAAAGCATATCTAAATTTTAAAGTTGCTTTTTTGTGGACAACTTAAGTTTTAAAACGGGTCAATATCAATCATATTTCAGCGATTTCTTTTACTTTTTAATGGAAAAGCATCTTATTAAGTGGATTGTTAACATATTTAGTTTTGTGATTAAGCAAAACTCCTTATTCTCATAAAAATATTTTCGATTTGTTTGTTAACTTTTATTTATTTTTTTTTAATTTCAATAAAGCGTTCTACAAAATATTTTTTATAAATAAAACCCTTTTAAAAGATTTATAAAAAAATACACAAATAAATTCATATATATTTCGTAGATATAGAAAATGAAACAGTCATTCTAAAGAATAATCATCTATAACGTTGCTAGGAAGTATTAAAAATGATAATCAAACGAAAATGCAATTCCAGCAATTTCCAATTATAACCGTTATTGAAAGTGAAAATTTTTGCGTTGCTCTCTAAATCTTATTGCTAATGACATTATATTCTGCAGGAAGCATTTTCTTCCGCATATGTATTGTTAATGTCGACTGTATTATGATTTGTGCGAAATGAAAGTTAAAATATGATCTATAGAAATAACTTTGATAGGTCGCAATGCTTTGAAATTCTTTTAAATTTCCCTGTACACAAACCACTGGTAATATTTACCCTATTTTTAAAAGGGAACAATTCCATAGTGAACTTGAAGAACATAACATATATCAGTTTCAAAAATTTCCATGAATATTTAAGGGAATTAGAGCGCGCAGAGACGAACCGAAGTCTTAAGCACTTTTCAACATTGTTGGGAAGTGTTTAAAATGAAAGAGAAATTTTAAACATACAATATTAGAAAATTTATCATTAATGCATTTGTAATGAATTACATTTAATTAAGAAAGGTAATTTTACTCACCTTCATACGGGTATTCAAATTCGACTTAGTCTTTGTTGAGACACTTACAACAGATGAACATAATCTGCAACCATAAGGAAATGGCATGTTTACAAACAAACGCTCCGTCAATCAATCTTTGCCACTCTCGAGTGGCAAAAGATCAACCTGTATTGGTGGAAATGCCAATGTTATGCCACTTTACCTATAACTTGACTGCGAGTGACGTCACCTGCCCTTTCCTTATAGTTTACAGTTTTTACACCATTTTTATTATAATCAATCTTTGGGTCATCAAAATAGCTTTCAATTTTTTTTTTTTTTTTTTTGTAAATAAAGTTGACGTTGACATATTATAATTTAAATTTCAAATATTACACGAACAGCAAGTGAAGGCAAATACAGTGTGAGATACACGTATGAACTAACTGGGCTGTGCAATTATTAAATGTAACTAACCGGGCTGTGTAATTATTAACCGTAACTAACTGGGGTGTGCCGTTTTTTTTTCTTTTAGGTGAGGAGGGTGGGGGGGGGGAATTTGTTCTGCTCTGGGTTTTCTTCAGGTGCAGAATTAGAGATAACTATAAGAAAACGAATATTCACAAAATTCCCCTAAATGACCAAATTATCTTCTCCCTTCCCATTTCCATAGAATACAATACATTATATTCCAATTCAGCAACACTTTTTCCTTAAAGATGTAAATGTAACGAAAATACTACTGGTTGGTTAGTTGGGTTTTAAGTCGCACTAGGGCTGCGAAATGGGCAATTCGCAACGGTCCGGGACTCCCGGATCGGCGGAGACATGTCATCACGATTTTGATACTCCACGGAAGGGATGTCTCTCCCGCTTCAGTGACCCCCAGAGGTATAACATTGATGGCAATATGGATATATTGTAGTCACGAGAGATTTTACGTGCACCATCCACCATTAGCGTACACGACGGTCTTTGGCCGGCTCTAGTACTGAACACGCAATCTTCCAATTACGAGCCCGATGCTCTACCGACTGGGCTACCGTGGTCAGAAAATTCTACTGACTGGCTGAATCTGACCTAATCCCTTCAGGTTTGTGTGTGGGGGGGTGTCCTCATGTGTCCTGTCGTAGTTCGTAGTAAAACTAAAACATGACCTCTGAAATCTTCCAGGGTGTGTAGGTAAGTTTAAAAACTAGCTTGTGAAGCTAGAAAACATTGAAAAAAAGGATATCAGAAAATTTAAATCAAGTAAAAAATGGCAGCAAAGAAAAGAAAAATATAGGGTAATCTTATTTTAGAGATAGATTACATTTACATTGCTTCACGATACAGATTATTCTCTAGCAAAATATAACGTGATTACGATTAGATTACGATTATAATTTAAATATTTTATTTTGATTACGATTAATCAGCGATTACGTTACTTTTGTAATCGATTACAATCGATTACGATTACGCGATTAAGATTACTACAAGTCTGGTCCAAAGCCATAGTTTTATGCCCTGCATGGGGTCTTCCAAGGAATCGTACAACATATTCATTCAAATTTTAAAGTGAATTATCTAGGCCGAAGCGTGCTACTTGTGTTCGAAAGGAATATAAAACAGAACCTTTAGGACACTGAAAAAAATAATGAGCAAAATCACTCAAATAGAGTGATATTAGGTCAAATTCGAGTATGTCAAATACTCAAAATAGGTCCGCAGCAAATATCCTTACATTTAAAAATCGTATATACTTTTTTTTGAGTATATTGACAAGCACAAAAATTGGCTTCAATCATTGTGAATCACAATATCACAAATATAGGTTCTATTTGATTCATTTTTTCTGCAAACAATGATGAAACCGCAACTAAAGATAGTTCTGGATATTTGAGGGAATAAATTTTGGTTTGAACATTTTCTGTTTTAATCTTTAATTCAGCCTATGTGTAATAAATTATGAAGTAAACAGAAATTAATTTGAAAACATGCAATATTTCATAAATGAACCTTTCCGTAACAAAGAAACTCATTTCGAAATTATGATGTGTATTTACACATTTTTGAGAGCTTCATTTTTAATAGTGTGAGGTGGTCATCTACAAGACTTCTCCCATTCTAACATAAATGGAGGATTGATTTACAGTTGCATAATAAAAATTGACCCAAATGACCGAATTGTGACCATTCCCTGTTTAAAAATAACAATGTCCTCAATTTGTGCACCATAATATCAAGTAGAAATGCAGAAGAATAACTTATACAAAAAAGAAAAATATATATATTTACCTTTCTTTTTTATGTCCCCTTATTCTATAAAAACACCACATCAATGTAGATTCATTAGATAATAATAATGATATAGCTTTTGTATCTACAGTTATGTTAAGAGAAACATCAATATTTTACGTGAAAACTAAACTGTTCAATATACTCAAGTTTAATAATAACTACGTTCACGTTTCTTTTTATCTCTCTCTATTTAAATAAAAATATTTCAGATCAAATATTCAAACCACCAAAAAGGATTTCGTTTCTTATTTTGAACAAACCAAGTTCTTAATATAACATGTCTTTAATAAAAATCATAATTACCTAGTTGTTCACTACTTAATATTAGCAAAAGTTTAACCGATTTTAAATAAATTCCAGAAACACTTCTTATTTTAGGTTTTTATTTTGAAAATTGTTACAGGGACGATAAATGGTATGCGATGAAAAGAAAGGAAATACGTTTATTGCTTTATTTGTTTTTGAGTGAACAATCACATATTTAGTACTAATTTTAAAAATTTATAGCTGTACAATGAAACTATATTTAGATAATATGATACCAAATGAGTAGAGACCATCCCTTTACACTGTAAAAGAAACTACAAAACATATGAAAACTATTCTATGGTTTTACAGGAAATTTCTATATTTCTGTAAAAAAATAAATTTAAGTTGCAATACTTTTCCAACGGGATTTTCCCTATAAACTTATAAAAACTTTTTTAAAAAATAGATTGGAAGTAATTTCAGGGTAGTTTTCTGAAAATTTGCTTTTAAAAAAAATAAATAAAAAAATAAAAATAAAAAATCTATTGATATATATATATATATACATTTAATCTATTAAGTATACTAAGAATTTAACCCTTTTTTAACAGTTCCTATTTCACACACCTGTGGTTGTCTATTTAAAAATCAATTTCTTTTAACAGTATATTCTCCATTCCTTTTTGAGAAGATATTTTTCAAATATAGAGACATTATACTATGTCCTTAGCATTCACTAATTAAACATTATTTTTTATTACGAAACATTCTATTAAAATGCACAAATAAAAACAATTTATCTTTAATAATTTCTCTTTAATGCGAAAACACCTTACAGTCTCATTAATTAAATATATATATGTATTATTATGTCCTTAGACATTCAAGTCCTTAGACATGAGTAAACGGACTTACTCATTACGTAATGAGTGATTTTGTTTCAAAAAGGAAAATATGCTTGTTTATTTTATAAAGTATCGTACGTTTTTAAACTAATGTCTGTTTGCTTCATAATTTATTATAAATATTCTGAACTAAAAGAAATCCTTTAAAGGAATTTCTACAAATTTGAAACAGAAACAAATAAAAAATAAAAAAATTATTCGCTGAAATCTAAATAACTGTATTTCGTGACTGCATCATACTGGTTTGCGGAAGGATACATCAATGAAAATCTATGTTTGGAGTATTGGGATTCACGTGAATTTTTTAACAAGCTAATATACTCGATAAGAAGTATATGATATTTTTAAATATAAGTATGTTTGAAAGTGTGACGTTTTACTCATTTTTGCGTATTTTTGCTACTAAAATTTTTTCAGAGAAACACACACATAAAAACAATTTACCTTTGATATGCAGAAACTCTGTGCATTTTGATTAATGATCACTGACTTAAAAATATTTTTTACTATGAGACTTTCAATTAAAATACACAGGTAAAGCCAATTTATCTTTAATATACATAAATACCATATCGTCTCATTACTATACATAAGAAATGTGTATGTTTGCAATGTGTTGTTTATACTGATGAAAAAATTTGGATAAATTTTGAAACGTTTAATTTAAAATGTTTTATGTATTTTTTTATTGAATGCCTCCTAACAAAATATATATTTTTAATGTTCTTCAAAACTAGTAGATGTTAACTTTCATTTATAAAATTTTAAAATGGAACAATACAATTCAAAATAGATAAAGTGTATATATTTATTTAAATACTGTGTTATGGTAAATTCCTGTTTTTAGCAATAAACTCCGCCTTTTTGGTATTTACGTAAATCTTTACATTTCTTAACCAAAACGTTTTATGTGTGTTTAAGTTATTTAATTTTTATCCTGAGTAATTCATGTAATTCATTTCACAGCGCTCCATACCTGTTTCACTTTTATACCACATCATTACACACATACAATAAGTTAGTTATTTTTTTCGAGCAAAATATTCTCTAGAAATAATTTATATGACAAAACAACGTTTGTTAGGTCAGCTAGTCTATCTATAAATATATATATATATATATATATCTTGTAATTTTGTAATTTGCACTATAAATGCATTGGTAATGCTGACGGTATAAGCATCTTCTGTGACCACCGGAGCCTAATATATCAATCTATGAAGTTTTTTTTTTTTTTTTTTTTGTTTCCGCAATATACTGATAATTAAAAGTTGCATAATCAAGAAAAGTTAGCAGTTTTTTAGCATACATTTTGTTTGTTGTTTGTTTGTTTGTTTGTTTTTAAAATGTTTAATTATAATTTTCATGTCATATTGAAAACGTTTTAGAATTCAAAAATCGTACGATAGAAACGATATAAAAATTTTATTTTTTCCTTGGCATTTAGGGAGTTAAATCCCCGTGAAAAATTATATATCAAAATATTGATATTCAATAATAATTCTAAAACGACAACAAATAGTTTACATATATATATATATATATATATATTTGACTTATGAATATTTAAATAGAATTTTCTATTTTTATATATTTATCTATTCAGTGTATTCCCCCCCCCCAAAAAAAAAAAATAATAATAATAAATAATAAAATAGTAATAATAAAATCCGTTCAAAATTAAAAATTTCTGTAATTTCCTACATATATTTACTATTAAAAAAAAATTTATACTGTCAAAAGGCACTTTTATCGTAATTATATAAATTTGAAACACTGATACAGTGTTTATATATAGTGTTTGCATTTTTTTTTCTATTATGCATATGGTGATTTTCCAGTGAAAGCAGGTTTGAGAAGTGCTAAATAAAAGTCTGAATGGGGTTTCATGGCTCAGAGGTAACAACGTCGCGAACTATCCGAAGTACTCTGGTTAGATTCTGGCTGATCGAACAACATATAACTTCATTTTATATGAGTTTTTTACAGTGTACCGCATAAAAAAAAAAAAAAAAAATTAAAAAAAAAAAAAAAAAAAAAACCTTGTGTTCGATAGTATATCTACGTTTGGTAAGACTAGCAGTGAGGACGATACCAAATACTTGTAGGGGTGCCAAATGAAGAACAGGTTAAGATTTGGTAAAATCGAGTCATTCGGTGTTCCTTTTTTGCATTTTTTCTCTCAACGACAAGTTATAAACCTTTTTTTTAACAGTGGACTTGTTGAGTCTGCACTTGCGCAGACACTTGCATTGTTTCAAGAAATGTAGTTAAAGAATATTTTATATACTGTTCTGTTAAGAAAAATGTATGTCAGCGTATTTTTTTTCCATAGCATACAGATATTTTCTAGAAACTTTGTCTCACAAGTGTCCTGCAATGTAACAAGATTCTTTTTACAATGTAGTTCAGATTTCATATACAGTCGTTAACATGAACACTGTTAACGTGAATTACTTTTAACATGAACTGTTTCCACAATCCCCTCAAAATGAAGATTAGTTTAGTTATATGAAGATTAGTTACTGATAGCATGAACTACTGATAACATGAAACAAAAATTTATTCCCCTTGAGATTCACATTAACGAGGTTCGACTGTTTTTTTTTTTTTTTTTTTTTTTTTCAAAATCAGACGAAACAAAGTTTTGCCAAACACACTATCAAAAAAACATTTAAAAAAAAAAAGATGAATAAAAAATAAGTATTTTATAATATCCAAAAATCTTAATAATTGTAAAAATTAAAAATATTCTAAAAGTTTACTTTCTACTTTCATTGTTCTGAATATATTGCATCCATATTGAATCGATTTTGAAATACTTGATTATTCATCAACTGAAATGAAACGCATTTGCACTGCCATTAATCAATGCTTAAGTATACAAGACGGGACATTCACTTTGCTGATAAATTTATTTCTAACAACAATTCTCAGCGAACTATTATTTAAATATTTATAGACTGTTTATACTTTTATGTTTTATTCAATACTTTAGAAATGTGTTTGATGAGAGTGATAATATTTTGCTGCGGTAATGTTAATGTCTTGAAGATCAATATTGCATGTTTGATATTAAGTGGCTTTGTAATACGAAATTATCCTCATAACGAAATTGCAAGATATATTTTTGCAAGCATTAGTCAATTTAATAAGTAAAATGACATAATTATTGATATTTTGGAAATTGTATATCTTTCAAATTATGAAGCATCGTAGAGTATTTTATATTAAGAATCTAATGGACCATTGAAGTATTACGCAGATTGATTATGAATTATATATTGTTCCATTAATGCAGGGCATATGGTTATTATTTGCTTCAAACTTCGTCAGAAATAATATAGAATAGTTACTAAATTCACAATATGTATTTCATAAATAAAAAAAAAAACTTTCATATTTATAGTGATACATTAAATGAACTCCTTTAAATTTGCTTTAAAAAATAATTCCTTAGCTATATTTCTTTGATGTAAACAAGAATTTTGCTCATAACATATTTGGATGGTTTTTGTAAATTTTTACTGACTGATATTTCTAATCAGTAATTTTACTGCTGAATCAAGAAAAAAAAAAAAAAAAAAAAAAACTATAGTGTCTTTTTTGAAAAGTTATACCGATTGCATTTATTAATGAAATAGTTAGAATGGAAATTTTAGCACACACACACATACATATGTATGTATGTATGTATGTATATATATATATATATATGTGTGTGTGTGTGTGGGTGGGTGGGTGGGTGGGTGTGGGTGGGTGGGTGGGTGAGAGAGAGAAAGAGAAAGAGAAGAAGCAATAAAATAATGGAATCTCACAGAATTTGTAACATAATATATGCATGATTCTCAAAGGAAAATCATCAGACTTACAAATAAATGACAGTATCAAAATAATAGAAATCAGTTTTTCTGTATGATGATCGATTGATATAAATAGGAAATTTCATTATTAAGAAATACGTAAATAACATTGATAGCAGTGGCGGCTCGTGCACACAATATTGGCACACTGTATTTTACCTTGTATTAATTTATAGAATATAGATTTACTTTTAAATAGGTATTGATAGTTAAATTAGTTAAGACCATGCTTTTTAAAAATTATGATTAAAAATACTTAAATATTATTTTTGAGCTCTTCACCTATTTTTGGTTCACGAGCAGCCACTGATTGATAGAGCAATAGAAATAAAGAAATATTAAAAGTAAATAAATAATGATATAACATTTGATTTGCAAAAAAATATCGTATATTTATTTTCTAGTCCATTTTTATGTGTGTTCCTCATTATATTAAGCTTTAACTTAAAAAAAAAAAAAAAAAAAAAAAAAAAAAAATAGGATGATACTTATGAGCGACAATTTTCACAACATATGCACAACCATTTGAAATATTCATCATAAAATTTGAAAGAAAACAATATTAAGTTAAATTCTTAGTGGAAAAAAATCTTTTGAGTTTAATAGTCTTTTTTATTGAATCACGTATCAGAATAAACGTTTTTATAATTTTTACTTAAAAAAAAAAATTAAAATTAAAAATTAAATTTCAGCTATTATATCAATAAATAACTCGAATCTGTTCTTAAAATGATTTTCTCTCCTTGAAAGTAAAGTTCACGATTTGCTAAAATTTACTAGTCAGCTAAAACTTATGTAAGTGATATACATACAGTTTCACTTTAAGTTGAAAATCATTAATAAAATCCTTAGTAATAACTTGATATCTTAAATTTAATCGAAGTTATCATTTTTTTCTTTAAGAAATGGAACACAATAACATAAAGTCCATAAATTTCCATGCATGGGTTTTCTTTTTCCTGGTGAAATATAAATAAGAATAGTGTAACACATTTCTCAGGAAATGGAATTCTATCTTTTTCTAAAAAGACACATTTATGATCTTAACACAGCAATTTCATTACCATAACAAATATCCGGGAATTCTTTCGATATCTTGCAAAAGAATACAGAAGTATTAGAAAAGTGTGACGCCTTTTCAATTTATAAGTAAATGGAAACGGATACCTTTATGTTATGTGAATATTTTAATTTATTGAAATTGAAACTGATTGCGAAATATTTCTTTACTACTAATTTGTTGTTATATTATTAAACTAAATCACAGAATTTACGTTCAATATCATAATCTAAAAAGCAACAATGTATATGCAATTGTATTTATGCAGGAAGCAATAACGTAACATTCGCTTTTCGTAATGAGATTTATTAAAAAAATAATAATAATAAAACAATTAAAAAAAAAAAAAAACTATAATAAATAAATAAATGATTTGTACTGTAAAATACTTAAAAATCTAGAAATATAAAAATTAATATTCTATATGTATTATATATATATATATATATATATATATATATATATATATATATATATGTTTAATCATTTAAATTAAATTATTTTGCATTATTTAATAAAATACCAAAGACAAATACAAGAATATGTGTAGTGTATTTTTTTTTTCTGTTCTTAAGAGCAGATAAAGAATACAAAAAAAAAAAAAAAAAAAAAAAAAAAAGAAGAAGAAGAAGCCGACATCAAACTGATGTTATACATAAAAAACAATGAAACTTATTGAGGGATTCATATTTTTTTTAACTAATATATTAGGTCGTTGCAAAAGTTCGTACGGATTTTTATTGCTTCATTTCATAAAAAAAAATCAAATCAAATGACAATTTTTAATCAAAATACTCTCCATTACTTTCTACAACCTTTGTCCATTTTTCGGGTAACAAATGTATACCATGGCGATAGAAGCTCTCGTCTTTAGAGGCAATAAGATGATCCGCGTCCGCACGAACTTTTGCAACGACCTAATATAATTTTACTAACTATTTTATGCTATTTTAGGACCATATTTGTTGGAATGAGGTTCTGTTTCTAAATATGATACAGGGAAGGTACAGGTTTAAAAAATGACGATAAAGTCACGCTGGTCAGAACAGCTTTTCATGCTTTTCTGTTGTTTTCACAAAACTAAAGTAAATGTATATTAGGATATTTCAGAAGTACCCATGAACTTACCACAATGGCCTAGAATCCCAGCGTAGACAATCTACATAAACATGTCTGTACTGTTTTACGCAACATCTACTAAAAGTGTTTTGGTTGATATTAGAAGGAAAGCGCTTGTGGGAAAAAAAGCGAAAACATCCTACCAAAAAATCACTCAAAAACTATGAACACCCTACAAAATCCTTTCCTTAACAAAAACAATGAGCAAAATTTCTTTAACTGACATCTGGAATCCAGATTGTGGCTTTAGTAAAAATAGTTCCATGTGATTCTTTTAGTTTCTAGTCCCCTTGGAAAGCGAGTTCTAGAAACCCTTATTGGAATTCTAGAGTGTTTGCCTGTATTATCGATGCCAAACTTATTTAAAAATCTCTGCAAATAAATTCGAACCCAAGAAGCGATTTTTAGCAACTATAATATTGGTTTATACCTGATTCTAGAAAATCAAGCAAGGATTTCTGGCTTGGATTTAGAATATTCAAAACACTCAGAATGTTCTTTCATCGGATAGAAATGTGTAGACTGTAAATTCCCGATCATTTCGCCTATTCAGTTTATTGATGTGCCTTATACGCATACCTTGGCCATCTATATTTCTAGCATAAGGATTTAGAAAATGACCACTTATTCGTTCCAGATGAAAGCGGCATTTTTTTTTTCTTTTCTCGGTGAACGGCTACATAATTTTAGTTTACTGCAATATAGTGATATTAAAGTAAAGTATATACGTTTCTATTCTTATAAATACATTTAGCATTTTTTCAATAAATTTGATTTTATATTCTTTTATTATATCGATATTGTAATCTTTTCGATTTTATATTCTTTTGTTTTATAATATTACTTTAATATACCGTCGGTATATAAAGTGTTAAGATGACATAATCATACGATAAAAGTAATGTATTTTAAAATTTTAAGTTATTAGTCTGCATTATCGGAAAGGAAATTCTTAAATAATGATTACGGTAAATAACGAAGTTATATTTCTCCTTTTTAGACTATACATATATAACTACTCGTCATTTGTTTTATTGTAACACAGCGTTTACATTGGAAAAGTGTTTTAACGAAGCTGAACGGTCATTATGAAAGCCATTTTTAAATGACTCTGCTGAAATGCCCTCGCATCGAGTTTTCGGTTAATCATATTCGTTATCTCATTTTCGTTATTTCTTTAAGTTCTTAATTTATCAAAGAGGAAATTAAGATAAACTTAGTAGATTTTTCGTTAATCATTTAAAGAGAGGCAGGGGAAAATGAATCACGATATAAATTCGACTTACTTGATACATGGAAACAGAATATACAGGGTGATTAGAATTAAAGTTACGATTTCAAAATGCTATAATTTTAAAACTACCCATCAGAGTGATTTGATAGTTTACCAGAGCAATCGTGAGGCAATGCAATTTTGTTTGTGGTAGGAAAAAAAGTAGTTCCAACATGTTCCTATAGATGACGTTGTTAGGGGAATATCAGGGGAAACGCCTAAATGGACTCATTAAACACAGAAATGTTTTTAGCAGCAGGAAGGAATAGCAGGAAACAATAGAATTCAAGGGTTTAATAAATTTTAGCAAAAAGACAAGAATAAGTGTTTACAGCGGAAACAGTCATAGTGAAAAGAGAGAAAGAGGAGCTTCGTGAAACAGATACTTTACGGATAACTAACGGTACATTTTGGAACTAATTCTTTTTTTCTTTTGCCAAACAAAATTCCATTGCCTCACGATTGCTCTGGTAAAATATCAAATCGCTCTGATGGGTAGTTTTAAAATTATAGCGTTTTGAAATCGTAACTTTAATTATAATCACCATGTATTTAAAAAACTACATGAATTGTTCACTTTTCATGTGTTCACTTTTCACTTTTTTAAACAAGACATGACATCTTTGATTTGACACTACTTAAGGTTTCATATAAAAACTTATATTACCATTTAATATTCATAAATTCAACTACAGTATGATTTTTTTTTAATAAAATATAAAGAATTTTGGAAGAATTTTGCAATATCTTTAAAAGAAAAATTATTAAAAATAAAAATATAACTGTTTATTTTTATTTTCATTTATTTATTTTGCAAATTTTTACGTAGATATGCACTTCTTAATTTTTTTTTCACCCAAAATTAATTAAAAAATTTAAAAATTCATTCCTAATTCTTTTATATAGTTTCTATGAAACATAATATATGCATATATATGTATATATAGTTTTTTCTTAATTATCCGAAATTTTAGCATTTTGAATATCATGGATTCATGAAAAATGCAGACTGATAAACGCAGTTTTATGTCTTCAGAACTGTAAAAATGTACATAAAAACCATAAAATTCTTTAGTGAATACATATTTTATTTAACAAACCTAATATAGTTCATTTATAAATATTAAATGGAAATATAATCATTTATATTAAACCTTCAGTGGCATGAAGTAGAAGGTGTCAACTCCCTTCAAAGAAAATTTTCTGTGTCACACGAAAAAAAAAAATTATATATATATATATTCATATATTTATGACATAAACATTGTGTTATAAGTTTTTACTGCATTAATAAAAAAAAATTGCAATTTTCTTGTAAAACCCCTTTTCATATTATATAATGCTATTTATGCATATAATCTTTTTATAAGACAGATTGCTGTTTATATGTTCCTTAAGCTTAAATATATATATATATATATATATAGATATATATATATATATAATAATTTACTCAACAATTTTTAAATTTTATTTTTCAATTGACAATCGTCATTTCAAGAAATAAAAAACTGCAACCTATTCAAATATTTTTATGTGTTATAGAAATTCGATTTTGTGTATATATTTTGTTTTTATATAAATTCAGTTTTGTTTGAAGTGAGTATTAGCTAAATAAATAAATAAATAGTAAAATTTTTAGATTTATAATTTTATGTGTGTAAAATAAATTTATTATTATTTAATGCTAGATTCTTAAAATATTTTCTTCTACTATTAAGAATCATTTCATTTCACAATAATAATAGAAAAAAAAAAAAAAAAAAAAGTTAAATTTATCGTCATTTAAACAACAAGTTAAAAAATGTTCTTCAAAAGTTTTTTTTTTTTTTTTAATCCGTTATTATTATATTATTATTATTAAAAAAAAGCATAATTTAAATTTCATAACTGTTAAATTCCAGTATAACCATTTAGGAACACAATTAATTTCGAAATACTAAGAAATGTGATACTTTTATGAGTAAGAAAGAACATTTAATTTAAAAAAAAAAAAAAAATGAAGGATTAATTTATTGCTAAATATATTTATTTTTGTTTTTTAAAGCTTAAAATAAATTGAAATATTTAAATTTTAAGATAGTCTGTTTTATCGATGCTTTAAATTCGTTGCTGGCTTATGTAAATGACCCGAAATGAATTAATTCATTTTCAATTAAATTCAATTAGAAATTATGCTTTAGCTAACAACAAATTACCGTATTTAGCCAAGGTATCGTCGAATAGTTATTTTAAGTGAATCGGGATTATTAATTAGATATATACGAATTTAGGTTCGTAAATTAAAATATGATATTCTTAATTTCCCCCCAAAACAAAAAGTACCGTCAGCATGAACAACAAAAATTTTAAATATAATACTTAAGTAGTCATCACTGTTCCTAATAGACAAATACAAAGAAGAATGTATGCGCTTAATACCGTCTGACCATTGCTAAAATCTCAATAGCTATACATATAACATAATATAGAAATAAGATGTGTTTAACATAAAATAGATTAAATGCTGTCAACTGCTTTTCTGAAACTGGGTTACTCAAACGTTGGTTGTGAAGATAAAATAAAACCTTTCATTGAAAATATTGGCCGCACTTGATTTAAATAAAAATTGAAAAATAAATAAAAATAAAAATAAATAAATAAATAAAAATAAAAATGAAAGTAACAAGTAATAAAGTAGAATATACCTTAAATGAAAATAATAATATAAACAAATCAAAAAATCTACAAGAAAGATACAATTACGTGAGTAATATCAAAGCTTCAGATATCAAAGCCGAGAAAGATATTGGTTTTGAAAACGAAACATTTTTCATGAAAATTATGTAAATAAATAGCTTAAAATCTGCTATTAATCTCATAAAAACTAAACATCTAAAATTTAAAACAAAGACAAGGAGTGCTTGAATAATAATAAAAAAAAATATATATATTGAAGTACAGACTTTCACCAGACAAAAATAACTGCATATAAGTGCAGCATGAGAGCAAAAACACTCGCTTTTATACTTGTGCTTATTTTTATATATTTACTTGATGAAAAGCCGGAAATAATTATTTGCAACCGAAAGAATTGTAATTTATTTATTTATTTATTTATTTTACAATGTATCTTTTCTTTTTTCTTTTTTTTCAACATCATTTAATTATCATTACTATTTGGTAGCATTTTACTGCCATGGATATAACCGTTTTATAAATAATTATTACTCTCTGATTTCTTTCTACATTTTATTTCAACGAACATACAAACTGAATATTTCAATTAGGCATGTATGTGCACGTTCATATCTTCAATATAAAAGTATTAAATTTGGCATTACTTTCTTATAAATGCAATTTAGAATAACATTTTTTTATTCATTAAAAATACCCGATAAAATTTTAACAAAAAATGTGTCGTATCATATTTATCTGCATCGAAGTTTAAAGCATCATCTATCAACTTCGATTCAATTAATCTATTTCAACGATTTATATTTTATGTTCAGAGTTTTATATCTCATCTTAAATATTCGATAAAAATGAATAAGATAGATATGTCAGGCAGGCTAGAATTCATTTAATGTGTAAGTGTCACATATCGTAAAGATCTTGGATCTGTCAAAGAAAATCTTACAAAATGACACCTTGATATTTGCATCGCTGTCATATGCAAATTATAAGATTCTTTTAAGATAATTTAAAATGACATAGTGTAAAATTTTATTTTTTCCTCTAATTTAAGGTGTTTTTAGGAACGTGATGTGTGAATTTCTATAAAAACAGTAATGCAAAAACTGTAATAAAATAAATGAATAAAATGAAGTTTGTATGCACAATGTTTTACCAGTTTCTATCATAATGGCTACTTATTTTCCAGCAAAATATCAGAAAGACTTTCATCAGCTGCGAAAAACACGATTTTCATATTTACGTTAGTATAAAATACAACTTGTAAAATATTTAAGTTTTTTAAAGTCTGATGTAAAATTGTAGAAAAAACTGTACTAAGTTTTGAAATAATCTATTAAATTTACATATGAAAACTTATAGAAATTAACATAATGTGCGCAGATGGAAAAAATACAAATAATAAGATTTTTGAATTTTTTATTTTTATTTAAATTTTTTATTTTTGTATCTCTTATCCAAAATATACCATACTTTTGCGGATTTTTTCGAAATGTGCGATCGTTTCACTACCAGTTTTTATTTATTTACAAAAAAATACAATTTTAGAATCGTAGATCTTTGTTCGCAGCAACGAACCTATTCTTTTATCATAGCCTACTAAACTAGATGCCTGTGGCGTGGCTCGGAATCTTGACAAAAGTTGAAGCGGTAGGCAGCGCCATCTGGTACAGCTTGCGCGAACATTTTTACACAATTGTCACCAATAATTTTAAGAAGTGGTATATTATATATATAAACGACGTTTCCTATTCGTCTTTTATGTATATCATATCCTACTTTTTAAATTTTTTGGTGGCTGTTGAATAAAAAAGTCTCGCAATCTGTACCAGGTTGCACTATCTACCACTTCAAGTGTTGCGAAGTTTCCGAACCACGCGACAGGCATCTGGTTTAGAAGGCTATGGTTTTCTATTTTTCTTTATATTTGTCCAAATATATTTGGCGCAGATGAACTTAGTTGTACCTGCTATTCCAAAATGTGAAATACCATGCAAATTTTCGAAAATTAGTTTTCGAAATGCTGCTGGAACGAATAGTCTTGAGGAGCCAGTTCAAATGACACATATAAGGCCAGAATAGATACATTGACAAAGTTTGTGATCGAGTTGGAGTGAGGAACTTTTTTCCTATAGCAATTTATGAGTTTCTGGATCATTTTGTTGTAGTTTCGCCTGTTCATGGGAATTCAGAAACACAGAGTTTGTAATTGAATTTAGTTCTACGCGGGAAAGTTAATCTGATACTATATTCTTGTATTCTTGTACATGACAGCGTAGTTGCGTACGCGAACACTTATTTGGATATTCTTTGAAGTCATAAACTAACGTTTTCTGATCGGTATAAATTAAAACTTTTCTACCTCGTACCTTTTTTGTATTTTGTTTGTTTTTGTTTTTGCTGAGTAAAAAATGAATAATTCTCTGGTATAAGTTAACCGTTTTTTTTTTTTTTTTTTTTTTTTTTTTTTTTATAGTTGTTGTTTATAATTGTTTAATTCCATTGAGTACAACACTATTGATTCCATAATCATAAGTTTAACTTCCCTTATTCACCAGCCTCTCACAAATCATCAACACTTAGAACTAAATAGCAAAATTTCATTGTTTCAGAACGTAACGTACGAATTTAATCAATTAGCAATTTATTATACCATTCTATTTTATATCGATATAATGCAAAATTTTCAAATTCGTAACTAGTAGATAACATTTGTAGATTACCTTCATAAATCAGAGTTTCAACTTCTAACCCAATTCGACTTCTTCGTAACTCCCGATTGAGGAATATCCGATGAAAATTGTATAGGGACTCAAAATATAACAAATGTTAAAGGTTTAAATGAATACCTTTATAATCGAATTTCCTATCGAATAAAACCCGAGAAAAATATCTTCCAGATATTGTCCCCAGATTTTAACACATTTTCCCTTATGGAAAAAAAAATAAAACCATTGAAAGAATTTTCAATTTTAATCTTAGTTTCAGTATATACACATTTTAGTATTGTCGTGCAACCGAATTTTCAATCATTTGTTTATCGTATTCTATATGATATATGATTTGTGCAAATAAAAATATATGTTAATTTAATTTTGTTTGTATAATCTAAAAGAGTAAGATTACCAATAAGAATTTTCTCCCATAAAAGTGGTGAGTTTTAATCTTTTTCCGCTTTCTTGTACTCTATCTATTTATCCGATATTAAGAAATATTTCAAGTATTCAGTACATATTATTAATAATAATCAGAAACTGTATGGCGCACACAAACATGCAGATACCAATACACAGATCAACCGCTCAAAACTCAATTTTCGGATTCGGATGGCCTCAAATAAGTAACTGCAACAAAACATTTTAGCAAGAAATTTCTCCCAAAACTGTACCTTTTCTAACATATTTGGTGAAAAAGGTAAAAAAAAGAAAAAAAAAAAAAAACTAGTTGGCATAGGTGGACTCTGCTCAGTTCCCCATCATATTTATTTTCTTATAAATTTCTAGTGCGAGATACATTATAATCATGTTAACACAGCGACACAGCGACAGAATGAAATCTCCGCTATCCACTGTTCACTTCGATATATTTCTCTTATTCTAATCTATTAATTTATTTTATCAGGGTCAATTCCGTTGTTCAGCTTTCATGCTACTATTTTCAATGCAATAATCCTCAAAATTCCTATTTATATTGAAAAATTTCTATTTCGCTATGTTGATAAAATGTTAATTTACGAATAACTTACGAAATTTTCCAATTAGAATATTTTTAGTCCATCTTGTTCAAACGAATGCCATAAATGTTATTTTGAAGTTGTCTGATATATTTATGATCCACAATATGGACGTTTTTCCCGACTTTGCCTTATTCTGTCATTTAAGTAAATCGTAAATTCCAAATAACTTACGAATTTTTTAAATTGGAAAAATCATAGCCTATGATATTCATGCCGGTATCCTAAAAAATATATCAAAAATGGTTTGACATCTTTACGATGAAAATATTCCTCAAGATTGATGTTTATGTGAAATTTTGCCCTATTCTGCCATGTTAAGAAATTCGTAAATTTCCAATAACTTACGAAATTTTTATATTGGAAAATTCATAGTCAGTATATTCATGCCAGTATCCTATATAATATTTAATATAATTATAATATTTATAATAATGTTCATACCAGTGTTCTAAATAATACTTCAAAAGTGGTCTGACATCTTTACGGTGAAAATATCCCTTAAAATTGACGTTTATGTGAAATTTTGCATTATTCTGCTGTGTTAAGAAATTCGTAAATTCCAAATAACTTGCGAAAATTTCAAAGTAGAATGTTTATAGTTAATGATGTTCATTCTGAATTCAAAACTGATATTTTAAAACTGCCCTAACATCTTTACAATAAAAATTTTCTACTTAATGGACGCTTAAGTGAAATTTTGCTCTATTTTCCCATGTTAAGGAAATCGTAAATTTCGAATAACTTTTGTAATTAGAACGTTGCGAATGAATAGGCTTCTTTACAGTGTCATAACTAATACTTTAAAATCAGTCCGACTTCTCTGCGATCATTTGTTCGTGAGGTATCGTGTACACAGACTAACAAACTAACGGATTGACCAACATACTAACTAACGGACTAGCAAACTAACAGACACCCTGCAGACGGACATCATACAAATTTTGTCCTATTCGGATTCCTCATACCTGAAAACGTGTAAAGTAATAATTAAAAAAAAAAAAAAAAAAAAAAAAAAAAACTGAGGTCGAAATTTTTCCCAATTTCACGATTAAAAAAAATAAATAAAATCTGCATTATTCTTCTAATTGGCTATAAATTCAGTGCATTTCTATAATTAAATAAATAAGGATACCGTGTTGTAAGGAAACTGATTTTTATTATTTTATTAAAATATAATTACTCTGATATATTGTCTTGTCTAATTTCTTTTTCGTTGTCAAGTATTTAATTAAATATTACTATACAAAACTTTATGAATGTTACTATGGAAATCGTTTGATAAATATTACATTTCCTTACTGAATTATTTATGACATTCCAAGTAAATTCCACAAATTTAACCTGATGTTTCGTAACTAAATCTTTTTGATTTCTTATACGCTATATGCCACTGATGCATTTAACAGAATTTTATTTAGATATTCATGTATAAGTAAGAATAAATCCATTATTTTACTAAGTGAAATAAGAAAAAAATTGAAAAAATTAAAATAAATAAATTTCTTAAGAAATATAAGCATTATATACAGAAATATTATAGGTCACAAAATTTGATTTTCAAGTAACGACACTTTCATGTATCACTATAATTTTTGCAATAAGACAAAATAATGCATTTTTAGAAACAGATAAGTGAATTTTTCATTTAGTTACTTTTTTTTTTTTTTCAGTATGTTTCAAATATATTTTATGAGTAAATTTATAACATATGAATAATTTTATTTTTTGATTATCATGCCATTCGTTTTTCATGGGAATTTACATGGGGATTAATGTACTTTTACAAGAAACATTATAAAAACATACGTTTATATTTTTTTCGAAAACGTGGTTTAATTATATATCTAAATGGAAAAAAAGAAGAAGAAGAAGCAAATTCTCCCGTAGATTATAAAACTTTTCAAACTGCACTTTTCCGTTGCACTTTGTAGCATGTATTTATATTCTAACTCTGAAATCAGGGATTAAAAAATGCATATTTTTTATTATAGTGAAAGAAATATTTTAAAAATATCTTTATAACTTTACTTTCAAAGAAATAGACTTCTATTTTCTAGTACTGTATATTGTTCAAAAATATACTTTGTTTTCAGCTAGTGTATAAAAGATAAAAGATAAAAATAAAAATAAATCATATATTTATTTCAAAAGTAAATTTATGAAAATTGTTGTAATTGTATAGCCCTGTATGTCTTCTAAATCTTTATTAGCCGCCATATAATGCACTAAAAATGTCGTGATAGTGCTAAAGGTTTACACTGAGCAATTTTCATTTATTTCCCATAATGTATACGAACAACATTAATCTGGCTTTTTAAACCAAACAATTTCATTAATAAAGTCTATTCTACAGAATAAATGGTCTTATGTACAGGAATATTGTTTAATAATTTTGTTACGTTTTGTATAGTATAAAAATATTAAATATGCTTAGATATAAACTTCTAAGAGATTAATAATGGACGGAATTATTTCTTGAGTCTCTATACACAAACGCGCTCTTCTATTCACACAAAGTTTTAACAGAGAACACATCATTATGAAAATAAATATGTTAGTTTCAAGTCATTCAAGTCATAGTCGCTCAAAAACGGTGTTCTAAAGTGTTAAAAGTACTTCACACAAATAAAAATACAATTTCAACAATTTCCAATCATAGCCCTGAATGTATCGGAATATTTTTGTATTACTCTATAAACTTTAATTATAATAATATCATACTAAACAAAATATAGATTTTTATGCACATTAATAATTAAAGCCAATTTTATTATTTATTGTTTTGTACAAAGAAAATAAGATTTCTTTTCTAGAAACGTAAAATTAGAATTTTTTGCATATTTCTGTAGAGGAACCAGATGGGTATTTTCAGTATGGCATATACAATAGTGAACATGTTTGAGTTTCAAGAAATCCTAAAAAACTTTACAGGATTTCACGTGCAGAAATACAGAAAGACGGACAAACAGTTAGACTAGCCGTAATGGTTACTGTTTAAAACGATAAACATAACTAAATGTGCAATTCTAGCATTTTATCACTATAACCCTTAACGTATTTGAATATTCTTGTGTGGTCATGTAAACATTAATGATAATCATACAATTTTCTATAAAAAAAAAAAAAAAAAAAAAAAAAAAAAAACATATTTTTGTGCATTATTATAAAATTTCATTCTCATTACGCTATCTGCAGTTTTGTATTTATTATTGTAATTTTAATATTTATTAGTTTGTTATTTAGTCTTTCTAAGCGATTTAATTTGATAAATTTCATTTTTCCATGCTCTGTTGAATATGTTTTTGAACGTATTCTCTTTTATACTTCTGGAACTTCTCTTTTATACTTCTTCTTTTTAATAATTTAACAGAATATTTATTTTTATGTATAAAAAAATAACAAAAGTAAAAGCAGACGAACAATATTTCCTACTAGCGTAAAATATTAATAAAATATAAGTATTTCACCCTTCTCACCCTTCCCCCCCCCCCCAAAAAAAAAAAAAAAAAAAAAAAAAAAAAACTTTTTCGATATTGTCCGTTTCGATACTGATTATTATTAATTTTCTTTCTTTTTCCTTCAAAAAAAAAAAAAAAAAAGAAAAAAAAGATTTTGATGAAATTTTGGCAAAAGCAGAATTTAGTTCAGTATGGAGAACTATTAGTGTTTATTTTTATTTTATTTTATTTTATTTTATTTTTTTTTTTTATAACATCATTACAAATTATTTAAGTATATTTTCGATAAATATCCAACTATCGTAAAACTGGTATCATAAAAAATTAGTAGATTGAGAGTCCTCCGAACTAAAGAAAAAGAAAAGAAGGTAGATTTCTTAGAGGGTATCGATTTGGAGCATATAAGTTGTTTTAGGTCATTCGAGGCGCTAGAGGATAAACTGGCAATTCCATAGAACAACTTTTTTCAGGGATTAGACAATTTCCTCATATTTTAGAAGGTTCAAAGCATCTTTTAAGCAAATAAAAAATTATTTAAAGAATGACTAAAGGAATCAATTTGCAGACAGTTATTTGGTAATATTTTAAACTGTTTTGGTAATATTTATATTTCTATTATTTTCATATATAAATCTAAAGGACCTGTAGGAATTAGAAAATCATTATACGTATGGAACTTGCTTGACATGTACTTTGTGCCTATTTCGATTTAAAATTTATTCAAAAAAGGATAAATATTGAGTATTAGCAAAAGTCGTCTAAAAAAAGAAAAAGAAAAGAAAAGAAATCAGGTAAAAAAGCTTTAAAGTTAAAATGAAGTAATTGGAACCAGAAACGGAAAGGGTGTACTTTGTGAGCCCTGGAATCATCGACAGGGCTCGCTACGCCTCACCTATAACCGTTTAAATTGTCAAAATTGGTGTTACTAGTTGACTTGTCAAAAAATTTCTTGTCCAGTAATTTTTTGACAAAAAATAACATTTTAAATTATGATACTCTAATAACTAATTTTGTTTTAATTTAAAGTACTACAAATTTTCTATTAAACTAATTGAATTAATTGCAAAAATAAATAAATAAATAAATAAAATAAAATTTTAAACATAAAAATTACTGCAATATATATATATTTGAGCGCAGAATTTTCATCTTCCAACCAATATTTTCTTTTCTTTTTAACGATTAGTCTATGTGTGTTATTTATTTTTTAATTAGACAAAACACACTGAAGATGTGTATTTGTCTTGATTTATCGATAAATTTGAAATATGTACAATGTCTCTACGACAAAGTTTTATCATTGATGATCATAAATTCAAGAAAAGAAAACTTGTTAATGAGTCAAACTTCCCTTTCTTAAGTAATTATGAATAGAGAACATTATAAAAGCATGTATAAAATGAAAGTTTTCTTGAAACTTTTCCATGTTCTTAACTTCGTTGTTTACAAGGGATTGAAACTCAATTTAATGAAGTGTGGTTCATTAATATGAATATTTATCAACAGAAAGACTTTTCCATTATAGCAGAAAATATCAATTTCTATTGTATTTTATAACTGATTATAAATTACTTGCATTTTAGATAAATCTTAAACAAGTAAATAGATAAAGCTAGTTGATAACATGTAAATAATAATCAAATTGCATGTAGAATAAAAATAAGTGATATATATATAAATATATATTATATAATAAATTCAAAACATGGGTTAAAACTAATAACATAAATGTATAGCAAAAATATGACTATCTTCATACTTCTTACATTATAACTGCATAATCTTTGTGTATTAATTTAAATAAATACAGACATGTCTATCATTTTTAATTTAAATGCATATTTGATTAAACTATTTATGACAACGTAAATTTACCAACATAATATTTTTATATCATTATTTACACCAATATAATTCTTAAATTAACTTTTGTTTTTGGGATAAAAATATTAAAATGATACGAAATAGGAAATAAAAATGTTTTTTTAAAATACATAAAAAAAGCTATGCAGTTACCAATGGTTAGGTTAATTTAGTTTTTAATATAACTAATGAAGATATTTTGGAACAATATGAAAAAAAAAAAAAAAAAAATGTATGAATTTCATTTGAAATTACTTGTAAATAATATTAAAAACGAGTAATTATATTTATTCTGTTCACTTATTTTTATTTATTTATTTATTTGATAATTTAGTGTATTTAATAACACTAGACGTAAAAATTATTATAATAAATATGTATCTTGTAGTTTTAAACGAAATCAGTATTTTGCATGTGTTAATTTTACTATATCACAAGACATAAAACTACGAGATTTATTTGTGGTTAAATTTCAAAATTTCTATTGGGCATAAAAAGATTTTTTTTTTTTTTATGTGTGTGTGTGCGTGCATTAGTTTTAATAAAAAAAAATTTCTCATACTTGGATATTGTACATTTGAGGTAATTAATACGCTTACAAATTATAAACTATAAGTGATATATCAAAACAAATTATAGGATATACATACATACATACTTACATACATGCATATACTGATAAGCCGCGGCAGAATGATCCCTGGCGTCATCTGCGCATTGGTGAAAAGGGATGCTCCATTATAAAATAGGAATGTCCGTAGTATCAATGATTCTACACATAGCAGACGAAACAAGAGTAATAGAAAAATTTCCCCTGTCTCTTCCTTTGCTGTCTCCGCTACCGCGTGAGTAGAATCATGCTGGCACTTTGCCAACCGGGGATCAATCTAACGCAGCCGGAGAGTATATATATGATTAATATCTAATGTTATTAAATACATTAAATTACTAAAAATAACTGTATAAGTAAACAAAATAAATATAGTTATTTGTTTTTAATATTATTAACTAGTAATTTCAAATGAAATTCATGCAAGAATAATTTTCATACTGCAGAAAAAATCTCCATGAGTTAAACAGTAAAAATTAAATTAATCAAACCTTTAGGATATGTACAGTGTTTTATATGTATTTTAAAAAGAAATTTCTATTTACATTTCTTAATATTTTAATATTTTTTTTCCGGAGAACATAAGTTATTTTAACAATATTATTGATGTAAATAATAATACTGATATAAGACAGGGGTACACAATTTCACCTAAACTCTTCAATGCAGTAGTTGAAGGAGAATTTCAAATTTAAATTGGGAAGAGAAATGCATAAAAAAATTATGGAGAGTTTATAAATCCTTTGAGGATTGTGGATAACATTATACTGCTTACCTGAATTAAATAAATAAAAAAAGCTAGTTGGTTTAAAAATAGAACTCGATAAGATAAAAATTATGTCAAATTCATTTGTTTCTCCACTGAAGATCACTGTTGATATGAATCAATTAGAAACGGTATGCAGTTATATTTATCTGGGACAATTCCTTACAATGAACGGAAACATCATGGAAAGAATTAACAACCGAGCTGAATCCATAAAAGGAGCATTTGGAAGAAATAGTTCTATATTCAAAAGCAATCTCCCAGTTTGTTTGAAAAAGGAAGTTTTTGATTAATTCATTGTGCCGGTTTTAACTTATGCTTAAACTTGGACATTAATGTGAAAAACTACACAGAAACTTCAAACAATCCAGGGAAGAATGGAGAGATGCATGCCAGGATTCACAAGAGACAGAGAGAAAAACACTTGGATTAAGGAGCAAACCAAAGTTCCTGATGTTATTTCTAGAGTTAAGAAATGAAAATGGAACTGAGATGGGCACCTTGCGAGAAGAAATTGTGATGGATGGACCATCAAAGGTCACTGTTTCGTTAGAGAGATGACATTATGAAGTTTGGAACAGCAGAATGGAGAAGAATTGCGGAAAACATGGCAGATTAGAATCCCCTAGGAGATGTCCTCATGACATATATATAAATATATATATATATATATATATATATATATATATATATGATTTCTTGATTTAAAAAATTTAATTATGTATATTTTTAGTAAACGAAAATGAAACAATCAAGTTAAATATTTTATATACTTGAATGCGTTTTTTTCAATTCCTACTAATAGTTCACACTCTCCCTATATGTATCTTGTACAAATCTTGCAATCGATTTTTAACTAACTTCCCGACTAGCTAGAAATTTGAAACTTTCAGGATTGCTCAGAACACGGTGACAACACAATACTTCGAAGTCCGATTTTCGAATTTTTGATTAGTTTTCTTATAATTAATTAAAATATGAAAATAATAACAGGATAATAGCGCTAAAATAGCCATTAAAATATTAGTTGTAATTTAATTGTTGCCAAAAGAAAGGAAAAAAATACGAGTTTATTTCCTTTTGACATAAAAATAAATACATTTAATTAAACGCGAACATTAAAAAAATATAAAAGGTTAAATTATGTATCAAAAATTCAGGTCATTATCACTTTAAAAATTTTATGCACGTTGATAAAAGCTCTATGGGTCATCAGAAAATTTAAAACATGGTATATAAAAAGTTTTTTTTTTTTTTTTTTTTTTTTAATCTTATAATTATTTTTATTTCATTTTGCACGCGCGCTTTTTATTTCCCAATTCAAGTTTATATATATATATATATATATATAAATAAATAAATAAACTTTTTCGATAATGTTTGTAAGTAGGAATTGACTTTAAAAAAATTTCTTTTATATTACTTGCTAATTTTACATTTAAATAAAACAAATAATTTAAAAGAAAATTCTTGTTATTTAAAAATAGCAACTTAAGAATTGTAGAATAACACAATTACACTTCAGTTTGACAAGAAAGTTAGTATGAAAGTAAATGTGAACACTTAATTTAATACTTTAATGAACATTGCAACTAATAAATTCATTAAAATGTTTGAATTTTGTCTCTATTATATATATATATATTATTTATCTTCCTGTCATTTGATTTTTGACTAAAAGTTTGTGATTACTTGACATTTCAATTTACATATTTTTCTGTTCTAAAGAATATGATTTTTAAATTAAAAAATATGTGTATCAACAGCATTTTTTAATATTTCCGATTAAAATTTTAATAAATTTTATATACGGTGACCAATGACGTTGAAAATATGAAAAAAATAAAAAATTATAATAATAATAAATTTAATGTTTAAAAAAAAAAAAAAAAAAAGTTAAAAGCGTATTAACTAAATATATATGTATATATACATATAAATTTTTCAAGTTACCTTAAATATTTCTATTTGTATATTTTTTATAAAAAATTTCTAACATATAAATCGTATTTTTATCTGAAATTTTACGTTATGAAAAAAAAAAAAAAACATTCTGCTTCGAAATGTTGAATAAATAAAATTAAACGCATGCATTACATTTAAATAATATTTTATTGGTTTTTCCTCTCGAAATATCAGAATTTTTTCACTTGTAATATATATTTTTTATTTTCATCGCTATATATTGAAATCCTTTAGAAATAAAAAAATCCTTGTGATGAGTAAACTTTATTAGGAAAAAAAAAAAAAGTCAACATGTGGTTTATAAATAATTCGGCCGAAGATAAATATTATCGTTTGTAAATATAAATGCGTGCTTAGTAACTAAAATTTCA
The DNA here is from genome assembly GCA_963930645.1 of Salticus scenicus. NCBI lineage: Eukaryota > Metazoa > Arthropoda > Arachnida > Araneae > Salticidae > Salticus > Salticus scenicus. The sequence continues at coordinate 275,515,278 of OZ005656.1, read as the reverse complement.
TTTCATTCCAGTTTTTCCTATTTGTAAATTACATATTTTATAACTGTCATGGATAATTCTTTCTGTCTAAATAATCTAATTTTTTTTAAACCTGAGTGAGATGTAAAGCTATACATCCAGGTGATTAATAGATTGAAAGTCATGCAATTTATATTTCCTCCTTTATTTATTTATTTTTTTTTTTTTTTTTTGTTTTCAATTTGTAGTTTGTTTAACTTAGCATAGGTAGAAAATAAAAATGCCAACTTTTAAATAATTCACTAAAGGCATTTTACACATTAATTTCCAATAATAGTTAGTAAATTATTTGACTATTTACTTTTTTTTTTTCAATGAATTAAATATTTGATTATATTTGTTGCCAGTAGGCGTTGTCCGCTTCGCAGGTGACTACATTTTAATGAATTTTTAGAATTACATATAATTTATTAATATAAATATCTCATAAAATTAATTTAAAAAAAATTAAATCTAAATGAAACCCCACATCAAAAAATCGTATTTTTGAAGTAATTTACAGCAATCGTAGAATTTAAATCGTGCTTTTTCTTCCCTGTCACTAAGTGGAGAGGAGATATCTCCCAAAATCTTTTTATAGTGCGAGTTGGGCACATATAGCACAAATACATACCAAAAAATCCCTTTCCTGATATAATATTAAATGGAGTTACACGTGTAAATGTGTTGTGATAGAAAATTTCACAAAATTGATTTATATAGTGGACACATAACAAATATATACGCTGAAAAATTGCCTTTTACAGATAAATTAGAAGACAGTTACACTTGGATATGTATTTTTTAGCACCACCCCCGACCCCAAAGGGGGGGAGGTCGAAAATTTCAGGAAATTCTTTTGTAATGTATGTTGGGTACACATATCACACACAGATAACAAAAAGTTGTCGTCCTGGATAATTTGAAACAGAGTTACATTTGGAAAATGTTCTACCCTCACCCCCACTCCCGTAAGAGAAAGTGAGAGAATTTCGCAAAATCTCGTCACAATTGGTGTTTGAATCAAATTCATGTATGAAGCTTCCATAGATTCCCCGAGTCAAATTTAACACAAAATGGAGACTCTCCAAACTACCCCGTCGTAAATGCACACCACTAAAAATCTACAAACACAAAATTAGTTTTTATAAATATACTCCAGAAAAAGCAGAACCAATATCAACTTCTTTGTACAATTTTTGGTGGAGTTCTATTGAAAAATGCGGATTTTGCAAATTTCTCTCCCCAATATATGTGTATATATATATATACATATATTGGGGGAATAAATAAAGACTATATATTGGGGGGAATAAATAAAGATATATATAATAATAATTATTATTAATATATATATATATATATTAATAATAATAATAATTTTCCCCTTACCTTTCCCCTTGAGATGTTTTCAGGTAGTATGATTCTTACTAAGTTATCCAAATATAAGGAATTGAAGTTCATGCATGTATTGTAAAGTATGCAATTTCGATTTACACATAAAAGTATTTAGTACGAAAGGTCTTTACAGAGAAATTGTTTCATTCGTTCAGTTTCTTCGGTGGTTACGAAAAATATATAAAATCAACTAAAACATACCGTGGAAATCAGTTATGAAGATTAAAGTAAAGTTTAGACAATTCTCATCATTCATAACCGATTTGTCTTTTGATGACATTCAATCAATATTATTGTAATTCATCAATCTGTGTTATCAGCAATCAAAAATGCCAGTCTTTATTTTCGTGATTTCCAATAGTTGATAAATTTACTAAAATAATAGATGAGCATATCTAACATACGAAAATTAGTGTGAAGGTTTGAATCTGCAGTAAATTCAGAAACGTAAATAGGCCGAGAAGATAAAGAAATCTTGCAGAATGAGTCCAAAGAAACTGCAACTGTTGGTTGTTGAATAGCAACTGATTATTTTTCAGACTACTAACAATGCATGAGAAATATCACGACAAAAATACTCCATATCTAACGATGAGAAATGAATTCAAAATATTTTAAAATTTTATCCCTATAAATTGTTCCTTGCTAAAATATGAAATATAAAAAAAAGACAATAAAAAACAAATTGACCCTTGTTCGGGGTCTTGAATAGGAATGAAAGTGTGTAATTCATGGTTGTGGCATACGTTAAGGAATGCTATTTTGCATGATTTATTAGCACACTTTTATTTTTATGCTGATAACAGTACATATAATGTCCGTGTTTGTACTGACACATATTAAGATGTGTGACTATGGACTCTTTCTCATTCTCAGAAGATTACAAGATTATTAGAAACACGAAGAATCCACCAGCGAGTACTGGCACACTTTCGGTATATATAAGCACTTTAACCGGCTGGAAGGAGAGTTGTCTATTCTAGAGGAACACCTGGACAAAATCAGAAGATCGAAAATCCTCAGGTACACAAAGGACTGATCTATGATTTAATTTTAAGATTATTAAACTGCACAGATTTTTTTTTTGTATATGTTTCTGTACACCAGCTGAGTAAAGTCGGGTTTAATGACTTTGGGAATAAATACTGCTCACAGGCGGTATGTGGATGAAGTGACGTTGAAATACAAAATGTTATTTCGTGAAGCATGCATTTATACTGTATATGCTTATTTACACATTGCATTGAGGACAGTTAATATTACAAAATATATACAAATAATTCTCGCAGTCATCCCGTATTTAATAGAAGTAGAAAATGCTAAAAATATAAGGAAAATGCACAGTCACATGAAAGTATATAATATTTATATTTTATATATGAATAGAAGGAGTTAAGTTTGTTGTTATTAGATTTTACATTATTACAGTTAACTGGATTTAAGACTATTTCACATAATTTTTCTGTAATTGTTAACTTTCTGTTTAATTTGAAGTGACGAGTCAATAATGGACAGTGTTTTAAATGTAACGTAATGGGGATCCTTTTTGTCGCATTTCGGTAAATCATGAAATTTCTTTTTACTTATGGAGAAATCCCGAAAAATTTTTTTGACATTATCTTTCGCTGATCGCGAGAATTAATGAAAGTAGCATTTACTGATTTTGTTAGAGAATAAGTATTTCTCCCTTTTAAGAAGATGTCCAATCCAGTATTGTTTTGTTATATAAAGTTGCCTTGAGGATGCATGAGAAAAAAAGTAAGGGTAACCTTTTATCAAAAATAGTGTCTGTAATAAATTGTTTAACAAAAAGGTCTGCCAGTTAGTTCCCTTAGATTCCAAAAATGTGCCCTTGTCAATTAAATTAGATGTGTTGCATTTAATGCGTTGATGATTTAAGAGGATGAGTAAGAAGAAGGTTATATGTTTCTTGGATTATTTTATATTTAGCAAAAAGAAAGTTGAATAGTGACAGCGTCAAAAGACTGTTTGTGTAAATAGTAATTACTTAAATGAAGGAAGACTGTTTAAGGTACCATTTAATGGCAAGTGTTACGCCTAAATTTCGGCTTGAAATACTGTATACTGTCAGAGAAGGTTAAAGTATAGTACGATTTTTACAACATTTTATTATTAACCTTTAGTTTAAAAAATCGTTCATGTTTATCAGTAAGATTTTCCGCCAATATTTCCACGTATGCTGTAATCATATGACATTGGTCCCACGATTACAACAAAATGGGCATCTCAAGTTTACCATGTTTATGAAGGATGGCGCACAACTGTTTATCAAATATAGGATGCAGAAAATCTTGCGCCAGCTTTCTTTTCAGATATCAGAAGAATTAATCATGCATTTCCCATAAAATTAATACCTAATTCTCCTAGACTCATTTCTTTTTAATGTGTGGTTTTCGTGATATTTCACAAGGATTGGGAATCAGTGAAATGTTACACCAATATCAACTTTAAAAATTGAATAACGTTAAATATTAGATGCATGTCGATATATTCAGTACATGAAAAATCGCATATTTCATATAATTATCGGAACATCAAAATGGGGATAATATTGAGCGACATTTCAAAGCAACATTAAAGGTTATAATAAACGTTGTATAATAGTACTTAAAAATATTTACTGTTTTAATTGTTATATCGAATAGGGGAGACCAGGTACAATGAACCATCCCTATTATTAATTTTATTATAATTAGCATACCTTTTCTTTTATGCTTCGTGTTTTGGCACATACATAATAGCACTGTAGTAACCGAAGTTATCTAGAAACTCCATGCCTAACTGAGAGCACTGCTCGGCATGAAAATTGCCTCTGACACTATTTCAGCATATTCTTATGTAAAGTGTAATATTCTTGTGCGAAATTTAGGGGGGTGGGTATTTGCCACTGAAATTATGCATTACATATCTTACATTTTTTTAAATGTGCTATTAATGCTATTTTTTAAACTTTATATATTTTTGTTTTTAGGTGTTAAATTAATAATTTTCAATTATTCCTTCAAATTCCTGGTCATAAAATTATCTAACAGGGAAAGAAATTGAGGGGGGGGGGTTTCTCGAAAACGGGGGTGACTGGGCAAAATTTGAGTCCTATTCGGATTCAGGAGGTCATTTTACATAAGAATCAGTAAGAATGGTATGAAACCTCGATTTTTTTTTTTTCCAGAGCAGTGAAATTAGCTATTCCATACTAGAAAAATGGTTTCGAGTAGCCAAAAGCAAATATTTTTAGGCAAATATTTTTATTTTATTTATATATTTTTTTAATATTTAAAAAAAAAATATTTTATCATAAATTAGTAAGCAATATTCAATTTTCAAAATTCTTTTAAATTTTTTTGTTAGCAGCGGAGTATTTAAAGCCCGCTAGTTTTATTGTAAAAAAAAATATTAAGTAATTAAAAAAGTAATAATGACCCTAGCGTATATACTAAACTCAAATATATATATATATATATATATATATATATATATATATATATATATATATATATATATATATATATATATGTGTGTGTGTGTGTGTGTGTGTGTGTGTGTGTGTGTGTGTGTTGTAGAAAATTGATATGTTTATTTTAAAAAGTTTACTACTGTCACGTAAGGATAGTTTCACAGAACATGTAAAGTAAAAAATGAAATGTTCATCTATGGAGTACTGTGCAAGTATAATATACGGAGCAGTATAAAATGTTGTGGACGATAAAAAATACGTTTGTTCAGACTCCAACTCATCAGGCATTTCAAAAACAATTCTTATACGTTATGTACAAAGGTATAAAAATTCTAAACTACCTGAACTGAAAAATAATAATTAATCAACTTTTAGAATTAGCCCAAACTATGCACATAATCAGATATTTTCGGAGGTTCAAAAACAAATGCTGGAAAATCGTATAATAGATGTTAGTACAACCAAACACATCTCAATCACTAAGTGAAAATTACCAGTTTAATATAGTATCATCTTTCGAATTTCATCCCTTGCAGAAAGCTTCCTTGCGAAGGCGAAAAAATAAATAAAAGTGCATCAGAAATTTTAACTGATACATCAGTTGAAGATAAAAATAAAAGTCCCACAGCTTGTTTCAAAACAAAAATATGTATTAGAAAGTTTAAGTGTTTCTGAGAATATATCTTTTTATAGTTATACAGAATTCAGTGATGAGGTTTCGCAGAAAGATGCTAATATTAATACTGATGAAATAAAATTGTGTGTACATATTTTAGTAATTTTTTTGACGAAAAAGGCACTAGTACATTTTGTTGTATTAATCACAGAAATAAATAATAAAGAATTTGCTTTTCAAGAAATTTTCATTTTTCCTCAGAGAGTTAGTATATCTCTTATAAATTTTCAAAATGTTGTAACGATGTATTTTCCAGACATTAAAACTTCAAAATAAAACAGCAGACTACCAATGACACAAAAATCTTTTGTTTTATCATTTACTAATTCTAATATTCTTTAATATTGCATTATATGTATGAATTGAAGCCATATGTAAACAAATAAGATGCATTATACGTTTTATACTATTAAAAAACGCACTACATTAATACTTTTTTTTTTTAATTTTGTCTATGGTCCACTATCTCAGTTACTATTAAAAAATCATATTAAAATAAGTAAGCTTAATTATTACTTTTGACCGAGTGCAATATTAATCCCAATATATAGGCAATATGCACACATATTTTCAATTGCTAGAAAACATTACTTTATGAGTAAGCACTTAAAATTTACAAGAAAGGTCCATTTTGTCCCTATCTTCACTACAAGTGTCAAACTTTTCTATTGCGGGGACTTTTTCTTTCTTTAGTAACTGAATCAGAAGACTTTACATAGCAACTATCTTAATTATAATTTTATTTAGGCCCCCTACAATAAAAGTCATACAGATTTTTAAATACCACTAGCAATACTTTACTAGTGGCTCCACAAAGTTCTTACGGTTTCTCCCTGTAATTTAGTAGCTATTTTGACGGTGGTCTCAATGACTGTTATGTTAAACACAACGTCCAAATAAATATATATTCTAATAAAACATTAAATGACTTTTTAATAGTTTAAAAAATCTATTAAAATTATAAATATTGTTCTGCAAATCAATCATTCAACTATGTTCGTCATTATACGTAATTACTTACAACCTCGAATGCTTTGGGACAGAAGCACTTATGACAAAGTCACACAAAATATACATATTACACATGTAATTTATAATATTAAAAGTACTATTTGCCATACGTTTTATTACTTTTCTTCAAAATAAATTTAAATTGTTTTATTTAAATTTATTTAAATCGCGATTTAATTCTTACTATGCAATTAATAAAATTAGAAAATTTTACTTCAAAAAATGTACAATTGCAAATCCATATTTTTCTAAATTCCATCTGAATGTATTTCATTTGTCTTCCAAAGATTTCATGTTGTAGTTTAATGCATTATTTTGAGTAATATTTTTGTTTAAGAGAAAGAATTTAAAGTTATATAATCAAATGCTTGGGAAAAAAAATACCAAAGTTTTTTGTTGTAAAGTAGAACATTACTTTTTAGAAGGAACATAAGTTCACATGAGTAACCTGTTAAATTAACACTGCTCGTATTTGAAGTATATATTGTTTTCATCTTTTAATGAATAACAGAATTTGGGTTCTTTAATTGACATTAATGTAAGAAAGACACAATTATATTTTAGATAAATAATTTTATAAATATATAAAATATATAAACTTTTCATTTTTTAAAATTTATTTATTTATTTATTTATTTATTTATTTTTTAAAGGAAGAAGAAGAAGAAAAAAGAACAAAAAAAGTGCTATTTTTATAAACTGTTAAACTAAAGATTTTTTTTTTTTAATCCTACTTTACCAAATGGTAATTTACAGGTCTATATACTAAAATAATTTTACCCCCCCCCCCCCCCCAAAAAAAAAAAAAAAAAAAAAAAAAAAAAAAAAAAAAAAAACGGACGTGTATTTCTAGCTTTTATACAATCAAAAAGGCAAATATAAGCTAATGATACTTTAAATAATTTAAAATTCACATTTTAATTATGTTGCAGTTTAATAAAAAATGTTAATTTAAAAACGTAACGATGTTTTGTTTTTAACTATTTTATAATTTTGTGTCTTCTATCAGTTTTGATTCCACTAATCTATTTTATCGATATATATCTTACATTCAAACTTTTGGATATCATTTTAAATGTTCTATAAAAGTGACCTGTCAGACCTGTCAGAATATCAAGAACTCATTTAGAGTATCATAAGTGTCACATGTCGTAGAGTTCTTTCATATGTCAAAGGAAATTTTGTACAATGATATTCTGAAATTTGCAGATGTGTCGTATGCAAATTATAAGTTAATATAAATTCATAAGCTTTCCATTCATAAAATTTATTAAAAAAAAAAAAAAAAAAAAGAGACATAATTTTTAATTAAAAATAATTTTTATTTAAAAATAATCTGATGTGTCCCTCACAAGACTTTCTCTTACCCTGAAATTTAAAATTATAAATACAGGTTGGAGATTAAGAGGTAAGATAACGATTACTGTTATGTAAACCTATGTTAAACAATTCAAATTAGTCTTCGGAAGAGTTTTATATGAAAATTAGTTCTGTGTAAAGGGGAATACCACCCCCTTGAACCCCCCGTTTCATTAATGCACTTACATTTATATAGAATTTAATTCTGCTATCAAAACTGAAAGTTTACTTAAAATTATACAGATAATTTTCACAAGCAACATTCATTGAAACTTATCAATCTTGATCAAACTTTTCCAGCAACCAACTTATATTAACTTCAAAATTCAACATTTGGATCTCCTAAAATTATTCGTTTTTAATTTACTCTAAGAGACACAGACAAAGGTCAAACGTTAAAAAACTTGACTACGGTAATCGGGAAGCCTTAAATCGTGTAAATATAAGCAGGCGATGAAAAACAAGCGATGAATATTTAACTTAAAACATACATTATTTAACATATCTCTATGAGGAATTTATTTCAATTCCCGAACAGCTTTCCTGGTTATGGTAAAATATGATTAGTAATGCACATCCACTAACAACAAATAAACAGTGTGTGTGGCCACCACACGACATTCTTCTATATTTTCCTATAAATATTAACTCAGTAAAAATAAATTATTAAAATCATTATTTAAAAAAATTATCTTCCATAGTAATGCAGATGATTTCCATATTAGAGAAGAAGTATAACTCTCAAAATTAAAAAAAAAAAAAAAAAAAAAAAAAGTCTAATTTATTCTCAATTTATTCTCAAATGTATCCTCTTTTTTTTATTAAAAAAAAAAAAAAAAAAAAAAAAAAAAATCGATAACTTTATTTTAAAATTTCGCAGATCGATGGTTCAACCATTAGTTTTAAAGGTATTGGCGAGAACTTTTGAAAGACACCCATCATGAAATTTACTCCGCTCGATGGGGGACTTCCCTCTCAGGGGGGAAGCTCCTACATACACAACTTTTTTTTCGTAGTTGACTATCTCTATTACAAAAAATATATATTCGTTTTATTTGGTTTTGTGCAGTCTATAGATGTTAAAATCTATTTACCTGCATTTCCCCCCATAGACGTTATGTATTTGAATACTTTTGAGTGTCCCTGTACACGAACATTTGCTTCATCTCAACGAAATGCTTAGAGTAGCATCGCTATATGATACACATTTAAAATGCTAAGTTTGGAATTTTTGCTACTATTTGTTCTTGAGATATGCTGATAACACATACACACACGGACACGCACGCAGACAGACAGACTGACACACACACATAGACCATTCGCTAGAAACATGATTTTCGTATTCAGGGGACCTCAGAACATGTAAATATAACAAAAACTCGCTTTCGAAAATTTGACCCTAAAACAATACTTTCTCTACCGTTGGGTAAGAAAAAGTAATAATTTTAATTAAAAAATATTTTTTATTAAAAACGTTTTTTTAAATACATTTAATTAAAAATAAAAATTTATAATATTTTCATTCACAAAATTTATTTTTAAAAAAATGTTCCATTTTTTAAAGTTTATTCTATATATTAAAATATAGAATTTTTTTTAAAAAAAATCTTACTTCACCAATTGGTAATTGACAGGTCTATACAGTAAAACTACTTTACGCGAAACAATAACGAGTGTGTATCTTTAGCTTTCATATAACCAAAACGGCAAATGTAAGCTAATGACGTTTTTAATTATTTTAAATTCACATTTTAGTTATGTTGTAATTTAATAAAAATTATAAATTTAAAAAAAGTAACGATGTTTTATTTTTAACTATATTCTAATTTAAAGCGTATTCTATCAATTTTGATTCCACTAACCTATTTTATAGATATATATCTTGCATTGAAACTTTTGGATATCATTTAAAATGTTCGATAACTGTGAGTAAGACAGACTTGTCAGACTATTAAGAACTCAGAGTAGTATAAGCGTCACATATCATAAAATTCTTTCATCTGTCAAAGGATATCTTATACAATGATATTCTGAAATTTGCAGCTATGTCGTATGCAAATTAGAAGTTCCTCGTGAAATAATTTAAACTGTCACCATGTTAAAATCTTTATCTAATTAAATGTCTTTAAAACCTAATGTCATATCACGTATCAAAATTATAACTAGAAAAAATAATGAAATATAAGCACTTGTAAAACAAAATTGTAATCTTTTTTAAGATATTACATTAATCAGTTGCAGTATGATTAAAAGCTATAACTATATAACTAAAAAAAAAAATACGTTAATTGTATATTGTATAGAAAGAGATAAAAGGTGATAAAAATCGATGCCTAAAAGTTGATAAAGAACGATATGTAGTTAAAAATGTGTTTTAAAAGTAATCTCCTTATATTTTTAAAATCTGTGCGCATCTGTCTGTCTGTCTGTCTGTGAGAAGTGCCTTGTCATCGCTAAAGCTTCGGCGCAAATTGTCGCATCGCCTCGAAACCGGTGTCGACAGAAGCAGAATTTCTTCATCTCGACATCGCGATAATTCGCTAAGGAATGCGACCCTAATTAGCGGAGATATTAATTAAAACGTCGACCCATGTCTAACGAAAAATGACCCAGAATTCACGATTAAATGCTTAAAAAGCGGCATTTTTACGGAAAAAGTGGAAAATAAATTAGAAATATCAGTCGTATTGTTACAAACAAGATACCATTGGAAAGGGCTTTTTTTTCTTAATCCGATGGTTTAAATGGCTTATCAATCGGACAATTAGATTTTTTACAATTAACTAAATTATAAAAAAATGTTGGCAACAAATCTCAAGAATTTTAGCTTTGCAAACGATCGTCTAGACAGCGGAAGCGAAAAAAAAAGCACCTGCCACTGATTGATAAACAGATGGATTTTAAGTGGGATAAAAAATTGCAAATATCTATTTTCTTCAATTTTTCAAATTCGTACATTTCACATAGTATACAATCTCAACACCACAAAACAAACTTGCAGTTCAAATTTCATCGATTTTCGTCAATAAACAAAATATTTGCATTTTAATTGCAAATTAAATTTTATCTTAACACGCCTTATTATTTTTAATATATAAGTTTTATAAATTTTATCTTAACATTTTATCTATCGAAAGCGGATGCCAGTTTCTATACCGACACAAATACACTTAAGGTAAAAATCTTTCTTTTTCTATTTACTTCCATTAACCGACTACCGTAGGTAATGGAATTAGAAATTTCACCTGACTTACACGTTTTGAGGTCTCATGGCGCTGTAATATTTTAAAATTTCAATAATTCAGATACTAATTATGTTTCAATTTTTTTTTAATACGTCATTCGATACACATTTTAAAGTATGGTTACATTATCGAAAGTGGAATTCGAGATTTCACCCGATTTACACGTTTTGAGGTGTCCTAATTGGGTTTTCTTTTGCATTTCATTAGTGGAATTCGAGATTTCAGCTTATTTACACGTTTTGAGGTCTCCTGAATGGGTTTTCTTTTGTATCTCAACTGCTAATTAAAATAATTTCATAAGTAATACACCATTTGAAAGCTTTGTTGAGTTGGAATCGAACAAAAAATTACAGAAATTTCTACCGCCAGATGACGTTGTAATATTTTTAAATTTCAATATTTCTATTTCTAATCATGATTAATTTATTTTTAATACATCATTCGATACACATTTTAAAGTACTTTTACATTATCGAAAATGGAATTCGAGATATCACTCGATTTACACGTTTTGAGGTCTCCTGATTTAGGTTTTCTTTTGTATCTCAGCTACTAATTAAAATATTGAAAGTGGAATTCGAGATTTCACCTCATTTACACGTTTTGAGGTGTCCTGAATGGGTTTTCTTTTGTATCTCAACTGCTAATTAAAATAATTTCATAAGTAATACATCATTTGAAAGCTTTGTTGAGTTGGAATCGAACAAAAAATTACAGAAATTTCTACCGCCAGATGGCGTTGTAATATTTTTAAATTTCAATATTTCTATTTCTAATCATGATTAATTTATTTTTAATACATCATTCGATACACATTTTAAAGTAATTTTTCATTATCGAAAATGGAATTCGAGATTTCACCCGATTTACACGTTTTGAGGTCTCCTGATTTAGGTTTTCTTTTGTATCTCAGCTACTAATTAAAATAATTTCATAAGTAATACATCATTAGAAAGCTTTGTTGATTTGGAATTGAACAGTGCATTACAGAAATTTCTACCGCAAGATGGCGCTGTAATATTTTAAAATTTCAATATTTCAATTTCTAATTATGATTAATTACTTTTAATACATCATTCGAAAGATATTTTAAAGTTCTTTTATGTCATCGAACGTTTTCACCAGATTTACACGTTTTGAGGTTTCCTGGTTAGGTTTTCTTTTCCATCTCAGCTAATTGAGTTAGACTGTTCAAACTTGGTATACGCATTTTAATTATGAGGGGGGGGGGGAAGAAATAGGGGTGCACCGCGCGCGTATCCCCTAACTTGTGCGCGCGCAGCCCGCACGGGACTGCGCTGCCGAAGGCAATGGGGACCCGACCTGACTTTTTAACCAATGAGAAATGATTTTTTTTATTTTCTTCTCTTAAGAATAAAAATTTGATTTGAGGAGGAATATAAGCGCGCAGTGCGCGTTTAACTTCACACGTGCGCGCACAGCGCGCTTCGGTCTGCGCTGTCGAAGGAAGTGGGAACCCGGTATGAGCTTTTACCCGATCAGAAATGATTTTTTTAGGGGGCCCGAAAGGTCAGGGAAGGAATACGCGCGCGCAGAGCGTGTATACCTTAACTTGTGCGCGCGCAGCGCGCACGGGACTGCGCTGCCGAAGACAGTGGGGATCTGGTCCGACTTTGTACCCCATGAGAAATGATTTTTTTAAATTTTCTTTTCTTAAGAATAAAAATTTGACTTGAGAAGGAATATGTGCGCGCAGCGCACGTATACCTCGCACGTGCGCGCGCAGCGCGCATGGGTCAGCGCTGCCGAAGGCAGTGGTAACCCGGTGTGAGTTTTTATCCGATCAGAAATTATTTTTTTGGGGGGGGCACGAAGGGTCAGGGAAGGAATACGCGCGCGCAGCGCGCACGGGACTGCGCTGCCGAAGGCAGTGGGGCCCCGCGCCGACTTTTTACCCAAGCAGAAATGATTTTTTTTTTAATTTCTTTTCTTAACGCTAAAAGTTACTGTTAGTGATTCATTAATTTTAGTGATACATTTAAAAATACTGACCCGCTAGCGGGCAAAGCTCTCTACTGATAATACAAAGTTTGTTTTCTCTCTGGTCATACTCAAGATTTTAAATTCTTAGCATTTAGAAACTCATCAGTAGTTGAAGTTAATAAATGAAAAAAAGGTAAAATTTTACTCTCTAAACACATATATTGATATTAAAAAAAAAAAAAAAATGCAAAAAAAAAAAAAAAAAAAAAGAAAAATTCTTTATTAATAATTCAGATGACAATATAATACAATTATTGGAACTTACTTATTAAAAAAAAAAAATCATATTTTTTTCCTACTTTTTTTAGTTCAAATAAATCAGGTGAAATGTAATCGAACACTATCACCACAATACTATAAATAAGAAGAATTAAATTTACGTAAATAAACGACATAATTAAATGAATGAAAAGTTTAGTTCCGAAATATTGGGTGAGACTTTTCATAAGACGAAAAATGTTTAGTGCGAGTACAGCATTAAATTCTCACCATACTTGTGAAACATAAAGAAAATTTAAAGAGTCTGAAAATGATTTTTTTGACAAAATTTTCAGTAAGAAAAGGATTGAATTTAGTCCTTTTTTAACGCACTTTGTACTTGGGAAAAAAAAAATAATAACCTGATTGGAAAAAAAAAGTACATTTTATCAATAAATTGAATTTTCTATAATGACATTATGTGTAATAGGGATATTGTTCTTACATAATTTTGTTTTACGTTCTATTGCTTGTTAAATCAGGTGCATCCTCGAAATTCATCTTCTTTTGAATATAGCGTGACTGAAAGATAAACAATAAGTTTAAAAGCGAAAAGTTTTTTATTTTTTTTTTTTAATACAAAATTTGTTGCTAATGAATAACTATTTTTGAAACTCACCATGCACATTTTAAATTATTTTAAAACTCACATTACTTTGTTTTATATAAATATCTGAAAATATATAAGGTCTTTTTTTTTTTTTTTTTAATCTCAATAACGGCTTATATTAACCGAAAATATTGAAAATAACACACTTTCATGATTGTTTAGCATTCAATTAAGTTATGTGTTCACGAATATTAAAAGCGTTTATTAAAAAACCTTTTTTTTATTATATAAGGTTTTTGTTAACTTTTATTACATTAAAAACTTTTACTTCTTATATTAAAAACTTTTAAAAACTTTAAATTACTTAAAATTTAAAACTTTATATATATATATATATTCAAAATTAATGCACGATTTTTAAAGGAATACACTGACTAAAATTTCTACAAAATTTTAAAAAGACTCCATGAGAAGTAATATAAAGCATTACTATGCCATAAGTAAAGATTTATCCTTGTTAATACCTAAATAAAACAAATTTAAATTTGAAAACTTTAATAGCAGAAAATATTATTTGAAGTACTTTAGAATGTCATTAACTTAGAAGTAGCGTTTGACTTTTCACATTTCATGATAAAATGTTTGTATATTACTATTTGCATCATTTTTGATAACTTTATCATAAATTTATTACCTTAATCATTTGTACGCCAGTGTTCCATTTGTGAACTTTAATTTAATATAATATAAAAAAAAAAAAAATAATAGTAATTTTAAAGGTAGCTATATACGATTTTTATTTCAGAGTATGATTTTTCTTTGAACTGTTTTAAAATGTTTAATTTAGTCTTTTTTACTTTCTCTTACCCATAAGGTAGAGAAAGTATTGTTTTTAGGTCAAATTTTCGAACGCGAGATTTTGTTATATTTACACGTTTTGAGGTCCCCTGAATATGAAAAACATGTTTTTAGCAAATGGTCTGTGTGTGTGTCTGTTATCAGCATATCTCAAGCAAAAATAGTAGCAGACATTCCAAACTTGGTATTCTAAATGTGTATCATATATAGATGCTACAGTAAGCTTTTCGTTAAGTTCAAGCGGATGGTTCGTATACAGGGACAATCAAGAGAATTCTAATACATTACGTCTATGGGGGAAATTGCAGGTAAGTAGAGTTCAACGTCTATAGACTGCACTAAACCAAATGAAACGAATATATATATATTGTAATAGAGATAGTCAACTGGAAATTTTTTTTTGTGTATATAGGAGCCTCGCCTACCCCCCTAGGGGAGAAGTCCCCCCTCGAGGGTAGTAAATTTTCCTGATGGGTATCTTTCAAAAGAGCTCGCCAATACCTTTAAAACGAATGGTTGAGCCATCGATCTGCGATAATTTAAAATAAAGTTATCAATTTTTTTCACTTTTAACAAAAAAAAAAAAAAAAAAAAAAAAAAACTTAGAAAAAAAAATCGTTTTTTTTTTTTTTTTTTTTTTTTTTTTTATATTGAGAATAAAATGAATTTTTTTTGGATATTTAGTACTACTTCTCTAATATGGAAATCGTCTGCATTATCATAAAAGATAATTTTTTTAAATAATAATTTTAATAAATTATTTTTAAAAAACATAATTACTTTTTAATAACAGAATTAAATTTTGTATACATCTAATGTAACGGGGGGTTTGAGGGGGGCGGTAGCCCCCCCTCATACAAAATTAATTATCATATAAATCTCTTCCGAAGCCTAATTTGAATTGTTTAACATGGGTTTACTTAACATCGTTATCTTACCTCTTAATCTCCAACCTGTACACATAGTATTAAATTTCAGGGTAAGATAAAGTCGTATGAGTGACACACCAGATTATTTTATAAGAAAAAAGATTCAAATATAAGATATTTAGGAAATACCTGTATGTAAACTTTATAAAGGTCAATAAAATATAAATTAAATTCGTATGAGTTACGAAATAGTAAGAATAAAGCAATGTGTTGAATAAAAATAAATCTTAAAAAATGGTATAGTTGAGTAATTACGAAGAAATTTATTTTTATAAGTAAGAACTCACTTATAACGGATGTATAAGTGTACATAATTCATGAAATTTAAGTACAAGTTCGAAGTACTTAATAATTCGGTGTCTAAACGGTACATGATTTTACTTGGAGCATTGGTTTTGCTACTGTTAAAATTTTTATTTATTTGTTTATATATATTTTTTTATCATAAAAATAAATAAATAAACGAGTTAGACTGTTTTCTATAAGCATCTTGCATTTCATCAGTAATTTTTGTAATAAAGTTTTATGTGACTTATATTTCTTTCTTCTACTACGGTTATTCTTCTCTCGAATGTGGTAGACGAGAAATGCTGGATTAGATCCCATGTCATAATCATCGATATATAAATTTCGTGTTTTTTATGGTTTCCTCAGTAACTCACGTATATACGGTCTAGGGCATCTTAAAAATGCCCCATGAAGAACATTTCACATAGAAAAGAACTCAAGTGCCGTCAATCAATTTTAATCTAAAACACGTATTTACAGTTGTTGCCATAAAAATACGTAGTTCTTGCGAATTCGGGTAAGTGTAACAAAGTTTTGGTATAATCCAAATTTTGCTCAGTTGCAATTATGCTTCCATTTCTAAAAACTTTAAGAGTTATTATACAACTAATTAGCTTTTTTTAAAAATATGAACCTTTTTTTATAGCTTAGCTGTTTGCCATTTAACTAAAAAAAAGAAAAAAAATGCAAAATTTGTGTTTCTGGGTCCCACTTGTCCAATGGTTTAGGGGAATTGTCATCTCGGCTTACTATAAGTTCATAAAGTGCATTAAGTGACGGAGTGCATTTATAACGGTGTTATAAAGGTTACAGATTCGTAAACTTTACGGTACCTTTTCAGTGATCTCTTAACATTTTAAACTTTTTAATTTATAAAGAAAAAAAAAACTTAAAATTAGATAAGGATATTTATTTAATGAAAGTAAAAAAGAAAAACAATAATAATAATAATAATAAATAAATAAAAGTGATGCGGTTTAATTACTTGGTACAATTGTAAAAACTCTACTTGTACTTTCCCGATAAAAAAAAAAAAAATCCTGGGAAAAGCGTGACAATGGGAGACAAACACAAAAATTAAAAATACAAAAAATGTGATGTTATATTAAAAACTTTACATATAAAACTTAGATTTCTTCCCGAAAACTGTTATTTTACTTCTATGTACTGTAATGGCAAAATTTCGTGATTCGAGAATTTTACTCTGCCTGAAAAAGAAATCTAAAAAAAATTCTAAATTCTAAAACTATATTAACTGTTTTATATTTCATTTGATTTAATAAAGTTAAATATAACTAAAAAAGTTATGATGTTTATTATGTCTAAATTATGCTTTCCAATGTAATCATAATTCGACCTTATACTTATCCACTCTAACCTGTATTATTATAAAATACATATTAAAGAAGGACAAATTCTAAATAATATTATATCCCTCTTATATAATATTTTCTATACATTAATCTTTACGTTTTAAGTAAACTTTTAATGCTACCAACAATGTGACTGATTCGTGTAAAATTGAAAAAAAAAAATATTTTTTAATATTACACTATACTGCATTGGCTTTATGAAGTGGTGTATTGGATACATACATGAAATAATATATGCTTCATTGCACTGACATACATTACATCATGAAGTAAAGGATGACGAATTAAAATATGACATATTTTAAGTTTTTTTTTTTTTTTTTTTTTAAATTATTTTCTACAATATTTTCTACATAATACTCTTTTCGTTTTAATAAACTTTTTATTCTACCAATAATGTGACTGATTTGTATGCAATTTAAAAAAATATATTTATTCTATTATTATACACATTATTATTATGAAGTAATAAATTGAATACATACATGAAGTAATATGCATGTCCTTCATTGTTGTTGTTGTTGTTTTCGTGTCTATGGATTTTCAGATGACACAAAAGGTCTGGAAATTTGCGGCTGCCGACTTTGGAGCCTCTTGGCTGTAGAGAACTGCTCTTAGATTGTCCTCAAGTGGATCAATACCGATTTGAAAACATGTGAAATGAGTGCTGGGCACTCAAAAATGTGCCTCGGTGTTAACAGGACATTTAGGCAGCTTCTACAAAGAACGTATGTTCTGGTCTTGTCCGGGAGGATCTTCATTCTTCATCCCTCTAAAATAATTGATTATAAGTCTTGCTATTACTGATGTCAAAGTTCTAGGGCAACTGAAGTCGGTGAAAAGTGGCTTCTTAGAGGTGTGCGGTAGAAGTCTGTTTTCGGCCGCTGCGTTTGCATCTGCAAGTCTAATGGTTTTACCCGGTTGATCGTTTTCACGGGCTTCTTTGGCCAATGAGTCGGCACTCACATTGCCTTCGATGTGAAGGTGAGCAGAGATCCACTGAAGATTACATGATTTTACCCTGCAATTCAGACTCTCAAGCAGTACACTAATCGCAGAAGTGATGTTAGTGTCTCCTTTTATAATTGCTTCTAAGGCCGATTTTCTTTCATTGTAAAAGTGTATCATCTCATTGTAAATTGATTATGAAATAACGAACATTTTGCAAATTTATGTGTAGAAACAAAATACATTTATTCAGTTACTGCTATGTAGTTTTTATTGTTTAATACAAACCAAAGTTATAAGAACTTATAATTTATAAGAAAGTTAATTTGAATTAATTTAATAACTTCACTTTTATAATTACGATTAAGAAGTTTTTATTTTCAGAAAAAAAAGAAAGATATATATATATATATATATAATTTGAATTATTTAGTACCATTGTAACACTCAGCAGACAAAAGATAGATGAAGACACCAACATAAAATAAATTTTTATTGAGATTTATTTCGATTAAAATTAATCACGGTATTAATTTAATTTGAGTACCAATACCAATGATTAGTAAAACAGTTAAAGTACTTACGCAGAAGAAAAACGACACGAACATAAGCCTAACGATGAGAGAATTTGCAAAAACTATGAATTATTAGTAACAGACAACAATTGAGAGAAAAGAGAAAGGATAAAATCACCAAAGAGTTCCGTTAAAAGGGGGAAAATATGGAATTCATGAATTGAAAATTGGAATTTTAAAGGTGGAAAAATAGAAATGTACTCATCGGGAAACTTGCATTTCTATCAGCATACGCAAGATTTCGTAAAACTGTATAGCTAATTCCAGCATTTATATAAATATTTATATTGAATATTTATATATGTATTTCTATAAATATTTATATTGAAAACATTCATTTCTTATGTATCGAAAATTATGTTTCATTTGTGTGCCGAACGTCTAAAAATCGCTATTCCCTGGAATCCATTACACGTAATCGAAATGATACTTTCCAAATAGCATCTGCTATCATTCTTTGTGTTTTTCCACATTCAAGCCTCGCGGTAATACTTCCAGCCTTACATCCAGGTTAATTACGTCGTTGTGGCATTTTAAAGGGTGAGGTATGGGGTAAGGAATAAACTCATAAATGACAAACTGATTACAAAATTTAATCATGTTTTATCTGGGTATTTTTGAATAAATTATACTCTAACTTTAATACAATATTAAAACTTTCTCTGTAACTAAAGACAGAATAAATTGAATGATACGGGAAATTTTTCCTGCTTCATGATTGTCGTAGCAGGGTTATTTATGTTTTTGCGTCTGTATCTAAATAAAACCTATTGAAACTAGAATACTTTTACATCTGAGAATTTCTTAATTGATGCTAAATTAATGTTTGGCTACAAAATTTGTTCAAGCAATGTAAACGATCATTAGGTAAAAGATGCATTTCATTTTCATAGCTTAAAAATTTTAAAGTACTACTCTGATGTTCACTGAAAACTCCCGAAGCTTCTTTGTCCGTCTGGTGGCGAAATTGTTTGCGCTCCAACATTCAGTTGGCAGGTGTCCGGTTCGAGTCCTGAGAGAGGCAATTATGTTCGTATATATTTTTTTGAAATCAACTTTAAGCAATAGGTTTCAATCTAATGAAAATCAATGTTACTGTGGACCAGGGTTCTTATCAGAGGTAAAACCGGGTGAGAATTTCTCCCCTTTACGTGAGAACAGAAAAATACTTTAAAATATTTTGCAACAATGTAAATTGCTAATGATGTCTAATTTTACAGTTCATTCGTATAATTTGAGTTTAACTTCAAATTGCCTAAATATGCCATTTTTTTTCTCGTTAATGATCACCAAAATAGACAGCTATTTCACTGCAAATTAATGAAAATTTACTTTTTTTTATACATTCAAAATAAGTTTATTTACGTAATTCAGGTTTTTCTGGTTCTTCATTGAAGAAATTTAATGTATTTTAGCAGTATATCACTAAAGAGCACTGTTAAAAATAACATTACAATGTTTCACCTTAAAAAAGGTGCAAATCAGAGAAATTTATCTACGTCCAACATTTTAAGAAATCTGGTGCTCTATATTTCATCATTTTACTAGTGCAGTTTGAAAGGTAAACATCATTTAGAACTTTGAAACATTTATTTATTTATTTATTTTTTTTTTTTTAAACAATGTACGTAATTATCTTATCCAAGTTTTTCGAAAATTTTCTAAAATCATTGATTTTCTGTGAAGGTTCTGTTTACATTTGATGATTTTTATGAATGGCCTGTTTTTGGTCCGAAAACTTTAATACATTGGCTCCAGAAAATATTTTCAAATTTGCCCTAATATTAAGAATTTTATGTGAGGAAAAATATATATATATGCGTGATTTTCGCAATTTTGCGCTCTAGTTGAAACTCAGCTTTAGATTTACAGTCCGATTTTGAAATCCGAAGTTATTTATCTTTCATAATTTCCCCGATAAGCTTTAAGCTTTTATAACGAAACTTTTTTATGTAGGATATTTCTAGATTCAAAAACTGAGAATTATATACTTTGAATCAAATAAGATCCACTTAAATGCAGGAAAAAAGGTCAGGTATGCATTTTAATAAATAAGGTTTAGGTTGATTTCTTTAGAAATCGACCTATTGCAATCACTTCGTTTATCTATCTATCTATCTATCTATCTATCTATCTATAATGAAAATTTTGTCATCACGATAACTCCCGAAATAATACTCGAAATGGAACCAAATTTCGACAGTGAACTGATCTTATAAATATCTTGGTTGAGTTCGTTAACCAAGTTTCTCCGACCTTTTGTTTTCAAGTGGCAGCCACTTGAAAATTTCAAACCGAGATTGTAAAAAGCATATTTAAAGCAAGATTTTCTTGAATTTTGTTGTAAATACAGGCCACATAAGGGTCTGAATGAAGTTTATTAATGAATTTTATCCGCCACTTTTAATAAAATGGCAGATATTTTAAGTTAAGTGGGACCACTTGAAATCAGGCTATCACTTGAAAATTTAAAATCACGATAACTTCCGAAATAACACTCAAAATCGAACCAAATTTGGACAGTGTCTTAACTTGTGTTATGAATATCTTGGATGAGTTTCTTAATCAAGTTGCTCCATGATTTTGTTTTCAAGTGGAGACCACTTGAAATTTTCAAATTCAAATTGTAAAAAGCGTTTTCCGAATTTGTTTGAATTTGATGTATATATAGACTATATAAGTGTCTCAATGAAGTTTATTAATGAACGTATCCGTCATTTTTAATAAAGTGGCGGATACCTTAAGTTAAGCCGGGCCACTTGAAATAGGGCTACCACTTGAAAATTTAAAATCCCGATAACTTCCGAAATAATACTCCAAATCGAACCAAATTTGGACAGTGTCTTAATTTGTGTTGTGAATATCTTGGATGAGTTCATTAACCAAGCTGCTCCAACTTTTTGTTATTAAGTGGCAGCCACTTGAATATTTCTAACCCACACTGTAAAAAGCGTATTTAAAGCAAGATTTGCTTGAATTTTTATGTAAATCTAGACTACATAAGTTTCTCAATGAACTTTATTTATGAAATTTATCTGCCATTTTTAATAAAGTGGCGGATATCGTAAGTGGTGCCACTTGAAATCAGGCTACCACTTGAAAATTTAAAATCACGACAACACCCGAAATAGTACTCCAAATCGAACCAAATTTGGACAGCGTCTTAACTTGTCTTATGGATATCATGAATGAGTTTCTTAACCAAGTTGCTCCACCATTTTGTTTTCAAGTGGAGACCACTTGATAGTTTATTAATGAACGTATCCATTTAATAAAGTGGCAGATATCTTAAGTTAAGCGGGGCCACTTGAAATCAGGCTACCACTTGAAAATTTAAAATCGCGAAAACTTCCGAAATAATACTTCAAATCGAACCAAATTTGGACAGTTGTGGTTGCGTTCCTGCAAACGTTTGCGTTCCTGCAAACTCTATCTTAACTTAAATACTTATTTAGATTACTAAGAAAACCAGAGTCTTGAATTGAACAAACAATAAGAGTTTATTTGAACCAGATTAATGGGAGGGCGGCCTGGTAATAACTTAGCTCAGTCAGTGTATTACTAAATCTAAATATATAAATCAACAATTTAATTATCTTAAATAACTCACCCAATCAGATAGTCGAAGGTGTAAAGACGGTCGCATTCGTACGCCGCTACTATGGCTTCACTATGGATCAAAGGATTCCCTTCGGACCCAACTTGACCTTTCCGAATGCTAGTAGTTGCACACACCAACACTCATCACTACTTAACTTCACACAACTAAATCTCCCCGACTCTACTTCCCGATATTCATCAAAAAAAGATTGATCACATTCACTATACTATCCTCCAACATCCACACCATCTACTAAAACCATCTCTCTTTTATACTTCTTCCTACACCCTCCTTTCACTACATTTCAATCCGTTCTTTTAAAAATCACTTCTAATTTAACTAATATTCAAAATCTAAGTCTTTTAATGCAGCACCCTGCCGACACAAAACTACCCCGACCTCAACCTTCACCGAGTCACTGGCGACGAAGTGATTTTAACTGTCCCCACTTTCTACTTTGCTGGATCCAGCTTAATTAAAACAACTGTGGTGACGTTCTAACGTCTCAACCTCACACAGTGTCTTAACTTGTGTTATGAATATCTTGGATGAGTTTCTTAACCAAGTTGCTCCACCATTTTGTTTTCAAGTGGAGACCACTTGAAAATTTCAAATTCAAATAAAAAAGCTTATTCCGAATTTATTTAAATTTTGATGTATACATAGACTATATAAGTGTCTCAATGAAGTTTATTAAGGAACTATGGATTTTCTCGCCAAAAGCCGCCAACTGGAAAAGTCGCCAAATTTGGCGTCAAATCCATTACCTGCCATATTGGAGCTTTTTAATGCGTTTGTAAGGGAAAATTAGTCTATTTCAAAGTTAAAACAAACTAGAAATGCAGAAAATTAACATTTAATCAACATACTAAGCCTCTGAAAGAATTTTTACAAAAAAATAAATAAATAAATAAATAAATACATAAATAAAATAAAATAAATAAATAAAAATAAAAAAATATATATATTTTTTAAATTTGCAACAATATCTTAGATTAATTAGTTCACTGAGCAACTTCCTCTGCCATTTTGATCCAAGTGGCAGCCACTTAATTTTTCAACACGATGACTTTTGAGATTCTGAATTAATTGCAACTATATTTGTACAGTAGTCTTAGCTCACAAATGCATTTGATATATTTGTCAATTTGGCCCACCATCTTGTTTCCAAGCGCCGGCCACTTGAAAATTTTTAATTCACATGAAAAGTATTTATGAACCGATTTGCTTAAAATTCCATATGTAGATACCCTACGTCAATGTTTCTATTAATTCGTTAATAATTTGTACCCTCCATTTTGAAACAAAATGACGGCTACTTGATAAGGAAAAAGAAATCAACCTACCCTTCCGAATAAGCCGGAAGGACTTGTTTTAATCGCAATCCATTGAAACGCCTTTAATAATGTTCGCATGGACCGTATTTTCCAGAATCGTTTCATTTTTAAAGTAATTTCCCTATTACTTAAATATGGGAAAAACTATTGCAGATTGTTGCTCAATCGAATAATTCGTTATAGAACTAACCGTAGAACTTACAAATATACACTGCACATTACAAATGAATTTAATAATCAGTCAAAATTTTCGTTAACATTAATAGTATCTGCCATTTTTTTTTAATCTGGTAATTAAAGTACAATGTTTTCAATGAAACAAATTCATTATTAATAAAATATGTAACTTATTTCTATGGAACTGTTTTCTCGCTGATGTTCACAAAATCAAGAAAGTAATATTGTTAATGAATCGATATTATCTTTTGAAAGTAAAATTATGAATAGAACACATAGCAAACATTTTCTGAAAACTGCATATACTAGCCGTAATGTTTACAAGTGAGATAAACTAAATTTGTATATGTCTAATAAATATGAATATTTAATAAAAAAAAAAACATTTTAAAGAATGTTCGAAACACTATATATTTTGTAATATTGTTTCTAAGTTTTGTGCAAATTACTTGAATTGAAGCTTAAATATAAATAAAAGCTTGATAAAATATAGTAACAAACATTCATATTATAGAACATTTACATCATAGTAGGTCAAAAGTTACATTAACAGTTCTGCATATTCTAGGGCGATGTTTACAAGTAAAACAAAATTAATTTGTAAACGTATGTCTTATAAATATGAATAATTCTTAAAAGAAAGACATTTTAAGGATCTTAGCATTTTTAAGGATCTTAGTCTATTTTGTAATGTTGTTTCTAAGTGATATGTGAATTACTTCAATTGAAGGCAAAATATTAAAAGTATCATAGAATATTATAACAAACGTTTATATTATATTAAAGAACATATATATTATGTTAAAACAATTTTTTTTTTTTTTTTTTGTCTGCGTATTCTAGTGCAATGTTTAGAAATGAGAAAACTAAATTTGTAAATGGAAACTCGTAAAAATATAACTCGTAAACGTGAATATTTCATTAAGATACAATATGGATAATGGAAACTCTAAATTTATTATATTATTGTTTGAAAATGATCTGTGAAATACTTTAAATGAAACCGTTATATAAATAAATGCCTAATAAAATATTGTTTAATATTAATATATAGTATATATAGTAATATTAATATATAATATATATATAATATATTAATGAATCGATATTATCTTTTGAAAGTAAAATTATGAATAGAACACATAGCAAACATTTTCTGAAAACTGCATATACTAGCCGTAATGTTTACAAGTGAGATAAACTAAATTTGTATATGTCTAATAAATATGAATATTTAATAAAAAAAAAAAAAAAAAAAAAAAAAAAAAAAAAACATTTTAAAGAATGTTCAATTGAAGGCAAAATATTAAAAGTATCATAGAATATTATAACAAACGTTTATATTATATTAAAGAACATATATATTATGTTAAAACAATTTTTTTTTTTTTTGTCTGCGTATTCTAGTGCAATGTTTAGAAATGAGAAAACTAAATTTGTAAATGGAAACTCGTAAAAATATAACTCGTAAACGTGAATATTTCATTAAGATACAATATGGATAATAGAAACTCTAAATTTATTATATTATTGTTTGAAAATGATCTGTGAAATACTTTAAATGAAACCGTTATATAAATAAATGCCTAATAAAATATTGTTTAATATTAATATATAGTTTATAATTATATATTTTCTATATATAATTATATATTATATAATTATATATTTTCATATATTATAAATATATATTATATAACTATATATTTATAATATATAGTTTATAATTATATACTTTTTTATTATTATTTATTCTATTTTATAATAATATATTTTTAACTATAATAGTTATCAGCTTTATCTTGACATCCGTAGCTTCTTTTTTTTTTTTTTTTTTTTTTTTTTTGTTTAATTTCAAACTGGGATATTATTGAATCCATTCAGTGAAATCAGCATTAAAATTCTGCCCATTTTGAACACGCTCAGTGAGCTAATAAATAAAAATTGAGAAGTAATATATTAGTTAAATTTTAATTTAATAAGTAAAAATTTTTATGTCAATTTTTAAATGTAGGTTTTCACAAATTAAATAGAATTTTTTTTTTTTTTTTTTTTTTTTTTTTTTAAATATATTTTATATTTAATAAATAAAACAGATGTTATTTCTGTGTTTGAAATAATAAGATCTCACCGACGGTGTTCCTGCCTTGTCGGGGCGGTGATACTTGCGTGCCCCTTTGACACGTAGGGCTATGCCGGCGGTAGCTTGCTACCGGTAGGTTCTCCCAAGCCTGACAGGCCGAAGGGTAGGTGCCTGACTAAAAAGAACACCAACTGAGAAGCCCCATTTTTTTTAGGTTTTGGCACCTCTTTCCATGGATAGAGCAATATCGAGGTTTAGTATTGATGCTACCGCGTCTGGAGCAGCCGACGCGACGCGACATGTTAACACCGAGACGCATTTTCGAGTGCCCAGCACTCACTCCACATATTTTGAAATTGGAATTGGTACGACTTGAGCATAAAACAAAAGCTATTCTCTACAGCCAAGAGGCTCCAAAGTTGGCAGCCGCAATCGTCCAGACCTATGGTGTCATCTAAAAATCCATGGACACGAAAACAACAACAACAACAATGAAGGACCCACATATTATTCCATGTATGTATTCAATATATTACTTTATAATAATAATGTGTATAATTTTAATAACATTTTAATTTGTCATCTTTTACTTCATGATGTAATGTATGTCAGTGCGATGTATGCCGACTTCAGTTGCCCTAGAACTTTGACATCAATTATTGCAAGACTTAGAACCAATTATTTTAGAGGGATGAAGATCCTCCCGGACAAGACCAGAACATACGTTCTTTGTAGAAACTGCAAGGATGTCATGTTAACACCGAGACACATTTTGGTTTGTCCAGCACTCACTCCACATGTTTTGAAATTGGGAATGGTACAACTTGAGGACAATCTAAGAGCTGTTTCTACAGCGAAGAAACTCCAAAGTTAGCAGCCGCAATCGTCCAGACATTTGGTGTGGACACGATCCATGGACACGAAAAAAAAACAACAAACAACTAATAATAAGATATTTTTATTTAAGAAATATGCACTTGCATCATTTATTCAGATAATAAATACATGAAAATAATTCTTTGATTTTTTTTTTCTTGAATAAATTTGGTTTACCTAGAAAATATTATTAGAAATGAGCAATTCAGTGCACCTACATATTTTTAAAATTTATCTTATTAAAAGTGTTTCGTAACTTAAAAATATCTGAATTTCCCATTAGAATATTTTTACAAATCACAAGATATATTATATCGTGTCTTTAAAATGTATTATATATATATTACTAGATGTTCATGTGAAATTTTCTATCAAAATTTCAAGTCTCTTTTTTTTTTTTTCTTTTGTTCAAATCACAAAACATAGTTTGTTGTTTCGTAGATATTCAAATGAAACTCTCTACCAAAAATACCCCTCTCTCTCTGAAACTCTCTATCAAAAATACCCCCCCCCCGCCTCTCTCTCTCTCTCTTTTTTATTACTTTCCGAACACTATAGTGAGGAAAGTATTGTAATCATGTCAAAAATCCGAATTGGAGATTTTGATGTTTCTATACGTTTCGAGGTCCCCTGAGTCCGTTTCCACTATTTTTGAGATGATGTATGTATGTGTGTGTGTATGTGTGTATGTGTGTATGTATGTGTGTATGTCTGTGAGTGAACACGCTAGCGTCTAAACGCTTTGTTCGAATAAGCTGAAAGTTGGTACGTATATTGTAAGTCACCATAGTACGAACCCTATAGATTTTGGTGAATCTAGCACTTATAGTTTTTTTACAGAGACACAAAGAAAAATTCTTTATCATTATGGCCTATGGGACCAAAATCTTAAAAGTGCGATAGCATCTAAACGCCTTATTCAATTGAGCAAAAACTTTATACACATATTATAGGTCACAGATACTCAATCTGTATAGATTTTGGAGAATCTAGCACTTATAGTTTTTTTACAGGGACACAAAGAAAAATTCTTTATCATTATGGCCTATGGGGCCAAATTTTTAAAAGTGTGATAGCGTCTAAACGCCATATTAATCTGAGCAAAAAATTTGTACACATGTTATAGGTCGCATTTGCACCAACTGTATAGATTTTGGTGAATCTAGCACTTACAATTTTTTTACAGGGACACAAAGAAAAATTCTTTATCATTATGGCCTATGAGACCAAATTTTTAAAAGTGCGATAGCATCTAAACGCCTTATTCAATTGAGCTGAAAATTTGTATGAATATTATAAATCACTGTTGCACTAACTATAAGCATTTTGGTGAATCTAGCATTTATAGATTTTTACAGGGACACAACGAAAAATTCTTTATCATTATGATCTATGGGCTCAAAGTTCAGTAGCGTTAAATAAAACCTCGTGTGATATATGGAGAAAACTACTCAAACACTCTATTATGGTTTTCTCTCTTTTGTTTGTTTAGCAACTCCTCTTTCTTTATTTTATCTACAAAACTGTTAGTTACTCAATGTTCGGAAAGTCGAGTGGAGTCACTCCAGATTTTTTTTCCTTCAAATCTCAAATCATAATTTGTTGTATCTTTAGAAAAAAAAAAAGTCTTTAGTAATATAATTATAATAAATTGTCTATGAATGTTGAAAAGGAAATATTTTATGTCTTTATGTTTACTTATTTATTTCTTGCACGTTTTCATTTTTTATTGTTAAAATTCATTTGATAATATAAATTGTACTTGATATTTTTTTTTTTTTACAAATTTAGTGCGGATGGATATATTGACACATAACTTTTAAATAGCTGAATATACTATATAGAATTGTCTAATTTAGTATATGAAAAGAAGCTTAGACATTTTTTTCTTGATGTTTTTACATTTTGTAACACACACATATATATATCTGTAAAAAAATAAATTAATTAATTAATTAAATTAAAGACTTTTTCTTTTAGCTCGGTTGGCACTAAAAGGTATGAGGAAATTAAAATGAAGTGTTGTCACCTAAATTTCATATTTTAGTTAATTAAAGAAAATGTAATTGTTGTGTCGAAAAACTGTTTGCATCCCTGGATTCAGAAAAATTTCCCCTTCCATTTGGTGCTGAATTTGTAACCGGCCACGTACTTTTTAAAATGACTGAAATGAATCAAAATGAAGTGTTTCCATCTAAATTTCATACTTTAGTTAGTTAAAAAACTAATAAAGGTCATGTCGAAAAACATTTTGCACCTCTGGATTCAGAAAAAAACGCCCCTTTCATTTGGTATCTAATTTGTAACGATAGGACTGAAATTTCTAAATTATTTCCCCCCCCCCTTTTTTTTTTTTAACCCAGATTTGGCAGAAGGTTGACAGAGAAAGTAAGCTAAAAAATAATAATAAAAGAAAAATTAATCTAACATTGCCTGTTGGTCAATAAAAATATAATTTTTTTGTTGTCACCTAAATTCCACACTTTAGTTAATAAAAAAAAAAATAATGATAATAATAATTGTCGTGTCAAGCAACTGTTTGCACCCCTGTATTCAGAAAACTTGCCCCTTTCATTTGGTACCAAATTTATAACGATAAGCCTGATATTCTAATTTATTTTCCTCTTTGTCCCTTTTTAACCCGGATTCGGCAGGAGGTTTACGACAGAGAAAGTAAGCTGAAAAAAAGTCTTTAATAAAAAATTAAGAATACATTTAAAAGTCTTAATATTGGTCGTTGATTTTTTTTTCTATTGTTCACAAGATATTTTTTTTTATTTATACATGCTTCTGTAAATGTTTTACGGTACTTAGTTTTTGCCCATTTTAAAATATTATAAAAATCATAAATATTGTTTATAATTATGGCATGATTCATAAAATAAAGCAATTAATATTTACTTAGACTAAATCGAAGACAAATATTCTGTCAATCTTTAAAATAATTTTTTACGAAAAATACATGAATATATCTATGTATTTTTTTATTAACTATTTTTTTTTTTCTGTTTTTCACTTTTATATTGTCGCTACAGAGGCGAAAGGACAAATTTGCTCCATTTGCTTTTAACAAATGCTTAACATTTAAAGATAAATAATCTCTAAAAAAAGAATTAAATTGAACACGTGTCATTTGTTAAATATATTAAAAACACTTTAAACACACGTAAAATTAAATTTTATTTAAAATATGTTAAAATATATATATATATCCGAAGCTTTTCACTTTAATGGTAAAGCATCATCAGGGATTTTTATTATTCGTTTCCAATGAGCAGTTAAAAAAAAAAAAAAATTATTTTCTCAGTCAACAGTTAAGTCTTTTAATACGGGGATATCAGTCAATTTGAAGTCAAGTAAAGGTTGGATCAAGGAGCACCATCTACTATCCAAGAACTTTACATATCCGAAGCTATTAATATAATTAAATGCAAAAATACAATAAATTTCAAATATGCTGCAATTTTGCCAATACTTTTGTCAATAATTTGGCACAATATTATAAAATAGGTAATAGTTTATTTCTGCTAATTCATGATAGTTTTTCTCCTAAAATAGCCTCGTGTGATATTTCAATAGTTCCCGCTTCTCTTACTTTTCTTAAATCCTTGATACAACCTTTACCGGACTTTAAACTGAGAGAAGAAAAAATATTTAAAAACTGCTCATTGGAAACGAATAATAAAAATCCCTGATGATGCTTTACTATTAAAGCGAAAAGCTTCGGATAATTTTTTTTAACATCTTTTAAATAAAATTTAATTTTACGTGTGCTTAAAGTGTTTTTAATATAATTTTAAGATAAATAAAAGGTACAGCTACGTCAATGTATACTTTTGCTTAGGTTACATCGTAAATTTAAGAAAAATGGGAAAAAAGTAAATATTGATTGGTATTATTGATGTTTTATTATTACCTAAAGTGAAACTTTAAAACGAACATGTGAATGTAGCCATGATTGCTACAACTAAATTGCCGTATATTTGCTGTACACGTGTGTATATATTCGCCTAATGAAGAATAGTACAATTGTTTCGACCCAAATAACTCTTTTGTAATTCATATGTTTGATGAAAATATTTTGATTCCTTCTATGTTACATGCATACAAATAGAAATTAAAGATATAAATATTTAAAAATTCAAATGGGATTCAAAATCTAATAAGTGCAATCTTATATATTCACAATAAAAAGACGTATTTATTTATGTTTAACAAAATAAATATTATTGAAGCCTATTTGAAATTTAAATTAAAAGTTTATAAGCAGCAGCTAAAAACATTTATGAAATAAAAATATATATAAAATGCTACACAATCTCAGTAGCATTATCGTTATTAACTTTATATTTAATCAATTAAGACAAAAATTTTCAAGCAAATATTGTAATTTTAATTTAATAATGCAATTTGTATGTCATCATTGATAAATATTTAATGTTATAAGCTATATTCTATGTTAATATTTAGATTGATAAATTCGAGCATGATATGATATGTGTCTAGGCACTGAATATTTTAATCAATACAATCATTTTATATAAAAAAAAATTACGTCAATTTATGCAAAATAATTATATTTATTGATAATATAAATTATCGAAACATGTTTCTATAATGATCAGATAATTGAAAAATTAATTAATAATTTGTTGGAGTTTACTTTAATTATAATTTCTAACAACGTTCGTGGTTTTGATTCTTCTATTATTATTTATTTCGTAAAACTCAGACAGAAAATTTATTTCTATTTGATTATATTAATATATTATGTTCATCCTAAGAATTTCTATCGTTTTATAATAATATTTACTTTATGGATAAATTTAGTTATTTTAATTAATATACATCAACTCATATAAATATATATTACAATTGTATCAGAATTACTAATAGATGTAACATTATCTACATAAGTAGCATGTTAAAAATTTTATAATGAATTCTGGCAAATAAAAATGGAAGTAAACAACATTCTAGATCATGTTTAAAGAACGTTGTTAGTTCCATAACGTTTTAGTTCCATAAATATAAATCTAAGATATTTCGTAAAAGATGAAACTTTATCTAAGTAGAAGTTTTAAAATTCCATAAAATCAGTTAAAAATTTGAAGGAATACCACGCATTTTTCCATGATCATTTCTTTATAAAATGATCCTAATTTACGAATAGAGTAAAAAAAAAAAATATCTGAAACTTTTATCAACATTTTTCGTCCTTGACTCTTTTGAAAATAAACTCGCTATTAAAATAATAATAATGATGATAATAATTGTAATAATAATGTCGGTGTTGAAATAATCCTACACGATACGTTAGAAAATAAAGCTATAGTAAAAACTAAATAAAATTATTTTTAATTTTATTTTCAACTATTCCAACAACAATTCTGTTTAAAGATATCTCCAAAATATTTTTTTTTTACAATGGTGCAATTGCAAACATGACCTATTTAGGACTAAGTTTACGCAAAATTTTCTCAGTAGATTTTTTTTTTTTTCATTTTATTACCTAACTAACGTAACTAATATAGATTTTGCGTTAGGTCTAAATTTTTCATATCGAGTTTTCCCTTCATTTGCATTCTTAATGTAAAAAAAAATTAAATGGAAATAGAAAGTTTTGAAATAGACTTTATTTGTATTATGTTTTAATAAATAGAAGAATCTATTGGTTTGAGGGCCCCAGAACAGAATTTAACCATTTTTAGAAAATGGCTTTCTATGTGACAAATATTTGTGGCTTTTTCAGGTCATGAATTAATACACATAATTTCATAAAAATCACCCAACAAAGGCGTTTTAATCATATTTTTCGATTTTTTGGGGGGGCTGTATAGGACAAAATTTCCTGAAAAAGTGCAAAAAATAAATAAATTAATTAACTAATAATAATAATAAATAAATAAATAAATAAATAAATAAAATAACTAATAATTGAGAAATTAAAAAGAAATATTTATAATAGTATTGTGAAGGAGTATCTCCACATATATTGGTTTTATTTGCATTTTCAAATAAATTAAACAATTAAATATTATATTTTCAATAAATAAAATTTTTATTAAAACATGTAACAAAATCCTAAATTGACTTTTATATTTAATCGCATTTGTCTCTCTATAAATAAACTTCTTAATTTTAATAATATTTTATCAGTCAATCTATTAAATAAATGTTTTGAACATCGAATTCTTTAAAAGAATAAATTATTCCTATTAATATAAATGCATTTATTTTACTTAAATAATGGTTTTTCAGACTTATAATCTTTCAAAGCTAAACTTTTTTAAAAAATAAAAAATAAAAAAAAATATTATTTTCATGCATTAACTGTTGCTTATTCTATAAATTACAATTCATTCTTTTAAACTGCGTACGTTTATTTATTATAGATAAACTGAGGAATAAATATCCGTTGAAATATCATTAAAGGGTAATTTATATATTCTTTATGACAGGATGTAGACATTATGTCTATTTTGAAGCAAACAATATTTATGGCATGGGAGTTGGCATAAGGGGTTGCCTTAGTTTGTTTATAAAGGATTCTTTAAATTTGGGAAATTTATATTAATTTATTCGAGAGACAATGAAATGTGTTTGGCTATGAATTTGACGCTATTTTCGGAAAACTTGGCTTTACTCTGCATTTGGATATTGACTATCAGATTGAAAACATACATACTTCGCTCTTAAACCACTGTTCAAAAACACGTTATCACGAAGTCCTCTCTCTCTACCAAAGATCGCTCGTATACCATTTGTATAAGACTTTTTGAAGATATTTTTTCAACTTAAAAATGTTTTCCCATGACGGTTAAATAGCACTTCAATAAAAACTGATTATTTACAATAGAATAGTTTATTTATATTCAATGGTGTTGTTCTTAATTTACCTGGATTTTATTACGGACAAGTCTTACTGGTGCAAAAAAATACCTTACCAGTATCATTAAACTTCGAAAAAAAATTCTATATGCCAAAGCATTTTTCCACCCTTCAGGGGTTACTTATTCAATATCATTATTATTTTAGATAACTCATCAATATCTTTAAAAGGAATAGTTTTATCATTGTTATGTGATAATGTAAGAGAAAATTATTGATTTTGGTTTTCATTTTCAATAATAATAATAATAAAAATAATAATAATAATAATAATAAAGAGAAAAAAAGAAAAACATTTCGTGAAATGTAAAGGTTGTATCGCACGTTATGAACTTTGGAGAAGTGTTGGGATTTTACGAAGAATTAATGTAAGAAGTCGATTTTATGTTTGAAGCAAAGAGGGAACAAAAAGTGAAGGGAACAAAAGTGATAATTAGGTAGGTAGTTTGGTAGATAATAGCCTTGTTGAAAAAATACTCTGCGAAGTTTGTTTGAGGATTTCGTTGTTGGTGAGGTTTGCAAAATTGATAGATTTAAGTCGATATTGAAGACTTACTGTTTAAATGTATGCAAATTGTTTCTCCGGTGACAGAAATAAAGCGAAAATATATCTAAAGTCGAGTTCAGTTGAAGATTGTGTGAAATGTATACAATTCTAGGCACCAGAGAAAACACTGCTATGTATGCACCGGTCAAGAACAGCAGAAGTATTGGACTTTGTGACTTTACCCCTGGCTTATCCATGCACCACTTGTGGTCGAGAAGTTCTGCTCTTAATGCTGTTAGATTTATTACTAAATTCGATCCCAAGTCGCATTCTTTAGCTTAAATGTTCGAAATATTTCGTGTTTTTCTCTGATACTTTCGTATTAAGAGGCTAGGAACTTGCAGACAGATACCTACAGTTTTAAACCTCGGCAAATGAACCTTGTGTAGATTGTGTAATTAGCCTTGGTGAATACATTTACTAAAGTGATCAATCTTGTCCCGGTAGATCTGTAATCTTTGATAAGGGGCATCAGGTGCAGTGACCACAAATCTGTCCTCGCAATCTATTCTCATTCATCAACAGATATTTTCATCAAATGGCACCTTCTTGTTGCTCCTTACAATGAAGTTTTACCCTTTCCTTCAAACACCGTTGAATGACAGCAATCCAGCCGAAATGTCCAATGAAAACGCCATTTGACAATTATTTTTTCCATTTCTACGCATGCTATCTAACATTGAAATTTGTTTATACCGTTCACAAAAGCGTCTGCGCGATATTAGCACACTTCTTTCAAATCGAAGAAAGTTATGATTGGCATAAGATTTTATATATGTAAGGAATTCAACCTTCCCACCTCCAGAGAAAACACTATCAAGCAGCCTCTCATTTATTAGTTGATGCAGAATTGCAACAACTGTTACCTGAAACGAAAGTTACGAGAAGAAGCGGAGAGTTCTTCGCGAGATGTCAGAATGATCAGGTGGGATCAGATATATGCTGTTTGAGCATAAGTGCTCAGAACTTTAAGTTGTTCTCACTAGTTATGAAAATTAGCACACACAGTGCTCAGAAGTTAATGTTATTTTCTAAACAGTTCTGACTGATGCATTGTATATATTAATAGTAAATTTGTGTTCGTCATTAAATATATTAGTGTGTTATAGAAATTCAGCGTAATTCTTATAGTGAATGTTCGTCCATTCATTTTATTCTTGTGAATTTAATGCCAAAAATAGTATTAACGACGATTATTTCACATTCTATATTCCGTGTGAATAGTACTCACAGAAAAAATGAGGGTTTGACCAGGATTTGAACCCGGGATCTCTGTAAGTATTATTCACAGAATAAAACATATATATACACTATATTATTCCATCATTTTAATGCACTGGAAATTCAGTTAGTCAGTCACTATCCACAAAATGACGATCGTTTGCGAATTCTTTCGTAAGATATGTGTATGTGCACTTTCGTTTCTTTCGAATAAATCCATATTAGTTCATCGATTTTTACATAATATAGCGCATTGTTTATAAATTCCGATTTACATTCCCATTAATGATAAAAATGTATATAATATTTATTATTTTGTATAGTATGTTTAAATTAAAACTTTTTTTTCCTGCTTTTACATATTTAAGAGGGGATGGTGGGCACTAAATCGTGGAATAACAGTTTTGCTGCAATTTTAATAAGTGCAAGTTATAAGATAAATTATTCTACTATTTCGTAAAATTTCCATTTATAGTATGAATAAATTTTTATTAAAAGTTCAGTTATTAAAAAAAAGAAAAAAAGTATAAGATAAAGTAATATACGTTAATGTTAATTAAATCATATTTAGTCGAAATTCATTTGGACATTCGTTGAAACTTACTGAAATAATAATAATAATAATAATAATAATAATAATTAAATATTTTTATTTAAAGTCATCTTAAAGTTTTCTAATTCTATATCTTTTAGCTAAAAATAGTTTTGAACGTGGATCATACATTTATTTAGAAATCTTCCATTATGTAAAAATATTTCATCTTGTTTTCAATTTTTGAATTGATAAAATTAAATTTATGTATTACATTTAAATAAAATTTTCTTTCATTATATTTATTATAGAATTTTCCTATTTTTATTTTACTTCAGTTATATTTTTTTTGTTTTCATTGTTATGCATTGAAAACCTTCACAGATGGAAAATATTTTAAATGAGTGACGTTTACAAAAAGAAATTCTTGATACATGAATTGAGAAAAATCAGCCAAGAAAAAACATTTATTGTTTTCTAAAACATGTTTGCTGTTAACTGTTGCTTTTGTTCTTTCTTTGTAGAGATAATTTTTATGTTCTTAATTCTTTACACAAAGAAAATCATATAAATGTACTTAAAAATTAATTGAATGTCAAACATTAAAACTAGAGGATTAGTAAAAGAAATTTACAAAAAAAATATTTTTCACAGCAGGCATAGATATTTTCATTTTAATATTATTATTATTTATTATTTATTTACTTATTTTTTTCCTACATAATCTGATATTTGTTTCATCATATTTTGGTATATGGTATAGCAGCAAGATGCATGTTAATGTATTAAAAAATTCTTAAATATTTCATTAATGTTTAATACGTTATTTTCTCATGATAATCATCTGTTTCTGTTTCTGTTTTTTTTTTTTTTTTTTGTGTGTGTGTGTGTGTGTTATTCAATAGTTTGCTAGGACAACCTGAAACAGAACGAGGTATTAAGCTGAAAATATTTTTTAAAAATTTTAAAAATACAAATGTTTAGTTAGAAGAATTGCAAATGATTTTAGGTAGATTTAATATATAATAATATAAACAAATATACAAGGTTGTTGTAATGAAACAAATGAACAATTTTATTGTCTTCAAACACAGAAAATTATATCACAAGACATTGGCACAACAGAGTGGGAAGTAAAATTAATTATAAAGACATGTGAAATAATTTTAAATGAAGAAAAAATTGTTTTGCTTTATATTTATTTAGTCTTCTCTACTAATTGTAAAGATTTAACTATAAATTTAATTGATCGAGTCTTTCTTAAGCCCATTCACTAAATGCACATATTAGGGCAACCTCATAATCTTTGCTATCATCCCAGAACAGGTATTGTGCGCCCATGTTTTGCGCATGGAACATGCCACCCAACAGTTAACTGACTTTGAGCACAGTTCACATCGTTATAGACATTTACACTCGTAAGCTTTGGGATCTCTCGTTTGACCAGTTATCTACAGGTCTTGAATGCTATGGTCTTTTATTAAATTTTAGGATTTCCTGAACTGCCCATTTTATTGGAATTAAATATTCGAGAAGCCGTTAATATGTGCTTGTCGAGTAAAATTGCTATCTCCACCAATCACTAAAAAAATAAAAATAATAAAACTATCTACAGATACTTCAGATGCCCATGGCTTTTGCGCTAGTTGTGGCTTCAAGACGTCATTTCTAGTTAACATTTAACTTTCTTCTGTATCGGTATAATGAATGAATTAAAGCAACGGATTAAAGTAAACAAATTGAAGAAACTTTAAAATAACTGGTTTTCTTTATCTTGTTCTAATATGGTTTGTATTTCATGGTCTACTAAGATTTTTGTATTTGCAGTAATAGCGAAATCTGCTATATATGGTAAAATGCAACGTCATTCCACATTATATAAATTTTATATTACTTTATATAATCAGTTACATTTGGTTTAAGAAAACGTATTATTGAGATTTTCAAAGAAATGCAGAGATAAAATCCGCAGATGTTTTACATGGTGCAGTATAATTCACATTACAAAATGCTTTATTGATTTCATATGTAGGTGCAGTTAGTTAGCATTTTCAGTATAATCCACATTACCATAAAAATAAAAATTGTTAATCATATAATACTTGGATTATAGACAGAAAATAAGGGTTTCCTCTTATGTTTCTAATATTAAACTACAAATATTTTACAACATCAACGAAAAGTGTTGAGAACGCATGACAGATCTGAAATTGTACCTCCTCTTAAAAAATTCCATATAGAATCCGTATATTTTTGTGCGGACATGTAAATGACTAAGTAATTTTAATTACATTATTTCCTTTAGAAAATTCCGTTATTCCATCTGAAAATGTATGCTGATTTTGTACGTTTAGTCTAGTATCAAAACGCTGAAATGTGCATGGACGAAACGTCACTCTTAAATTTAATATGTATATATCTATCTATATATATTTATTTATTTATTTATATAAATGTGAGTTTCTACGTGTACAAAGTAGCGGTGATACAAATACAATTTTTGTTATATATACGAAAAGATTTCTAGCGTATATTTGAAATTAAAAAAAACCGTACAATTGTATGTCCGTTTAATGAAATTATATGAAAATTTATGAAAATGGAAACGTAGACTGGCAGACGGATAAGAAAACTGATAGGATTGCATAAATAATCCCAAGTCATAAACACTTTTAAAATTTATTGCATTTTTTTTTTATATACTTTATGCTATTGTTAAAGAATAAGAAATTTATTATAATATTAATTGCACATTAAAATTGAACATTAATTACAAGTTATAGATGAATTATGAATTAATTATGATAACCCCTTTTTTTTTCAATCATTGCGAGTATCAATAAAATAAAATCATGTAAAATTTCTCATACATTTTCATTACTTTCAATGTTTCGAATTTTTTAACAAAAAATTCATAAAATATTTTTGTATGAAACGAATTATAAAATCTAAAAAACTGTAGGTGCTTTAAATTCAATACGATTTTCTTTTTATTAGATTAATGTTTACAAAATAATTATTATACGTGTACATATGCATAGTAAAACCAATGAAAATTCATAATCTAACTTTGTGTTCCTTTTGTTCAAGAATATTTAGATTTTTTGAAATTTTACTGAAAGATTGCTCTAAGAATCATTTACTAAATGCGACTCTGAAAACTCGAATTTCAGATTTTTATCTTCTTTCCTCTGATACCTCATTACAAGTGCCTTATTAACACACATTCACCAATTACTTTGAGATAATACGTTCCTAATGCAAATATTGATCCATTTGTCTCTGCCTCATTAAAAGTTTTTTTAGCCGTTGACACAAAATGACTTCTCCACATCTCCCATGAGAGACCGTGAAATTGAGATTTAAGTGCTTCAAAAGTCAAAGTTTTACTGTATTAATGATCATATAAAGTTTAGGACTAAAAGGTACCAAAATTCTTTTCTAAGAGTAATTCGTAATTCAGGAATAGTTTAGTTTATGGATAATGCAAGTTTACAAAAATAATGTTGAC
Organism: Salticus scenicus; assembly: GCA_963930645.1. Lineage (NCBI taxonomy): Eukaryota > Metazoa > Arthropoda > Arachnida > Araneae > Salticidae > Salticus > Salticus scenicus. The sequence continues at coordinate 275,475,555 of OZ005656.1, read as the reverse complement.
AAAATTTGATTTGATAATTTTAGCTGATACATATGTTTTTTTATGTGTTGAAACCGAAAATGAAGCTATTTTTTCTTTATCACGTATAGGTTTTTTTTTTCAATTTCTGTACCGACACCATTTCCTTATTTTCGATACTTTCTGGTATGTTTCCATGATTATTTGTAATTAATCATCGAAAAGATACCATATCTATATATCTATAGATATAGATATATATTGGTGGAAGAGTCACTGAAAAAATTGTGTCGGTTGGCACATTGCATTGACTAAAGTCTTTGCGTGATAAATAAATACTAACTTTAGCCTCGGTTAAAGCACATCAAAAACAGATAAAGATAAAACAAAATTACCAAATCAAAATTTTAGATGCAGACCAGTGCAATAGGTTATGAAAATTTGTATTCTTTATTTTCCTTCATTATTGCATCAGAATATAAAATTTCTATGTTACTAGTAATTTTTAAATATTTGTTTCAATGTTGAAGTTCATCATGCGATAAAATGTAAATGTAACTGCCCTAGTTAATATTTGTTAATGAAATTATTGGCTTAAAAGCATTCAACAGACATAAGAATGCATTTGTTTATTTAAATATTTGTTTTAAATGGTCTTATGTTTAGTCAATTAAAACAAATATTTAAATATGAAATTGATTATATATAAATATAGACGGAAATATCAATATAGTCGTGAATATAAACGTGAATATCACGTTTGAATATAGTCGTGAATATATATGAGTTTGTATATCTATGAAATTTAGATTCAAACTGTGAAAATATGTGGCTTCACTTTGTTTTGTATTTGAATATCAAATTTTTAAAAATTACGAGCAAATATCATTAAGAATTATTTTATAAATGCTACTCTACAAAATTGAGTTTTAGATTTTTATCCACGTTCTTGAGATATCTCATTACAGATGCCCTAGTAATGCAATTTCGTCAATTACTTTCAGATAATACGTTATTAACGCCGAAATTGATCCATTTGTCTCTGCCTAATTAAGAGTTTTTTCGCCGTTCATGAAATTTGACTTTTTGACATCTCCCATGAGAGTCGGTGAAATGGAGATTTAAATGCTTCTAAAGTCAAAGTTTTACTGTAATTATAATCTTATAAAGTGGTATCAGAGTACCTATTTAAGAGTAAGTCTCGAATAGTTTAGTTTATTGGTAAATATGTTATGAAAATTAGCATTCCTTATTTTCATTAACTATTGTATCAGGACATAAAAATTCTACATTTCTTTTTTTTTTAAATACTTGCTTGAATATTAAAGTATACAAGCAAAAACTGCGAAATAACGTGTAATTGTTGCTGTTGTCATTAATTATATCTAGTTAGCCATTGGGCTGAACCAGATCCATAAGATTTTTTCCGATAAAATAATAGTAATTATCTATGTCTTATAACTGTTAATAAAAGAATATGTATAAACTAAGATTATTAGACATTGAAAAAAAAATAATAAATATTTGTTTTAGTTGACGTTGTTATGAACGAATTGGCTTACCAATAACTATGAAAATATGAGCACTGAGAAAAAATTCTGTAACTGACATCTTGAATCTAAATTGTGGCTCTAGAAAAAATAGTTCCATGTCATCCTTATAAATTCCAGTCCCCTTGGAAAGGGAGTTCTAGAAGCCCCTATTAGAATTCTAGAGCGTTTGCCTATATTATCGAGGGCAAAGTTATTTAAAAATCTCCGTAAATAAATGAGACTACGAGAGCGGGTTTCTGCAACTCCAATCTTCGTTTTTTACCAAATTCTAGAAAATCAAGCGAGAATTTCTCGCAATATAAATGATTCAGAATATTTAGAATATTCAGAATATTATTTCACCATCTAGAAATGTGTACACTAGAAATTCTCGGTAATTTCGTCTATTCAGTTCATTAGCGTGCCTTATGCGCACAGCTCGGAAATCTATATTTCTAATTAAGGGATTTAGAAAATGACCACTTATTCATTCTAGAGAAAGGCCGTATATTTTTTTTCTCAGTGTGATTATATTTTGTTTCGTTCACGAATATAAGATTTTTTATAATATATGAGCAAGCATCTTTCTGAATTATTTTATAAATGCTACTCTGGAAACTTAAGTTTTAGATTTTTATCCATATTCTTGAGATATTTCATTACAAATGCTCTTTTATTGTAATTTCGTCAATTACACTCAGATAATACTTTACTAACGCAAATATTGATTCATTTGATTCTGCTTTGTGATTAGTAGTTTTTTAGCCATTTACTGAAAATAACTTCTTGACATTTCCTAAGACAGGCTGTGGAATTGAAATTTAAGTGCTGCAAAAGTCAGTATTTTAATGTATTAATGATCATCTGAATTTTATATAGTTTAGAATTTTTTATAATTAAATGTTATTAGTTTTTTTTTTTTTTTTTTTTTTTTTTTAATCTCTCTAAGATTAATTCTCGAATAGTTTACTTAAAATCGAATTAAGAAAATTGTATTCATTATCATTACATTTCTTTTTTTTTTCATGAATTACTGCCTCAAAATATAAATGTCATATTTATAAAAAGACAGAAAAAATTGTTAATATTTTTTAAACGGTTTACGTTTAAAAAATATTAATATTTAATAATTATTTTTGATTTATATTTTTTAATGAAAGTATTTGTAATAAACATGTTTCTAGACATAAAAACATACATACATTTGTGCTTTTAAATATTTTTGTTTTACCTTTTCATAAATCTGAAAATAAACGATGTTTTCTTTTTAATTTATAACTCTTACATCTAAACTCTGATGGCCATGGTCGCCCGATTGACAAAACGAATAGTTGAGATATCAGTACTCAAGCTGGGAACAGAATGTATTATTATAGGTTGCTGAAAATTAAATATGTCATGACTGCAATATTCACATATTCCATAAGATTGTTCCGTAACAATTAGATGTACCAACGATCCCATCTGTGGAGGGTAAAAATTGTGATATGTCTCCGGACTGATTCCAGGTAAAGCTCCTATATATACAACCTAAGGAATCGGGCAATACTTTTATTTAGAATTGTCACATATAGCCAACGAGTCCGTACATTATCAAGAGGTAGTTACTCTTTCGGTCATTTCATGTTATTTTTGGTTTAATATTTTATTTATTTATTTATTTTTAACAAAATTTGATAAACGAGGCATTTTAGGAATGAATTGCTGAAATCACTCCAGAAAAGGATATAAAATATTTATACTTCCAAAGGATCCTATGATATGAAGAACATAGCTGCGATAAATACGCTAAGAGGGAAACCTGTCGTCTTCTGAGGCAAAAATATGGCGGTCGATATATCTGCCCGTATACCCAGCTCCCCGCTATATAGGTAATTTATCTCTAGGAATGAATCCCAGACCATCGTCAATTGTCTGGGTGTGTATTTTGTGAAACTTTAAATATACTCAAATTAAAAAATATTTCATTCAAATTTATTCCATTAAAGAAAATCAGATTCTTAGAAATTAAAAGTAAATACCATTAAAAAATACATTTTACAAATGCTACTCTAAAAACTATATTGACAAACTTTTTATCCATTTTCCTCACAAACATTTTTGAGTTTCTTTGAAAAAATCCGTTCTTACTGTGAATATTGAAGCATTTATTTTTGCCTAATTAAGAATTATTTAGTTGATAAAACAAAACAACTTTTACACATCTCCCTTGAGAGATTCTGGAATTGAGAATTAAGTGCTTTGGAAATCAAAATTTTACTGTTGCATTTGTCTTAGAAACTTTATGATGGTAAGTTATCGAACGTGGTTTTAAATGAGAATCAGAGACAGTTTCGCTTGCGTATAAAATACTAAAGAATATTATTTGTATTATTGTTTCATTTGACAATAAAAAAAAAATAATAATAAATCAATATCGAATTTCTAATGCTTTACCTTTTGAGGAAAAATAATTCAATAAAAATTATTTCTGTAAGCCGCAGGTCCAAGTGAAATGAGCTATGATATGCAAAATATAACTGTACTGCGATATCTCAAAACAAAACAAGAATAAGATTTTTTTTTTTTTTTTTAATTTAAATATTAGTTTTTAGATTATAATTATAGTTTCAAACAAAGCGAATTTATTTATTCTTAAATCTTACATATAAAAAATATGAAAGTATGCTGTCTCACATTACTTAGCTCAAGAATATAATGTTTTAAAAACTGTTAATCCAATAAAAAAAAAAAAAAAAAAAAAAAAATCTTTTTTCAACCATAGGAATGGTTGTAAGTTTTCTGTATCTGTATTCTAGCGCTAAGTTTCCCTTATTTTCTAGTGATTTTTACTAAAATGACAAAGTTAAAATAGTAAAATTTAGTACTAAAACTTTTTCTTTTTTCGATGGCACGGCACTTACTACTAAGCAAAGTCGTCGTAATAATGGCCATTCGTGAAAGGACACCCAATAGGTGGTCATCACTACAACCTACAAGGACAATGCATCAATGTCTTGTCCAGGATTCGAACCCAGTCCCAACTATGTATGAGTCAGGGACGGAAACCACTACACCGTCTATATGGTAGCGCTAAAATATTAGTTGATTGTAAACTTGAATTATTTTTATGGTCAGACTAAGGATTTTTTTTTTTTTAATATACAGTTATCATTAACAAATTATTGATTATTTATCGGAAATTAAGAAACTAAATATTTTTTTATTGAAATGTTGAATTTCACATTGTTATACAATTTGCTCAGGTACCTCTTTATGCTTAGAATATAGAAATTGTCAGTACATTCCAATACAGATTTCTTAATTATGCATATATAAGAGAATATGCAACTCCTTTGTATTACTAAGATGTTAATGATGTAAAATTATACTACGCGCATTGCGCATTTTCTATCATGACTCCTAATAATATAAGTATTTATGCCAGATTTACAAATAAGTTTTTTTTTTTTTTTTTTTGCGAGAACCAAATATACTAGACTTATAAAAATAAAAAAAGAAAAAAAAAAAATCTTACACATTTTTTTTTTTTTTTTTTTTTTTTTTTTTTTTTTAACAATAATTAAAAATCAAACTATAAAATATAAAAAACTTTTCAAATTTTTCTTCATCAAAAATTTGAAAAAAAAAAAAAAAAAAAAAATATTTTTTCAAATGTCTTATTACAAATGCTTTATTAACACTCTTTCACCAATTTCTTTGTAATAATACTTTCCTATTATTGCAAATATTGATCCAGTTGTTCCTGCCTAATTAAGAATTTTTCAGTCGTTAACGCAAAGTGACGTTTCCACATTTCCCTTGACAGACTAGGAAGTTGAGATTTAAATGCTTCAAAAGTCAAAACTTCACTGTATTAATGGTCTTAGAAAGTTTATGATAAAAGGTTTCTAAGGTTTCTTTGGTGTGTAGTTGCACCCTTTACTTATGATATGTTTTAAAACTATTTTTGAAAATAGTTGAACGCAGTTGATACATATCGTATGGTATTTTAAATTGAAATCTCAGTTTACTACCATATACATATAACGTAAAGCTATAATTTAAATTGGCTGTGTTAAAAATTAATAAAACTATATATCAAAAAGAAAGCATAGATGTTTGTCTCCTTGTGCATGTAATTTTTAGAAAACTCACGTTGTTTCTTACTAACAGTATGTTATACATGTTATGTTATTTTAAAGATTATCAGGGATGGGAACATGGTGCAGAAAGCATACCACTATTTATGAAACATAATTTATTTCTTTTTAAACCAATGCTTTTACAGTTAGAGAAATATTTTAACAAATACTGGTATGAATTCTACGCCAAATTCCTATCCCCAGATTATACATAAAAAAAAAAAAAAAAAAAAAAAAAAAACCCTTACTTCGCATTTTTTTTTTCTTTTTAGTTTTAAAATTATTTCGAGGGTATTTTTTTTAATTAACAGTAAAAGTAAAAGATTACTGATAAAAATAGTTTAACAATAAGTAATTTTGGTAATAAACGAATTTGAAATGATCAAAATCATCTTTACAAAAAATTCCTGAACATTTTTTAAAAATATGTATTTGTCATTTGTCATAATTTTTAACTCCCCAAATGCGTGTTTATTTGATAGATTTATAAAATCGAAACTTTACGTTAAGACGTTGTTTTAATTAATGTTTAATCTGTAAAATTGCTAAGTTAAAAAGGGTATTAAAAATATTTCAAAATAAACTAATTTCAAATCCCTTTGAAATTTTATTTATTTATTTATTTATTCATTTATTATTCATTTATTTTTTTATTTATTTAATTTTTTGCCATTTTGTTTATAAATTTTATTTTATTATTATTATTATTATTATTTTATGAAGTAAAGGAAAGATTAGTTGTACAAAATGCATCACCAATTTAGTTTAAATCACTTATTTATTTTTTAAACTCAGTTTAACATAGAACACAATACGATTTTTTAAACATGATAAATCTACTTGTTATGTTTCTTGATTCCAGATACTGTTTGATTGCGTAAAAATACCTATAAATATTACTCAAGAAGTTTAATTATAAGTTTGTTTTGTAAATAATCACAAATCTTCATCTGTAAACATTCGATTTAAATAAAAGAAAAAAAAAAAGCACTTTATTAAGATTCATTATTCAAAAGTTAATTTTTTAATAACTTTTCTTTCGCTAGAAAACTGCGAACACGTTACTTATCGTTTGCTTGGCTATTAAAATACAAAAAAAAAAAAAAAAAAAAAAAAAAAAACGAAAAAAACGAAAAAAAAAAACGAAAAAAACATGCAGCACTCATTAATTTGTATTGCAACGTTCCAACTGAACACCCTCGTTGCATTTTTTAACCTTGAAAGCTAGGAGGACAGAGCAACAGATAGGTAGACTAATCGAATTCGTTTTTAAAGTGTTACTCAACACAAATGGATATATTCAATTTCAGCCATTTCAAATTGAATCAATTCACATTGTCGTGTACTGTGCTATTCAAAAATAACTAAACAAAAGACAGTATTATAGAATTTTGTTATGCATAAATATCTTTTTTTTATGTAAATAAGTGAAGATAGACTGCGGAAGTGGTGCTAGGTTAGGGTATTCTATCCAAATTTTAGAAAAGGCCTTTTAATTATTCAATTGTTTTTGACAAATTATTTTCACTATAATAAATAGTTTGGTTTCCGTTTTTAACATTATATATTTTTAATATCATCATATATTTATTATATACCCTTTAGAATATAAAAAATATTTATTTGTTTCATATTTACAATAAGAATATTTTTTAAAACAATATTAATAACAGAATTACAACTGAAAGCCAAATCACAAAATTTATTTTATTTTATTTTATATATTTATTTTATTTATTTATTTTTTTTTAAAATTTTGAAACACATTAATTTGTAAACTTAATATATATATATATGGATATGGATATTCATTTATTAAATAAAATAATAAATCTGTTTAGTTTCTTTCTTTTTTTATTTATTTATTTATTTATTTAAAATACCTGACTTTTTTTGAAAACTACAAAACTGTAATGTAATTTTCCCTTTCCATTTTTACAATATACTAAACTAATCCTAATTTCAACTTAAGATTAAAATTATAACAATGCTTATGACTATTATAAAATTATAACTTATGAATCCTGTTTATGACCTTTATATTTCAGGACAAGTTAAAAATACAAAGTTATGTACTTTTGAATTATAAGTGTGTTGTGGAAAATACAATATTTCTGTGAATGGATATATTCGTCTTTAGCCATCAGATGGTTAGCTATGTTCGCTCGATCTACAACTTTCAAATACGTTATGTGAAAAATTAACAATACAATAACAATAATTGATGAATTAATGAATTCTTAAACTATAAAAATTTAAACGTCAGAATAAAAAAGTGCATAGTTATCTCAAGCCACTGTTTCATTTTACTTTTGATAAAATTTCAACTTGTAATAATTCGTATAATTGTCACAAACGAATCATGTGTGTTGTTATTTCAACTGTTTATTGGGAGAATCGTTAAAAAATATAAAAAAAACATTGAACCTCATGACGGCTCAATTTATCCCGGTATTGAAGACCAAAAAATTTCATTTATTTTTAATACATATTAGAATTGATAAACATTTTTTAAAAATAATATAACGCATTTGACATTAACATTTCCTAAAAAATAATGTAAAAAAAAACTATTCAAGCTTTCCGAATCCGAATGACTTTCTGTTTCATAAGAACCCAAAATCTGAAAATTCTGATTTGTAAATATTTAAATGATATTCATCTTCATCCAAACCTTATTCACTCAAATCAGAATCAAGCAATTGCGCTCTAGACATTATGAGGAAAAAAAATAATAATAATAAAACACTGTGAACCAACAAATGATTTTTCAGAAAGGAAAAAAAAAAAAAAAATGAACTTTCGCATCCACCTGCCCATAAATTTTACCGCAACCTATAACAAGTGTGTAATATTACTATGTAGTGGCTATAAATGAAAATAAAAGTGTTTGAAATGATTAAAAAGCATATACGAAATAATTCGAGCAATACTGCGTATAAAGTAAAGATATTGCCACTGCCCGAATTGCACTCGGAATTAGCCAGAATGGTACGTTTCACTTGCTAGAGCTTACCCCGGGCAAAGCCGATATGGAGTTAATTGATTAAAAAGTTGACAGATTGATTAAATTCTTTAGTAATCTTTGAGTATTAATGAAATATAGATCGGTTGAGTAGTTGTTTAAAGGAATATGTTGATGCAAAAAAAAAAAAAAAAAAAAGAAAGAAAGAAAGAAAGAAAGAAAGAAAAAGTAAAATTAATTTGAAAAGTAATATATATATATTTTTTTCATTTTATGATAAATAAATCATTATTTACCATACATTTTCCCACTTATTGGTTAATTAATAATTATTGAAAAAAAATTAATCAGAGAAATGTAATTATATACCTTTGAATCCGATTTTTCAATGTCGAATAATCTCCTTATATTATTTTCTAAAATAAAATCAGAATTGAATCCTCAAAAATATAGTCTTAATTATACATATATATATTGTATATATAAACATTTTTCTGTGCAATATAAAACATTATTTGTTTTTTCAGACATTCTAGTAAGCAGAAACCTTATTATATTTATTATCTTAAAATAAAGAAAAAATAATTAAAAAATCGAAAGAGTTTCATTCGATAATTTTGAAAATTTCTAACAATTACGATTAAATGCGCTCCACATTTCATACGATAATAAATAATCTTTATAACGAAATTTTTGAAACTTGATCTTAACAAAATATACATATTAAATGATTTTGAAAATTGCAAATATGTATCATTGTAGTCAAAGACTGTATATTGCCATAAAATTTAATGAGATTTCCTGAAGACAATTTTTAAACACCTACAAACGTATATAGAAGTAAGGACATCATAGAGTAGAAGATAATTGTCATTTTTAATCGCAAAAGTTAACTGAATGTAGCATCTTTTTTAAAGAGAGCAATAATGATAGACCGATTTCTGAAGGGATAAAATGTTTAATCTACGCATCTAAAATAGTCAGGTAATGTATATGCATCAAAAAGTGTTTTTAAAGAACAGAAGTAAATAGCTGACACGTAGTAGAGTAGAAAGTGCATGTTCTATACTAACATTAAAAGCATGATTAACATATAATTTATTATGAACACACACAGACTTAAATATATTTGAGTATAGCTAAATAAAAGTGTTTAGTTTTTTAAAACTAATAGAAGAGAGCCCGCTATTATTTCTAAACAGAGATAAGAAAAAAAATGAAACAGAGATAAGAAAATAAAATAACCTGCAGAATAAAGCGAAAAAAAAAAAAAAGCTAGATTTATTGACATTCATGCTAGTTTATCTGTATACAAGTAAAAAATGATAAGAAATGATAGAAATTGTTAACGATAGGAAATTAAAATATGCATTAATCAATAGCTGCAAATAATTAATTATTTACAATAACTCTAAATACAATGAAAATATTAGGAAAAATGTACTTATTTTGTCTTACGGGATCCACCATAAAACGAAATCAAAGACTAAAAATTGAAACCAAAATATTTCGATGAGAATAAATTTTGAGATATATTATATCACAGCTGAACTTTCCAATTATTTCAATTTAATGTAGAAATTATTGTTATTAGTTCAAATATTTCAGATGATGCGAAAAGAAAAACAGTATTAACTTTTAATATGAAAGGAAAAATACAAATATTCAAATACATACTATATTCTAGGAATAAAAACTTATATGTTTTAGTAACTATCAGTAATCGAAGCATAAAAAATACCTGAGTTTGGAACGGAGTTACTGAATTCTTCAAGAATGGTCTACAGTTTTCTTCCAATAAACCACCGCCAAATGAAAAATTAAGAATACACTCTTTAATAAAGTCAAATAAAATCGGATTTTCGACTAGAATGCTTGTCATCAAGATTTAAGATACAAATTATTCTTCCTGAACAATTGATATTCATGTACTGTAATGAATTTAAATGTAATGTATTGTAATGTAATGTATTTAACGTTGTTTTGAAGATTTTTACTGTACGAATATAGTTTAACTAAATTTTTTCGAGAATATTCATCGAATAAAGTTCTTTCCTGCACAATAACATGGTTGTTTTTTTACAGGCACCTATCCTAACTCGACAATATCTACGAGTATGGAATAAAGCCCACACACACACACATATATATATATATATAAGAAATTTTTTAAAAAGAATATGTGTACGGTATAAAATGATATAAAAATAAAGATAATTATTATAATGATACGTATTTTCTTTAAAAAAAAATTCTTAGATATACATTAATTTAGAGTTTTTCCTAAATAGAAAGCCCGCTCATGTGACTGTCATGATAAAAATGTAGAATAAAGGAACAATTTCAGGAAAGCAGATACTTAAATCAGATATGAGGAATATTGCAATGTATTTCAATTAATCTACTGTAATGCATTTAACGTTATTTTCAAGATTTTTACTGTACGAATATAGTTTAATCAGATTGTTTCGGGAATATTCATCGAATATAGTTAGTTCCTGCACGATAACATGATTGTTTCTTTACAGGCACCTATCCTAATTCGAAAATGTCTACTAGTGCGGAACAAAACACGCACACACACAAATATATATATATAGTAATTTAGAGCTTTTTTTTAAAATAAAATCCCCGCTCATGTGACTGTCAGGATAAGAAGGTATAAAAAGGTAACAATTTCAGGAAAGTAGATGCTCAAATCAGATATGAGGGGATATTCCAATGTCTTGAAATCGTTATTGATTAAATTAAATTAAATTACTTAATTATTAATTATAAACGAAATGTATATTTAAAAAAAAAATAAAATTCGATTAAATTAAGATTAAGCGCTATATTTTATTAGAAAATCTCACAATTTAAATGAAATCATGTATAAATATTTTTATCTTAACTGTAGATTCAATACAAAATGTCAGATAACACATTTATTCTTTATTTTTAATAAAGTGTTACTTCAGCGATTCAAAAGGATCACTTGAGAAAAACGAAATCTTCGCTATAGTTTAACAGCAAATATTACTTTCTATTGTACAAACTTCCTTACAGAGATAAAAGATAAATTAAAACTTTAGAAAAAGATCAATTATTGATTCACTTTACGAAAACTTCACACTTCCCTTCCTTTAAAGTTCTTTGATAAAACTCTTCCCCTTTCAAAACATGTCATCAGTGATTTTATTTCTTTTAGGGGATGTCTTTTCAAACTTGTGCTGGAAAGTAAACCTATTTATTTAAGGTTCCTAATGTAGCAAAGGCTTACAGAGCGATAAGGTTTGTGTTATCACTGAGGGAAATGTTAATATACTGATATTATTTACTTATTACTTCAGAAAAATAACAGAGAGATTTCGATGGTTATCTTTTAACAAATATTAATTTAATAATCAATTAGTGTTATGTCATTTATAAAAAATATCGATATAATAATAAATAATCAATAAATTTCATTGAAAACTGGATTTCAAATGTAATATATATATATATATACTTAACATTACTATTTATTGAAAAAAAATCATATGAATCATGAAAATATTTTAATTTTTTAAATGATTTACGAAATACGACTATATATATTCATTAACACTGAATATTTATCTCCTTTAATTCGTTAATGTTTCACATGTATACACCCCGCGACAAAAAGATAGGTACAAAGGGTTCTTTCTTTGATTTTTCATAACATAACATTATCTAAATTGTGCTTATCATTTATTATTATCGTAAAATAATACTATTCCCGGACTAATTTTTCTTTTAAGACGAATTTAGAAAATTTTTAAGACTAAAATTTTTCTAATTTAAGACTACACACCGCAACAAAGAGATAGGAACAAAGGTTTTTTTTTAATTTTTGAATATGATTTTTTTGAATATGAATATTTTGAATATGATTAAAATGTTTAATGTGTTTTTGATATGATAATATTTTTTATGATAATAAATGATCAGCACAATTTAGATAATGTTATTTTATGAAAAATTAAAAAAAAAAAAAAAAGAAAAAGAAAAAGAAACCTTTGTTCCTATCTTTTTGTCGCGGAGTGGTCGTCTTAAATTAGAAAAACTTTAGTCTTAAAACTTTTCTAAATTAGTCCAGGAATACTGTTATGATAATAATAAATGATAAGCACAATTTAGATAATGCCATTTTATGAAAAATCAAAGAAAAAATTCTTTTGTACCTATCTTTTTGTCGCGGGGTGTATATATTCTCATTCAACGTTCATATCTTTCGTCGAAATTAATAATGTTTAATATATTAAAAAGTGGTTTTAATAAAAAATGCATTATTTTTTGTTAAAATAAATAAATAAATAAAAATATTTTACTAAATATAATATATGAGTTGACCTTCAATTGAAAATAAAATATTAAATAAATCATCAAACTCTTCTCTTATTGTAAATGGGTTGTATGACTGATTTACAAGTATCTCCTGAGGAAAAGAAAAAAATCACTGTAACTAAACAAGAAATATTACTTTCTATTGTGCATACATTCTAAGATAGATAAACAGATAAATTAAAACTTTAGAAAAAGTTCAATTATTGATTCACTTTACAAAATCTTCCCTATCCCCCTTTTGTAAAGCACATTGATAAAACTCTTAACCTTTCAAAACATGCCGTCAGTGATTTTATTCGTCTTGGAGAATGTCTTTTCAAACTTGCGTTGATAAGTAAGCCTATTTATTTAAGATTCCTAATGTTGCAAAGGCTTATAGAGAGATAAGATTTATATTACCGCTGGGAGAAAAGTTAATATAGTACAGATATTATTTATGCATTACTACAGAAAAGTAATTGAAGATTTTCCGGTGCAATTCTTTTAATAATGTGTGAATCTAGTAATAAATCGATGGATATTAATGTTTTATTATTTATATATGAATCTGTATAATAAAACAACATGATGATAAATACGCATTACAATTCAATGTGAACACAATTTCAAATTTAATCATTTAGAACTACATATAAAATGTACTTATTTTATTGAAAAAAAGACTAAGTAAATTTAGAAAAATCTTGTAATTTTTATTTATTTATTTATCTTACAAAATAGGGAGTGTACTTGATCAACTTTTCTCTCTCTCTCTCTCTCTCTATATATATATATATATATATATATATATATATACTCTATAACAAAAATAGCAACGCTCCATGAAGGAGTTATCTGAATGGAACAAAAATTGGTATTTAATCAAGAGAAAGAGCTTCAGAAAGTGAACAAGTTCATAACCCGTTGGTCCCCCTCTGGCGTTTACGTAAGCAGAATTTCGGCTTGTCATTGGTTGATACAGTGGCAGATGTCTTCCTGTGAGATATAGTACAAAATCCTTGCCAATTGGTGCTTTTGATTGGCAAAATCCTGAGCTGGTTGTATGGCTCTTTTCAAAATGTTCTGAACGTCTTCAATTGGGTAGAGATCCAGCGATGTTGGGCAAACAAGAAAACAAGCAGTAGAAAGTATCTCCGTGCGCGGGCTGGCATTATCAGGCTGAAATATACGATAAAGATTACGTGATATAAAGAGCAACACAACGGGGTGCAGAATTTCGGGGACGTGTCGTTGTGCTGAAAATGTGCCGCGAATGACAGCCAAAGGGCTCCTGATATGAAATGAAATAGCATCCCAGAACATCACCCCTGGTTGTCCAGCGTTATGGCTGTCGGCAGTCAGATTGAGATCCCCTTTTTCTGGGAAGTCTCCAGGACACATATTCTCTTATCATAATGGCTCAGATTGGAGTGAGACTCATCACTGAAAACAATGTTCCTCCATTCAGTGACATGCCAGGTTAAACGTACCCGACATTCTAAGATTCTAAGACCGAAGGAGGCCGCTCACCACTATGCAGCGGTTTTGAGCGTTTTTACCTTTAGAGAGGGACTCCAAAGCCACCGTGGAGGCACTGTGGAGGTTCAAAAGAACCCGTCTCCAAAGGTTAAGCCTCCCCCGTTGTTTATTGCATAAGCAAACAAACAAAGAAAAAAAAAGAGAGAGAAAAATCTACAATGGTCTCCAGCAAACATGCTTGACGGTGTACAGAGTTTAATAGTAGTCGGCGCAAAAGGCTCCTTGAGCTCAATCTCCTTTCTCTGAGCCGCCTATTAATGGTCTTTGAAGTCACTGAAGTACAAGTTGTACGTAGAATCGATGGTAATGATGAATCTGGAGCTTTGTGTACCGCTCTGATGATTGATTGGCTCTCACGTTCTGTTCTGTCCTCTATTTAGGACGACCGTTTCCTTCTTGGCATTATGTTTGGCCATGATTAACCCATTCCTGCCAAAATAATCTAATAGTGGCATCGCTCCTGTCCAAATGTTCAAAAATTCACCGATTACACCAACCGGCTTCTTTCAGCCCAACTAATCTCCTCTCTTGAATGCGGACATCTGCGCATATTGTTCGCGCACCTGTATGTGACGCATAGTTACTGTCTATCTGAGAAGATGGAATAAAATTCGCAAAGAATTTATGACCTGAAATAGAAATCTCTCCTTTTTAATATTTTGCCATTTGCGCAGTTAAGATGTCATATGGTTATTCAATGGTATCCAAATTTTAAAATTTTGCATTTTCCATCGAAACCTGTATGAATATCAATTTGTGTCCAATTTGCATTACTCCTTCTTGGTGCGTCGATTTTTTTCATATAGAGTGTATGTATGCGTGTGTGCGTGTGGGTGTAAACTCTTGAAAAATTACCAAAATGCATCCATAAAGAAGAAAAAGCAAACTCGATGTGCTTCAGTGAGAAGATATAAAAGGATGAAAATATCAAAGCAAGACAAAATCAAAGAAATGAAAGGCGTGAGACATTCCTCGATTTGTCAGTGGCATTGAAGTGCATAATACTAAAATTTCTCTTCAGCAATGCTTGAACCACAATAACCATTGCAAAATATGAAAAAAGAAACTTAAAAAATGAATAAATAATAAATTAGAAAAAAAAAATACAGTGCTTGAAAAATCTCATACATGCAGTATATGAAGAATTGTGAACTAATTCAAGTAACTGTTAAATGTTCAGAACAAGTCTTTTCATATGATTAAGAGATGTAGAATACGAATAGAAGCAGCAATTTATTTTTGCTCATTCTAAATATAATTACTTTAATTCAATTAAATAAGTGTGATATTGTTAATAATTAAAATTAATATGTTTTTAGAACCATTTACTCTTTACTAAATACTCCTTTTTTTTTTTTTTTTTTTTTTTTTTTTTTAATCAAGCAATTAGAGGCGCTTCCGTCTATTTGTTATTTTATTATATAAAATATTTAGTTTAAGTGTGGATTATTATATTAGCGATATAATGTTACAATTAGCTTAAATTAAATTTAAATATTTTATAAATTTAGAGTAAATATTTTTGAAAATATTATTATTCTGCTCTAAAGTGATTATTTATGTATTTATCTATATTTGTATCTATTTATGTATTGCTCGATGTACTTGCATATTTTGTAATATTGTCTTATATAATTTCTGTGACATAACTTGTTAATTTTTTTATTATCCATTTTATTTTATTTTTTCGAAAAAGTGTATATTATTTGTTAAAAATTAAAAATATGTTTAAATTCAGAAATTTTTTTAAAGACTGCGGAATTTTTTTTTTCTCTAAACTCCTTCATTTCGGCAATTTATCCCAATCTTGGGGTAAAATGTGTATGTATTTATCACTATGTTGCCTTACGGTAATTAATACGCAGTTTTGTGAAACAATGTACATTTATTTTAAATAATGTAATTTACAAGTGACGTGTTAAAGAATATTTACTCAAGCAAAATTGCTAAAAGCAATGATAATTTATAAGTCAAAATGATATACATTTAGTGAAAAAGGAAAACAAATATTCGATATTAAATCACTACGAAAGTTATACTTGCAGATTTCATGCTTTTAGATGAAAAGAGCACTTTTTTTTAGACATTTTTCTTTTCTTTTTCTCTTTCTCTAATATAGATATCTTGACATATTCTAAACTAATGTAAAGGGTGTGCATAACACTGCGCTGCAAAAAAAAAAAAAAAAAAAAAAAAAAAAGAAATGTAATACATAATTCCAGACGTAACCCCCCCCCCCCCTCAACCTAAATTTTCCTTTGTCGTAAATGTTTATGTTTTTGGAATTTCCAACTCTGGAGCCCCCAGAAGATAACAGTTAAAATAATCCTTTTCCCTCCTAAAAATGAAATTTATGGCCCTAAAATTACCAAATAGGGATAAGAATAGGGGGTCGTCCCTAAAAAACGAAGGACGGTAGGATACGATGGGCGTGATATTCAGATTCAGGAGGTCATTTTACATAAGAATTTTAAAAAAATGGTGTTGGTGGCAATTTTAATGCTGAGCGGTGTAATTAAACTGACAGTGTCACATTATTCTGCTGTGCTATCTAAATACAAGAATACCTCCAAAGTCTGTAGTAAAATGTAATAAGTCGGGGGGGGGAGGGGAATTGCTTAATAACTTCAGAATGTCACCATAAGGGGAATTATTTGGCACCTTGTATAATAGAAAATAGAATTAAAAAAATAACGTGGTGTCTCCAATTTCAAAAATGATAAAAGGGGAAAAAAGTGCGCCACAAAGCTGTGCTTAAAAAAATAGCGCCATATAGTCTTATAGAGGAAATTTTTGATTTTTTTTTTCTTTTTAATGCTTATCTCCCCGTTTAGTTTAATCTTCCTATAACGTTTAGCACTAGTATTGCATATTGATCCTGCAACAGAATACTGTAAAAGCTGTCAGTTAAATTATGGCCACCCTGTATATATATTTATGAAAACAAAACACAAACTAATTTAATCAAACAAAAATATTTTTTAATTAAAATTACCAAATCATATTTCACTAAATATTTATCATTAAAAGTAATTGTTAGTTTCCTGTTGTTTTCCATCTGCGTTAAAAACGTGAACTTTTCAATGGGCTCCCGTTGTTGTCGACCTTTATGCTTTTTGGCTACCGAAGAATATTAAAAAAAAATCCGTTAATCAAAAATTGCAAAAGTTGGCAACTATGGACTCCTTTAAATAAAGCAATATATATATATACGCTACTGGCCATTAAAATTGCTACACCAAGAAGGAATAATAATAACGGAATGAAATTTGTTGGGTACATACATTATAGTAGGAAGAACAATTGATTAAAATTTCAGGAAATTTGGAGTAATATGTACTGAGAAAACAGTACATAAAGGAGCGACCTCTGTGAGCAATAACAGCACATATGTGCCTAGGCACTGAATCGAACAGCGATTGAATGACGAGTACGGGTAGAGCACTTCATGAAGTTTTAACACGATGCCACAATTCATCGATCGAAGTTACTGGTGAGTGGTGGGGGGCCAGTCGCTTTTCAACGATTAAACAGTCATTTTCATTGGTCCGAGATCAGGAGAACGCGCTGGCCAGAGCAACATGTCGAAGACATTCTGTTTCAAAGAAGGTCCGGACAATACAAACAACATGCTGTCGTGCATTATCTTCCTTAAATTTTGCACTACGGAGGCCTCCAATACAGGGCAGAGAAGCGGGCCTTAACTCATCAGAAATTTAATGACCGCTGTTCAGAGTGCCAAGAATACGAACATGAAGTAATCGAGACGTGTATCCAATGAGAACCCGTAACATCATTGCGAATGATGGACATTATGATGATGTCGAATCCCAGCTGGCAATGTGCATCCCCTGTAGCACAACAATACTGGCCAACGTTGGCCCATCATTGGCCAACGACTGGCCAATGTTGGCCAATGATGGTCTAACATTGGCCAATACTGTTGTGCTACTGGGGATTATTCATAATGCCGTTAAATACGAATAAGGCAATCTTGATGCTGTAAACAGGATTGTGATTTGTCTGAAAAGTGACTTCACGTCATTCCTGCGTCCAGGTTCATCGTTGATCACACATTAATGACGCCCATATCAGTGATGCACTTTTGAAGGTAATCAGAATTTTGGTAGCCGCATACTGAGTCACTACCTGGATTGATGGTATGTGATACCATTGGATACACGTCCCGGTCACCTCTTGTTTTCATTCCCGCCACTCTGAATACCAGCCATTACATTTCTGACGAGTTAAGGCCCATCGCTCTGCCCTATGTTCAAGGCCTCCGAAGCGGAACATTTAAGCAGGACAATGCACGACCGCAAGTTGTGCATATTTTCTGGACCTTCATTGATGCCGAATGTGTTCGACTGTTGCTCTGTCCATCGCGTTCTCCTGATCTCGCACCAATGGAAATGACTTTTTAATCATTGCAAATCGACTGCCCCCCCCACCACTCACCAGTAACTTCGATCGATGAATTGCGGCATCGTGTTAAAACTTCATGAAGTGCTCTACCCTTAAATGTCATCCAATCGCTGTTCAATTCAATGCCTAGGCAGATATGTGTTGTTATTGCTCACAGAGCCCGCTGCTTTATGTACTGTTTTCTCAGTACTTATTACTCCAAATTTCCTGAAATTTTTATCAATTGTTCTTCCTACTATAATGTATGTCTCCAAAAAAATTATTATTCCTTCTTGGTGTAGCAATTTTTATGGCCAGTAGTATATATATATATATATATATATATATGTTTTTTCTCCGTATTGAGAGTCACAGCTATAAAAATGAAAGTGAAGAATTAAGGTTAATTATGTATGTATACATAATAATACCTAAATCGGTATTCGAGCAAAAGGAATGGCGCATAATTCATGAATTATCAAACACTTTCCTATATTTGTAATTGTCGAAATTTCTAAAATCTATGGGAAATAGATTTTGATTTTACTTACATAAAGGCACTCACACGGATGCATGCATGCATACCTGCAAAAAAAAATCATTCATCAGTTTTAAATTATGACATATTTTTCGCAAAATTTGTAGGCAAATTTAAATAATAAATCCTAGTGAGTGATATTTTCCTAGAGTGTGTCTGGAATGTATATATACCAGGGAGTCTTGGAGTAGCGCTTAAAAATTTTTGATTAAAAATAAATAAATAAACAGATAAAGTAAGTTAGGTATGAGATGTAATTAAAAGTAAATTAAATAAAAATAAAAGATATTTTAGCTTTGCGATATTGCAAACGTTGGTTACTTACATTGAATTTTAATTTCAACATTATTTAAAGGATAAAATCGGGTAAAAAATTTAATGGAATATAAAGAAAGCAGAAAAATGAATCACTATATGCACTATTTCAAAGTATTACTATATTTAAAAATGGGGCAAAAACAAATAAAAATACAGTTAGGCCGTTCAAAATTGGTACAGATAGGTTTAAGAGGCCTGCAAGTCGAATGGGGATATTTTCGATTGTGTAAAGTTATTAGGAGGGGCGAGAAGAAGGGGTGAAGGGAGGGGGGGGCAAAAAAATAAAAATAGTGTCAGATCGTTCAAAATTAGTACATAGGGGTTTCGATACTTACAAATCGATTGCGGATGATTTTGAATTTGTAAAATTATTAGGAGGGGCGGGTAGGGGGTGGGGCGGTAAGGGGGGGCTATGGGGTAAAAACAAATAAAAATACAGTTAGGCCGTTCAAAATTGGTGCAGATAGGTTTAAGAGGCCTGCAAGTCGAATGGGGATATTTTCGAAAGTGTAAAGTTATTAGGAGGGGCGATAAGGGGGGAGGGGAGAGGGGGGGCAAAAAAAAGACAGTTAGATCGTTCAAAATTGGTATATAGATGTTTTCGATACTTACAAATCGATTGCGGATGATTTTGAATTTGTAAAATTATCAGGAGGGGCGGATAGGGGGATAGGGCGGTAAGGGGGGGCTATGGGGCAAAAACAAATAGAAATACAGTTAGGCCGTTCAAAATTGGTACAGATAGGTTTAAGAGGCCTGCAAGTCGAATGGAGATATTTTCGAAAGTGTAAAGTTATTAGGAGGGGCGATAAGGGGGGAGGGGAGAGGGGGGGCAAAAAAAAGACAGTTAGATCGTTCAAAATTGGTATATAGAGGTTTTCGATACTTACAAATCGATTGCGGATATTTTCGAATTTGTAAAATTATTAGGAGGGGCGGTAAGGGGGTGGGGCGGTAGGGGGACTATGGGCAAAAACAAATAGAAATACAGTTAGGCCATTGAAAATTGGTACAGATAGGTTTTAGAGGCCTGCAAATCGAATGGGGATATTTTTGAAAGTGTAAAGTTATTAGAAGGGCCGGGGAGGGGGGGACAGGGGGGCAAAAAAAATAGAGTTAGATCATTCAAATTTGGTACATCGAGGTTTTCGATACCTACATATCGATTGCGGATATTTTTGAATTTTTAAAATTATTGGGGGGGCGGGAAAGGGGGGAGGGAGCGGAAGGGTAAAAAATAAAATAAATAAATAATTATAATTGCATAAGTTGATAAAAATGCTATGCAATAGTTTTACCGCGGCAGTCCCCGAGTGCCATACGTATTAATATATATATATATATATATATATATATACATATATATATATATAGTGTTAAAGTTAAAAATCCGGTTTATATTTAATATTTATTGAACCAATTATCCGATTGAACTAAATATGCGGTGTTAGCTAGATTTTCTCCTAATTAATGGATGCACCAATCTCACAAGAGATTGATTGAATGTTGTATTTTTGTACATCGAACTAAAAATCCGGATACATAAAATTACTAACTTTGAGCTTTATATATTCTAAATTATATATATAAAAAAAAGTTCATTCATTTTATTTTTGGCAAAAAAAAAGAAAGAATGAAAAATATTTACTTACTTAAACATTTATTTTTGGCATCAATATATATATATATGTATATATATATATATATATATATATATATATTCATTTTAATAATTTTTAAGTTAAAATGACGTTTATATTTAACACGTTCGCTGCCGGTTTCACGTGACTAAAATTTTAAATGACGTTTTTTTTTCCTTTAACCCGCCGAATATGTTTGACGTGTTGCACAAGAGCGCTACATCGCCATATGTTATAGGCTTTGTGTTTACCTTTACTTGTTTGCGTCATGTGTTACGTCAGAACGCTGTATTACGTCAAACGTGTAAAAATTCATCTGCTCGTTACAAGCAAATTCTGGAGTTAATGAGTAATAAGTTAAATTTCCATAGCAAATAGTTTCGTTTGTACTGAGCAGATAAAATATCCCACTGCCGCCATCACTTCGATTGCATATTGATGATACGTGTTTTATTAGAGAGAAAGTATTCTATTTTGAAATACCCTTCCATGGAGGATAAAATTTTTGATCGCATGTTTCCGGACCACTTCTAGGGCTGAGACCGACCGTTGCCAATCGCCCATTGCGCAGCACTAGTGTGACGTAAAACCCAACCAACCATCTATTTTGAAATATGAATATTTGTGATGTTTGCGTTAGTACTGTTTGGCTGGTTGAATAGAGTTGGAATTAAAGAGGCACTTTTGAATTTAAGAGGTTGGTTTGTTGATTGTGTTTTCCGTCACACTAGTGCTGCGCAATGGACAATTGGCGATGGTCTGGGTCTCACCCCTAGAGTTGTCCAGGGACATGCCATCACAATTTTGATCCTCCACGAAGGGATGACTCTCTTGCTTCGTAGACACCCAGAGGTATAATTAATATGGGAACATGGAAAACATTGCGGGAACGACAGATTTTATGAGCACCAGCCACCATTAGTATACACAATGGTTTTTGGCAGGCTCGAGTTCCGAACCCGCAATCTTCCAATTCCGAGCCCGGCGCTCTACCGACTGGGCAACCACGGTCCTGAATTTTAGGGGCATATTTTTGAATTTCATGCCAATACTGCTTGCTACAGTACAAAATTTTGTATACTTTTTAATTTCATGCATTTTGAGATAGGGGTATAGTGAACAGATCAGAGTACCATTATAATAGATAATCGTTAAAATTTGCTATAATTATCCAGTTGCGGTTTATTTTTTCATTCCTAATGAATGAGGACTATAAATAAAATATTAATGATAAATAATTTACTTTATACAACTTTATACAATTTTTAAATTTAAAATTCCTAAGTAAAAAAGTATACTTCATACTTTTTTTGTTAAATAAATCCTTGTCGAATCCTGTTCTTAGTCAGTGTAAGAACATGATTCGATAAGGATTTATTTAACAAAACCTTATGAAGTGTGCTTTTTTTACATAGGAATTTTTGCTAGTGTTCGGACACTTTTGTTACCGACTGTACGTATAGCTGTTAAATTATTGGAAATAAAAAAAATATCATCTAAACACTTATCATCAATTACTAAAGCAACACACTTTTCAGGGACATTTGGTGTGATTGTATAATCTAAGTTTTATTTTTGTATTTGTGATTAGTTATAAATTCGTAATTATTTTTTTTTCTTTTAATTCTATTTTATCAAAATTTTACTTTTCTCCTATGTATTATTATTATTCGGATTTTTTTTTTTTTCAAGACGCGTTTTCTTTTTAGGTTAGATCGCCGAAAAGCTCGCTTTCGCATGCCGCCGGTGTAAGGTTGCTATTCGGAACACGATGCGAAATGGCGCCGTCTTGGCGATTTTCGAAATTTCGCCAAGCGGCAGCCTAAAGTAAACTTTCACCTGTAAAGCAATACGTCACATCCCGCGCTGGCGCGGGATCGGCAGCGAACGTGTTAATACCTTTTGAGCCATTAATCGGATTGAGCTAAAAAATGTGGTGTAACTAGAGTTTGTTCTGATTAATAAGTGAATATCCTTAGTGATCGGTTGTATGGTGTAACTTTGTATGGTGAACAATATATCCGGACAGATAGGCAAACTTTCAGCTTTATATGTATATATATATATATATATATATATATATTGTATATATAATGTAAATATGTGTGTATCCAGTAACTTTTAATAGTAGTATTATTACATTCATTCATATTTCATATAGATAACATTGTTTTTTCTGAATACTGTAAATGAGTTGATCCTTAACTGCAGATAAAATATTACATAAAATTCCAATTTACTAATAAAAGACTGCTTGAACAATTAACAGTTGTCGTTTTAGAAAATGAAATCTTTGTTATACCTACACAAAACCCCACCAACGAAAAAGAGGTTCTGCGCTCAAAGCTCTTAGTCGGTTTGATCCCAGGTCACGCCTAGCCATTCGGAATTTTCCGTGATTTTCTCGGAAACTTGAGTAAATTCGTGCTACGATCCCTTAGAAGGAACCCCATGGAGGGCACCCTTCCTCAGGATTATCACCATAGATTAGTCAATCGGCCTTATCCCCCACAATCCAACAACATCCCTAAAAAACAAATATTCTTGTATGTTTTAAAAATTCCCTTACATAGGAAAAAAAAAAGAGAGAGAGAGAGAGAGAGAGAGAGAGGGGGGGGGGAGAGATTAATCACCGATTCATTTTCTAAAAACTCCTCCCTTCCAATTTTGTAAATTGTTTGATAAAACTTTTTCCTTTTTAAAATATGTCATAAGTGATTTTATTTGTTTAGAGGATGTTTTTTGAAACTTCTGTTACAAAGTAACCTTTTTATTTAAAGCTTCCTCGTGTAACTAAAAAGATTCACATTGAGATAAAATTCATATTACCTTAGGGACAAAAGTTGATATACTGATAATATTTATGCCTTAATACAGAAAAGTAAGTGGGAATTATTTTATGGAATTCTTTTCATACGTTATCAAAGTAAACTGTTGATGCATATTACTGTTATAATAATATTACAAAAATGTAGAAATATACTAAAAATAAGAATATATATATTGTGAAACATTATGAACATATTACTGCATTTCACCACATAATACATATCAATGCCATAAAATATATAAAATGAGATGTAAAATATATTATTTTTTGATAAAATATGCATTTATATACATGTAAAAATTGTTTGCATTGCTTATTATATACCATACAAAACATCATATTATAAAGACAGAATTTAATCGCTAAGGATGTTTCGACTTTTTTTGTTGTGTAATGCAGCTTTAAGGTCGATTGACAACTCTAGGGTCCGAGGCCTATAGGATGAATGCCCTTCGTAGGGTTCTTCCTAAGGTGTTTTAACGGAGTTAGTTTCGAAAAAAAACACGGAAAACATCGAAGAGATAGGTTGATGAGCGCGACCTGGGTCGTATCCGGTACTTACCATCTACCAGGTTTGAGTGCAGAATCTCTCAGCCACTGGTGGGGATTCTACTGGCAGAGAAAATACTGATATTACGACAAAATTTTTAAAATTGAAAATTTTCTACAATTATACGTTTTGATTTAACTTTAACCTTAAAATCAGATTTTAGACGGTCTGTCTATGAGTGTATGAGGCTTTTATCAGCCTAACACAAAACAAATAATTGCAGGAAGTTTAAAGTTTTGTATTCTATATCAGTATCACAGACAGATGGTACTTGAAACTCATTAATACCGAATTTCCAAGTACAAAATTTATGGTAGATACCGTAACTTTGTAAGGTTGAGTCAATTGCAGGTCACCGCAGGTAAGCGGTATGGAAAGTAAAACCGTAGCGTAGCGCTGAAGTTGAGACAAAAGGAATTAACCAGTTGTGAAAAGTGGAAGTAAAAATACAGAGTGGCGTAATAGGTTGGAATTTGGAGGAGTTTACGCCGGCATGGAGTCACTAAAAGGAAAGTAAGGCTCGTGCAATTTGCGTAAGGTGTGTGAATATGATTAATTATGGAAGTTGGTGAATTGAAGTGATGGAAGTTGTCGGTTTTCAAGGTAGTGAAGTAAGGAAAGACAGAATGTTGTTGATGGAGTATGGAGTAGCGGATTATTACGAGATAGAGGTTGAGTGAATCTAGTGGTTGTGGAAGTATTGTCATTCTAGTGTGAAATAAATAGTGGGAAGGTAGAGAATTTCTGTTCATTGACGGGGCTTTGAACCGACAGTATATCCTTTGAGAGCTAAGCAGCCAGCTTTTCGCCGGACCTAATTAATCACCAGTGGTGAGAATAATCATTATATTTATATTATTTATTTATCTGATTAAATACTGAGTTTTTTCACGAGCTTTTCCTCCCAATATTTCGAGCCGAAATAAATTATTCATTTCCTTTTAATCTAAAGAATCTCCTATTGTTCTTCGTTAAATTAAGTTCAAATTAAAATAGGGTCTGAAGCGTCCGAGGTAAGCACTCAGACCTTACAATTTTAGTAAATAAAATTAAATAGATGTATGTTTTTATAATCATAAAATCATGTTTACTATAGATATGGTACAGTAATTATTCATTATTTGTTGCAGGATCATACAAATGAATTTGGATTATACTTAGATTATACTTAGAATTATATTATTACGTTAGGAACATTAAGATTATACAGAATCTGTTCGCACATTTTTTAGACGATTTTGATGGAGTGTACTGAAGCAATTTCACTCATATTTCGTGTTTTAATTATTCTGTTTGATAGCCCTTGTTCTTAACTATCATTCTACATCGTAATTTCTATGATAATAATGCTTTTTATAATATCGGAAGAGGTATATTTTTCTACTCCTCTTGAACGGCTTTCCAAAGTCCACAAAACGTTGTAGTCGGTGTTTGGATAATGTTGATTTTAAGAGTCAAAAAACACAAAAATCCAACAGTGATACATCAGGAGATTTAGCAGGAATATCAGTGAAGGGTATAGTTTTAATTCCCGTTTTTTGTTCCATTTTTTTCTAAAAAAGCAATTGCGGATTGTGATGTGTGGCTGCTTGTTTTGTCTTGATACAGTTCAACGGATTGATAGCATTGTGGATAAAGATCTGGATTTTCATTTTTAAAAATTGTAATTAAAATATGTTCTTGATAGTATTTAGAGCTGATTTTGACATTTTTGTCACATTTTTTTTTGCTTTTATCTTGCGCTTGTATGAAAAACCAGTGGCAATCATAAATCCTTTAGAAAAACTTTCTTTTGATGCTTTGAACCATGTAGCAAAATTTTTTTCTCCACTTTTGTGATAATTAATTGATCTTTTTTTATTGCAACCACTTAAATAGACCCAAGATTCATCTATTGTTGCGACATTTTTCCATTTTTCTCCTGATAAATGCTTTTCATAAAGATTTCACTAAAAACTTAAGGAATACTCAAAAGGATTAAGGAATACTCAAATATATTAAGGAATACTCAAAATTAAGTATATCCATTCTTCTTTGTGGAATTTAATTGATGTAAGTTCTTTATTAATTTTTTCCAAGTTTAATAGAAGTGCTTTGGAATGATACTCTTTATCTTTACCTCTATAGTAAACAATGTATTAGTATGGACTTCATGTTTCAAGACTGGTATTTTTCTCTAATTACGTGTTTTAAGATCATCTGGATACGAAAATTAAGTTTTTAGCGCTTAATCTGTGAATATGTCTATATTTCAGCATAAATTTTAAAATTAATTGCAGGAAGTTTAAACTGGTAATTTTAATGTTCTAATGTTGAGAATGTTGAAACATATCAGAAATTTTCAAGCAGTGTTATGGGTGAAATTTAATAATTTCTAATTAAAATTTAAATTAAGTAACATCATTAATACATTTTATGAATATAATATGTTCAATCATAGGGTTGATGAATACGTTGACCCTCAGATGTTTTATGTTATGAGAGGTTTTTTTTTTTTTTTTTTTTTTGTTATATAATATTTTATGCAGTTTCAGCACATTAAGTTAGCTAAAAAGAAATGAATCATTTACCTGCTTGGATTATTAATGCATTTTAATTATTTTTATTTTGTTTAAACTGATTAATTTCTGAATTGTCAGCAAAATTCACTATTTTTAAACATCACGCGCGCACACACAGGCAAATTCATATTACACGGGTCATATTCCATGCACATTCCAAAAGAAAAGAAAGAAAATTGAACATATATATATATATAATGCTTCTAGCTTTGGAAAATACCAACTTTCATAATAAAATTTCATAGACGTTAACATTTTTTAAACAAAAAACTCTTTCACTTTTAAGTTTATAAAATTAAATTTATTATTATAATTATTTTGGGAAGGGGGGGGGTTATGAATTTAATAATATATTTTTAAGAAAGGTAAATTATGTTTAATTCGAACAATTTATTTATTGTATTGACAATAAAAAATATTTGCAGGTAATTTTCCCAAGCAAATTAAAACATTTCGTCTAAATTAAAGAACTGGTGTACAAACAATATTTTAACTTGAAAATTACTTCACACGCCATAAAATTAATCAAAGCACTACTGGTTTCAAAATGACCTGTCCTTACCTCGTGCCATTGTTTTAATGGCAAAAGCATTGTCTCCAAGGCAGTATCACGTATTTTGCACCTGAAGAAGAAAGTTCGCTTCCTTTCGAAACCGGTTGGGCTTTCATTAATTTTGTGGTGTCTGGAGAAGTTTTCAAGCTTAAATAACATTTCTTTTGTCACTTTGGGACACAAAGTTTTTATGTTTTTTAATAATTAAATGCTATTTTTTAAATATATATATATATTATTATAGATTAGTTATTATATATGTCTAAGAGATATTTTTATTTTTAACTATCTTTTAAAATACGCACAACAGCTCTGTTCATTTTTAAATCTTGTAATTTAAATATCAAGTCTGTTTCCTGACATGGCACAAAGTAAGATAGTATTTATTGAACTTTAGGAAAATTGTTCCTGTAATTAGATTTCATCATCAATATGACGCATAAATATATGTTTCTATTTAACTATCTCAGGCTGTTTATTTCAAAAATTAAAATTCAACAACAAAGAAAATGTTATCAATTTCTTAAAAGGGGGAAAAAAAAAACAGCAGCCTTTTTTAATTAAAACTATGTTAAAACAAATCATATTAAATGAAATGACAATGATTTTTTTTTTTTTTTTAATTTTTAATGCTAAAGTCTTTAGATAACAAATAATAATAATAATAATAATAATAGTAATAATGCTAAATAATAATAATTATAATAACTTTTACAGCATTTTTTACTTTGAACTATAACTTACTTTTTTTTTTTCTAAAAGAAACACCACTGTTATTACAGCATGGATTACTTCAAGAACGATTAAATGAAAATTAGACGTCCATTGCCTATATAAAATTACCTGAGGCATGCTCTCCCAGAAATAATAATAATAACTTAAATATTATTATAATTGTAAATTTTACTACTGAAAGTGATAATACACTCATATGAAGTTTCATTTACTTTATTTTTTCTGAATGTTTTGCGATATAAATTATACAGTTTTTATTGTTAAAATCAAAGTATCGTAAAGTTATATGTATAAATAAGGTATCTGATTTTACACCTGTTTTTTTTTTTTTTTAGGTAGATTCCTTATAGGAGATCTACCTACTGCAATGTTTCTCATGACACGAATTCTGGTGGAAAATTTCTTCATGTCGTCACCGATCATGACCCCTAGAACCCAAAACCACCTTTCGTTCAAAAGTTTATGGAAGTATTTTTCAACTTTTATATGATTGAGAACATATATTATAATTTCATATATATATATATATATATATATATATGTATAATGCTTTTTCTTATGTTAAGTTGTGAACACGATAACTGGAGTAATTTTTATTTAAATTTAACCAGCTTGGGATATGTTGTCAGGACAGTAAAAATCTCGGTGGAGTTCGTAGATGGGGCATCCAGCTCAAAAGGGGGTGGAAATGGTGGGGGGGGATTTTCATTTGTCCATAATTTCTTTGATATTGAAAATAGGAAAATACTTCAAATCAGGCGAATTACCGCCTTACCCTAAAGAACAACTTTTGTATTTAAACTTTTTCGATAACTTCAATTGCTTAAAAGTTACAAGTTAAAAAGTGCTTTTTCGTCAATTGTGATGAAGACGACTTTTTCTATAGCTTCAATTGCTTAAATTTATAATCTGATGCTTACGTCACGTGCGAACGATAATAAAAAATATCACTGAAAATATAAAAACCACGGTAACAGCTTTATTTAATCATTCAAAAATATAAAATTAAAATAATACATTAGTCTTGATAAAAATATCGTTTGTGGTGAATAGCTTAGAACGCCGGTTTACGCAAGAATTTAAAATTTACGATTGAAATTGAGAGTAATACGTTACAGCTTCCATTGATTTTTTACCTTGTGGAAACAAGATATTGTTCAGTGAAGAGATATGAGGTTTTTGCGCGGGAAGAAAATATAATGACATCAAAGCTGCCATTTTTCATCACCAAGCTTGCCAAATTTTGTCATCAAATAACGAATTTTGTCGCCAACTATCAAATTTTGCCGCCAAATCACAAATTTCCTTGTTAAGTCGCAAGTTTTGTCACCAAATTGTATATCTTTATGGCTTCTATTTGTTGAATGATTATGAACTTGGATTTTAAAAAATTGAATCATTTACTGACCAATAAATGTAGCCTAAAATTTTAAGTAGAATGAATAGTAGAAGTTGATAATAAATTTTTTTAAAAACCGAATAGTGACGTAAATAATGCAATGTGGGGGAACAAAGCCATTGACTAAGTATGTGTTAATGCATGTGTAATATTTCTTTACTTTTGTAACATTAACGTAAAGAACCTTTGCCTTTAACCCTTTGAAGCAGATTTCTCATCAAACATAATTTTTAAATTTTTTTTATAGTTTTAAGTTATTTTAGATTTAAATAAGTGGAAAATGTTATATTTAAAATTTTAATTAATTTTGGTTCTAAAATATAGAGTGGGGCACCGGTGTCCCTTTCCGCGTTAAAGGTAAATTTATCATGGGACACGGGCGTCCCATGAATAAATATTTTTACAAATTGCCCTTATTTACAATTACTTAGATATAGGAGTAGCAATAATTCATTACTGATTTTTTTTAAATAATCAAATTTAATTAGAAATAAATTTTTGAAATTGGTTGATAAAATTTTTTCAAACTACTTTTATTTAACATTTTTATTTTAGTAAAAAATTTACTCTGATAATCTAGATTTTTTATAGTAACTATTAGACTCTCTTTTATAATAAAAAACTATCATATAATAATAATATTTGTAATAAGAGCGTCAAAAAATAAATAAGCAGAAGGGACACCGGTGTCCCATCTGCGTCAAAGATTTAAGCTGGGCAAAAAAATATTTTTTTTTTGTTGTTGTAGTTAAAATGTATATTACCTTCCAAAAAAAAAAAAAAAAAAAAAAAAAAAAAAATTAAGGAAACGTAACATAAATTTATCATAACTAAACAAAACTAGTGAAATAATTCGTGGAAAAATTCTGCGAATTTATTTTTTGCTTAATAGAAACAATATAAATGATTCAGCTTTGTAGAATATATATATATATATATATATATATACATATATATGAGCATTTTTTTTTCTCTCTAGTGCATTACATATTTGCTATTTATATGGCATGTGTGTGAAATTATACAGTGAGACGTGACGAATCCTCGACAATAGTTTCACGGCCATGAGCCCAAACTTTTCCTGATCTTTGACTACTATTTCTAGTCAATTTTCACATTATATTCCTATACATGTTATCCCCCCCCCCCTCGTTTTTTTTCTTTTAAGACGGAGGACTATTAGTTTCAATCTGAAGTTTATGTAGAGCAGTTTTGTGTAACACCAAAGTAAATTAGAAATATCAGTCTAACGTTACAAATTTTGTGCCAAATGAAAGGAGCGATTTTTCTGAATAGAGGGGTGCAAACAGTTTTTTGACACGATAATTAGCTTATTTTTTTTAATAACTAATGTATGAAATTTATGTGGCAACGCTTCATTTTAATTTATATTAGTTATTTTAAAAAGTACGTGGCTCGTTACAAATTTTGTACCAAATGAAAGGGGCGATTTTTCTAAATCTAGGGGTGCGAACAATTTTTCGACACGAAAATTAATTTTTTTTAAATTAAATAAAGTATAAAATTCAGGTGACAACACTTCATTTTAATTCATTTCAGTTATTTTTAAAAGTACGGGGCCCAGTTTAACGGTCAAAAAATAAGATAAAATATAAATTAAAATATAAATTAAAATTAAAATAAAAAAATAAAAAATAAAA
The DNA here is from genome assembly GCA_963930645.1 of Salticus scenicus. NCBI lineage: Eukaryota > Metazoa > Arthropoda > Arachnida > Araneae > Salticidae > Salticus > Salticus scenicus. The sequence continues at coordinate 275,443,919 of OZ005656.1, read as the reverse complement.
AATAAAAATAAAATCTTTACAGATTGAAATGAATAGTCCTCCGTACTAAACTAAATTCTGTCTTTGACAGAGGTTTATTTTTATTTATTTATTTATTTTTATTTATTAATTATTCTTTTCTATTTATTAATTATTATTTTCCCCACACACTTGTGATTGTGAGCTTTTTCGTTATCATTCAAAGCTTTTTTCGATGTATTTTTGTCCTTCCCCCCCCCCCCCCCCGTTTTTTTACATTTTAAAGTAAACAAAGTAAAACAAAATAAAATAATAATAATAATAAAAAAAAAAAAAAAAAAAAAAAACCCTCGCTTTTGAAAATACAGTTGTCAAACGTATATATTCAACAAAATATATACTCATTTTTGCAACTTTGATAATGTCGTTTTATTGTTTACTAGCAGGCTTTGCCCGCTTCGCTGGCCACTAAATTTAAAGGAAACTCGTTTCTATATAGCTTTATAAAAATAAAATAAAATAAATTACTGAAATTGTTCAAAAGCTCGCTCCAGGTCCCTGCTGCATTCGGCAGCGATTTGGTCATCCACTGCAACTCGGGCGCTTGTCCCTATTACCTGCGACAATAGTTTACTAATGAGCTTCCATTTAGATGCTTATTATATAACAGTTTCGAAATAGATAGTATCGAAGAAATTGGAGTTTCCCTTTTATATTTGAATCCCAGTTACATGCGAACAACACTATACGTGTTGTTCACATGTAACTCGGACTGGACTCAAACGTAACTGGGTTTAGACAACATAATATTTGCTTTTCCGTTATTTCATATGTTTTTTTTGTTTATCCAATCAACCATTAAATGACAGCAATTTCACGCCGAATATTACAATATGCTGTGACCGGCTACGTCTGTCGCATGAGACAATTAATTTTTTGTGTTTATATATAATTCATGGGTTGTAAACCTAATAGTACAGCCTTAATATAGTTCTCTTTGGCGGCTTTTGAATTTTTGTCACCATTTTAGACTTAATCCATTGTAACAATAAGACTTAATCCCTTGTAACAATATGCTAAAACGCTATTTCTGCCGTATTTTAGACAACTAATCTTTTTATGGTTATATATATTTCCCATTAAACATATTTTTATTTATTTATTTAAATATTAATTTGAATTTTTCAAATATTTCTGTTCGACATCTTGAGAGTGCAGTAACACACAGAGGTTCATTTGTTTGAATGAAAAATTAGCATAGTTATTATTATATAAAAAAATAAATAAATAGGTAAACATTATCGTGTTACACAACTTTATTATGTCGCTCCATTGGCGGCTTTTGAATTTTTGTCGCCATATTAGCGATGGATTTTTTTTTTTTTTTTTTTTTTTTTTTTGTATGAAAAGGGGAAGACTATTTTGCTAATAATTTTATCAGACTCTTTTTTTGTTTATACATAAGAATCCTTTATATTCTGCTTATATTTTTAATGCTTTTTAGGTTTAAAATAGTGCTTGTTGAAATAAATTTCCTATCTTTAAAACTGCATTTGTTCTGTAAATTTTGTGTCAAAATAAATCATTTATGTTTTTATATATTTGATGCGCTACTTAGATTAAAATGGCTGTTGCTATATTAAACTTCTTGTCGAAAAACATTCGGTGTACTTCAACACCAAAATTAAAAAAATAGCCCAGCAGGATCTGTTAATGAAGCTGATAAAATAAAAATATGGTTCATAGAGTTTAAATAATCTATTTAAATTTTTTTTTAAACCCAAATTATTAATCTATCGTATCACATACATAGATATAGTAATAATATATAGATTGATCATTGGGGACAAAAAAGTGATTCCTTTTCACTCGGGAAAAGACGGCGATTTTACCAAAATATGGCAGTCTTTCCCCGAGTGAATACACACGGGAATACACACGAATGTTTTAGCAAATAAAATTCATGAATAATTTATTTACTAAAGGTGAATGAAAAGCCCCAGATATAGTTTCAAATTCATTCTTTTTTTTTTTTTCCTTCGATACCACTTAATGGCTGATTCCAAAGCTTTTTTTTTCAGCATCAAAAATCTTTGCACGATAATATGGGGATGATAGATCAATATATATTATTATATCTATGATCACATAAATCATTTCGAAAATAGAATAAAACTTAATTTGAAACAAAAAAATAACTTTTGTTTATTAACCAAAATAATTGATGAAATTTGAAATGCAAGTTGGCCTTGTGGGGTTACAGGCTGTATATTATATTTTTGTGTTCCTAAGAGAAAATTTAAAAGAATTTGAAAACTGCAATTTTTAATCCCTTTTAAAAATCATGTGACTTAATGTGAAGCAGATTTTTCATTTTTTTTTCTCCTAACGGTTTCCATACAATCTTCTGCTGTTGCCACCTAAAATTCATACTTTAGTTAATTTTAAAAAATCTAATTGTCCGATTGATAAGCTGTTTAATGCATCGGATTAAAAAAAAATTTCCTTTCATTTGCTATCTTATTTGTAACGATGCGACTGATATTTCTAATTTATTTTCTAATCTTTCTGATTTATTTTCCTCATTTTAAATAAGTGTACGTTTTTTTTTTTTTTTTTTTTTTTTTTTAATTATTATTATTTTGTCGAAAAAAATGGCAACAATTAAATTATGGATAAAATTTTAAAATTTAAATGTCTTATTTATCATAAATTAGAAGGTTTTTATTTTCACATTTTAATTAATTAAGAAAAAACTAATCATCCGATTGATAAGCTGTTTAATGCATCGGATTTACAAAAATTTTCCCTTTCATTTGGTGTCTTATTTGTAACGATGCGAGTGATATTTCTAATTTATTTTCTAATCTTTCTGATTTATTTTCCTCATTTTAAATAAATGTACGTTTATTTTTTAATTATTATTTTTTTTTTTCGAAAAAAAAAATTGGCAACAATTAAATTATGGATAAAACGTTAAAATTTAAATGGCTTTTTTTAAATCAGAAATTAGAAGGTTATGATTTTCACATGTTAATTAATTAAGAGAAAACTAATCAAAAATTCGAAAATCTGACTTCGATGTGCACAATGACCCTTCGGGATGCACCTTTGTGTTAAATCTCGTGACTGTCCGAGCTACCGTTTTCGAGATCAGTGAAATATACATACAAATATTGCTCACTTAATAGTATAAGATTAACCTCACAGTTATAGATCATATAAGGAATACGTTTTGCTGAAACTGCAAAAAATTATTCTCTTGTTGTATATCTAAAATATCTTTACCGTGTTCTTTAAATTGAAGATAATATCTCCTTTATATGCTTCAATCATTTTATGAGATCACGGTTCATATCTCTCACTGCATAAAAGACATTACTTTTCTAGAAGATCAATAGATAAGCTTTCTGATTTGATCTATTGTATCAGCTCCGTCATGTCATATTTCAAGTATGATTAGATTCGCTCTTTTCTATGATTATGCGGTAATATTTACTATCAGATTGTTTTTTTTTTTTTTTTTTTTTCTATCGACCATGAATCGAGAAACGTCGCTTCTGATCTATGTAATATTCTTAACGGAAATTCTACAAGATATTTTTGAAATATTTTACTATATCTGGTATTAAATTCAATCACCTAATATTTGAAATAATGTTCAAGGATTACAAAGCCGTATTTTTGTGATATTTTGTCATTTATGTAAATTTAACATTAAATTATTAATAACAAATCGGATTTTTTTCCCCAAACTGTTATGATTTTTTAAAATATTACTTTGTTTTATTATATTACTATCTTAAGTAATATAATAAGTATAATATTGGCATTATATATTATATTTGACATTGTATTAAATGGTATTTAAGTATAATATTTGGCATTTCAGTTACAATGAATTGTCATATTCTTTTAAATGTTTAAGATTTAGGAGAAATTAATATTGAATTTAGTGTAGCATAATTTACTTTATTATACTGTTAACCCCTTCCATCTCGCTCCCGTGAAAATGACGCGGTGAGTTTACGTTTTTTATTCCTCGTGCCCGTGATATTTCTGTGCTGGTGTGTTCAAAATTAAACTACTAAAATGATTTAACCCATTAAACGCCAAAGCTATAAATAATGATTTTTTTTCTTTAAATACAAACAGTATTGTTCATTATTTTGATCATATATAACAATAATTTAAAATAAAATTATTAAAATTAATCTTATCTTACTAAATGCAGGGTGTTGTATTTGTACAACTTCAGTGGAATAAGAGTATAGAATGACTACAAATAAATGTTTACGGGAATTTCCTCGAGGGAGCATAAAACAGCAAAAACTACAGATAACTTCAAAAAGAATTATTTTATTATGAGTTTTTTTTTTTTTTTTTTTTTTTTTTTTTTTACAATTATGTAAACTTATTCAAATATGAAAATTTTCAAATGTTTTGGATTTATTAATACTTCAAGTTTGAAATACATTTTTGAATGTTAAATTATGTTTCAGATAAATTATTTTTTTTAATAAAATATACATCTATCTTTTTCTTACTTAAAAACAATACTTAATATAAAATATATTTTTTAGTTAACTGTCACGCTACACCAGTGAAAAATCGGTTAAAAAGAAAATTTATGGTACTCGGAAAAGCGAGACTGCTTTTGCCTCCAAGGCAGTTGCACGTGTTTGCACCTGATGAAGAAAGGCTACGTCCTTTCGAAACCGGTTGTGCTGATTTAAAATTTATGGTGTGTGAAGAAGTTTTATTTTTATTTTTTATTTATTTATTTATTTATTTATTATTATTTTTTTTTGACTGTACGCCAGTTTTTGAATTTATACAGTAGTAGGTTTATTTTAGCTGTTAGCAGCTGTTAGCTGTTTTTCTGTTAGCAATATTCAATTTTAAATATTTGTAATAATTATTTTATAATCTTAGCTCAGTTAGGCTCTTGAATGCACGTGGTTTTGTGCTCTGTGCTGCAATACACTTTTTTTTTTTTTTTTTTTTTTTTTTTTTTTGTGTGTGTGTGTGTGTGTGTGTGTTCATTATCTAGTCAGAGAGTGACTCGGATTCTAATTTTAGTATAGATGCATCTCAGAGTGATTCGGAAATAGGTGACATTTATGAAACTTCGGATGCCTATACACTGAGAAAAAAATCTGTAACTGACATCTAGAATCTGAATTGTGGCTCTGGAAAAAATAGTTCCACGCCATCCTTATAAAAGTCCCCTTTGAAAGCGAGTTCTAGAAGCCCCTATTATAATTCTAGAGCGTTTGCCTATATTCTCGAGGGCAAAGTTATTTAAAAATCTCTGCAAATAAAAGAGACTACAAGAGGTGGGCTTCTGCAACTATAATCTTGGTTTATTACCAAATTCTAGAAAATCAAGCGATAATTTCTCGCAATACAAATGATTTAGAATATTTAGAGTTTTTAGAATATTGTTTCACCGTCTAGAAATGTGTACACTAAAAATTATCCATCATTTCGTCTATTCAGTTTATTGGCGTGCCTTATGCGCATTGCTCGGAAATCTATATTTCTAGTTAAGGGATTTAGAAAATGGCCACTTGTTCATTCTAGAGAAAGGCGGTATATTGTTTTTCTCAATGTACGTATAGTGTTGTATTATACGTAAAACACTTTTCATAAATTCTGTTTTAATGTTTAAAATACGTTTTTTTATTTTATTTTTCCTACTTACTGGAAAACCAACATTCATTAATAATAACCCTAATTGTTGGTTTTATTGCAAAATTAAATTTTCTTGATTTCAAGTTTAAAAAAAAATTCCAAAAATTCTAAATGAATACACATATTGTTCTTACACTTTGTTTTATACAATTTTCTTGAATGAAAAAAATAAAAAAAAAAAAAAAAAAAAAGGTACTTTCTGTTAGCATTTTTTTTTTTTTTATTATGAAGAGGTTTATTATTTATTGATTTATTGTTTGATTTATTATTAAGAGGTTAAAGAATAAAGAAAAATATTATTCAATTTTTAGTTGCATTGGTTGCAGAACCAGCTAATTTAATACATGCATGACAGAAAAAATGTGTTAATATGAATGAATCAGAAATAATTTACGTTATTGAATTTCTCTTTAGATGAAATCATTTTAAAAGAGTATTTTTAAAAGAGTATATAACATTCTTTGTTGTTTAAATCGAAAACGGATTAAAAAATATTTTATTGTTTTTGAGAATTTATTTTTAATTTTCAGAATTAATTAAAATAAAAGAAAGGAAATGTCTTACTTTCAATGTCAATAACAGTTATTTTGAAATTATGCTTATTACTTTTATAGAACACGAGGATTGTTTTAAAGATGTTTGTATGAATCTATCTTTTCACTGATCTAGCGGAAAAATGACATTTAAAAATCACGCCTAATATTAGTCATAATTATACGGATTTGCATCGATTCTTAGTTGTGTATTTGCATTCTTTTTAATAAATGTTAATTAGTACATATTTAGTAGTACGTATATCTACTTGCAGCAATAAAATTGTATATCTCTGTGGCAAAATGAATAATGATACAGTCTAACTTAAACATTTTCGTAATTTGCATTATTGTGTGTTTGCATGATTCATTTATCTGCTTTAAAATGTTTCATTAAACTGTATTAAATCTAAAAAAAAAGTTATTGCTCTGAGAATAAAAAAAAAAAAATAAATAAATAAATAAAAAAAAAAAAAAACATTTCAATGATACTTGTCAGTCTTAACAAATAAGTTATAACAAATTACAATAAAATTTCAGTTTATTATGTTCATTATATCTTTATGTAAAAGATGCCCAACGATTTCCATGATCCTATAAGAAATTCTCACAACACTGGAAAAAGCTATTTATTATATAATGTAAGATAAATGAAATGAATAGAAAATATTATAGTTTTAAAAAAATAAAGGACACGCTTTTATAGAAATGTGAACTAAAAAGCACAAAATATCTATCTGAGTATTAAAATACAGGGTAAGAGAAAATTGTGTGAGTGACACACCATAATATTTACATACATTTAAATTTTTAATTAAAATGTTTTAGAATTAAACAAAAACCATTTTTTTTTAAATCTCCCCTGACTGGGCTCGAACGCTAGACCTTTAGGTTCGTAGCGCGGAGATTTACCTCACAGCCACGGCGCTCACGTAGGGAAAGTCTTTTTTTACAATATTGATTTTTTGTTTGCTCCCAGAGCGGTTACAAACATACATACAGGTGAAGCTAATAAAAGCGCGTTAAAAAAAAATAGGCATAGAAAAATCAAATATTTTTTTCTTTTTATGTTTTTAGCGCATGTAGCAATTATTTAAAAAAATAAATAAGTAAATAAATAAAAATAAATAAAAAATAAATAAATAAATAAAAGTTTATTCTACGCAATATCTTCAAAGTACGGTTCAGCTAATAAAACACATTATCTTCTTTTTATATGTATTGTTGGGACTTTAGTTTTATTCTCTAAGAATTTTACATCCATTTACACTAAATATTACTATATGCCATCCTTATTAACCATAATTTTTACGGTAATCGTTACTTTCTTATATTTATATAGATGCTTAACATGAGTTTGTTTCCTTAAAAAAAAAAAAAGAAAAAAATCTTTAAATTTTATACTTTAAGTTTAAAACTATGAAACAATTATACAATAAATCACCCAAAATTCGCAAAAATATGTAATTACATTAAAATTTAACAAATTGGATGTTTATTTATGAAAATTATAGAATTAGAAGCAAAACATTATTTTCAGTTTAGAAAATCATTCGAAACATAACAGATACAGCCTCTTTATCGTGTTTCAGCTTGCAATCTTAAACAGTAAATCATCATTAGTAAAGTGTATATCATACCAAATAACAAATACTCATACTAAACACATTAAAAAATAAAAATAAAAATAATAAAAAAATAACGAATATTATGTTCTAAATATGCTTTACTAATAACGGGGGAACACTTGTATTGTATGATTTAATTTAATGTACAAGTTATATCTTTGTAGTGTAAATATATAAAAAAAAATAGTTGCTCTGGTAATAATTTTTTTAAGTCATACGATATATGTAATTCTTAAGCCACTACTATAGTACATTTTTCTTATGTAAAACTATATATAATAATAATAATAATTGTTATTATTTTATTTATACCAGCCGTTTATGCAAAAGGATAAATTTTATCCTAAAAAGTAATTTTTTCAGATATGAGAATTTTTTAAATATGTATAAAATGTACAGAACTTTATATAATTTTTTTAACAAAATTTTACGAATATTGTATTTTAAATATGGTTTTACCATTATTAGTACAAAACTTACATTTTATGATTTAATTTTACGCGTATATCTTTGTATGGTATATATATATATATATATATATATATATATATATGGTATATATATATATATATATGTGTATATACATATATATATATATATATATATATATATATATATATATGTATGTATATATATGTATATATATGTGTATATATATATATATATATATATATATATATATATATATATATATGTATGGTATATATATATATATATATATATATATAGTTGTGCGGAGATAATAATATGTTTTAATTCATTCAACATAATTGCTAAAACATTACATTGTATTTTTTTCTTAAATAAAAACTGTTTCATTTTTAATTTGTTTTTTTTTAGACTAGCCGTTTATGGAAATCGATAAACGTTTATGTTAAAATATATTTCCTAAAGTAAATTTTCGGATAAGAGATCTTTTAAAATGTTGCCCCGGGAAGAATTTTTCGAGTAGTAAAGAATAAATTTATCTTCGATACGAAACGAGTAGATGACCCACTTTTGAAGTTTAAACGTTTTGATCTATCTGTGAAAAACATTTCTTTTTTTTTTTTTTTTTTTTTTTTTTTTTTTAATCTAGGAAATTTTTTTTATGCAAAATATTTCTGAAGCGTTTTAAAACAGCCAAAATATTACTTTCAGAATTATTAAAATATAAACACTCGCATTTATTTGAAATTTATAAATAACTGTGTCTTCCGCATTACAGAAATTTATTGTTTTATTCATCTAAAAAATCTGTATAAAATACAATACATACATACATATGTATATATATATCTGAATGATCGAGTTCTCTTAGTTTGATTGCAAAAATCATTCGTAGTTCAAATTCAGTGATTTGTTTCAGACAATTATACTTCTTAAATAACAGTAAAGCAGACAGCTGTTTCGGTAGCATTTACAGTACCGTCTTCAGTGCATAAAGAATTGTGAGAGAAATGCTCTTATATATAGGAAAGAGAGGGAATTCACCTTAGGATGATCAGCCAATAGAATTACGTCCGTAAATAAGAAAACAATAATTCTGCTCTAAAATAAGAAAACAAAAATTGCTGGGAGGAAATCCATAATTTTAAGTTTGATTCAGCTAATTTGCAAGCCTAAATCCACTGACGAACTCGATTTATTTAAAGCTTTTCATATTTATAAAAGTCTTAAAAATATTGTTAATTGTGATTTCGCTGTACCTTATTTGTCTGAGTGTTGGAAATTTTACATTCAGTCCACATTTTCTTAATTTCTTCCATATTTTTTTATAATTTGGGTTCCGTATTTTCCTATTGGTCAATCCCCCAAACGTGTAATGCTATTGGCTGGTCATCCTAAGCTGAATCCCCTCTCTTTCCTATATATGAGAGCATTTCTCTAACAATTCTTTATGCACTGAAGACGGTACGCTAAAGGCTAACGAAACAGCTGTCTGCTTTCCTGTTACTTATTTTTGATGTTCTAGACATTGTTATTTGCCTTGTTTATAACCCCACGCCAAGTCTTTCATCAATATAATTAATTATACTTCTTACTTTGTTTTCACAGAATGAAGCGTGGTTACTATTAAAATTCAAGATTAACTGCTGGAGGTAAGGAAAATTCATATAGAATTATCGTATCAAATCTGCAACTATAAATTCTTATCAAAATCGTTCAGGCAGATCCCTAGGAGACAGTATTTCTGATATATGACAGCGAGGGCTAATTTTTCTGAAGAATAACATAAGGGAGACCGTTTTTCATCAAGATAATTAACCTCTAAACATTTTATTTTCAAAATCGTTCCAGTGATATCCACGAAAACAAAGTTTATACAGTTTTTCTCCCGAGTAGTTTATGTAGTCATTAATTATAATGAAGATGATGTCATTTCAGATCGAAATGTCATCTAAAAACACACTAAATCGGCGGAGTGAAGGCTATTTGTGAACGTTAACTATTCTGAAGATAAGAAAAAATACATTTTGAATTGTTATCTAAAGAGCCCGCAAACATTAAATATTTATTAAAATCATTCGACCAATAAAAAAAAAAAAAAAAAAAAAAAAAAAAATCAGACATATTTTGCCATGATGGAGTAAGAGATAACACTCAAGTAAAAGCTAATCTTTCTCAAGACGAGAGTTTGTAAAATAGGTTTCTCGATTAAATTAAAAAAAAAAAAAAAACTTAATTATATGTTTTCATTAAAATTATTCCTTTTATTTCCGAGATAGCCAAGTTTCTGCCATATTTCGCTATGGACGGAAAAGTGTTAGCAAAGAACTCTAATTTTCGTGAATATGAAATTAAATCAGATAGGTTTGACACCTGAAAAAACACTTTAAGTTTTTATCAAAATCGTTAGAGCCATTTGCCAGACAACCAAGTTTGGGTCATATTTTGAAACAAGAGGAATGGAGGTTAACAGCGAAAGCCAACTTTCGAGAAGATGAATATAAATCAGCTAAGTTTGTCCTCTCAAAGCAGCCTTATTTCTAAGTTTCTATCACAATCATTTGAAATATTCTCCAGAAAACCTGATTTCTGCAACACTTTTCAGCGTTTCGAATGAGGGTTAGCAACGCTGTAAATAAAAGAAAGTTAAAATCACCATATCAATTTCCTAGTAAATCCAAATTTTGTCATATTTTTCAACCTGGTTTAGCTGCAAGTGCGAATTTTCCTGAAGATGGGGTATTGCCAAGAACCATGGCTTACAAACAGAAGCAAATCAACGGAAAAGTACGGCATTTATACATAAACCTCAACTACTAAAATCGTAATCCATAATATGAGAACGACCTTTTTTATACAATAAAGTAAAAATGGTTTTATATAAGAGGTATACCAACATATAAATTTATTCTGGGGCATTGTTAATATCCGCCACTTTTACATCGTTTTATTTGTAATGAAATTTTCTAAAACATATAAATACTCTTAAATTAAAAAAAATAAAAATAACATATCCATTTAACCCGTTAGTAGTCGCATATCGGTCTTTTTGCCGCCCATCGCTTAAAAATTCCTCCTGCAGATCACCCCTTAAAAATAAAGTGGGAAAATCTGTATACCTGATCTTGGGTGTATGTCCTCTAACATAGTAAATTTTCAAGTCATTCCTGCTATTTTTTGAGCAGTTAAAAACATTTAACTTCTCAAATCGGTGTACCTGACCGCGACGCGACCACTAACGTTGATTCATTTTTCTCCCCGTTTCTGGTTTTTCATACAGGTTAGAGTTTTGGGGGGAAAACTTCGCGTGAATTAAAGGCACTTCATCTTTCTCTACTGCCTTTCTTTCGGCTTTCCCCCAAAACTGGAAAACGGCGGAAAAAAGACCGACACGCGACTACTGGCGTTATAAAAAATGACGCGACTATTCTCGGGTTAAGAAAAGTGGTTTAAGAGAGCAGTACTATAAATGCTCGGGGAGGAATTGTTGGTATGTCTGAAATTATAGGTATATGTTTTAGAAAACGATTATTTGGTGAAAAAAGCTCTCGGCGTACATAATTTTCTTTCTTTCATTTATTTATTTATTTATTTATTTATTTATTACAAGCTACTGTGCCCATTCGTTGAACAGGAATTTAATTATTAATCAAAATTTATTATTAAAAAATAAATATATTTATTTTAGTTCAAAATTACTACACTGATGAAGATATTATTATAGTTAATAAGTACAATTTGTAAATATTCACTGATATACAAGGTGGCCACAATTATATTTGGCCTACTCGGAGCACCTGTATCTGTAACTGAAATGTGAATTGAGTCAAAATTTGTATATAGATTATTCAAAGGATTTTCTCAAAGATTCTGCAAAGAATTAAATTAAGTTAAATTTTGAAAATTTCCGCTAGGGGTGCATTAGAATCAAAATGCTTGAAATGATATACAATAAATAACTGTGGTCTATTTTAACATTTTCAAAGCTTACGACATTTAAAAGTGTTATAGCCATCTTATCTCATTGGCAAAATGAGACAAAAATTTAAATGCCAGCAAGACGGTAGTACGCTATGTCATGTATAAAAACACAGTTTTTATGATAAATTAACATTATTTTATTTACAAATTACTTTGAAATTAGCACAAACACAAAAATATTTTGTTTAGAAAGAGAAAAACTACTGGATAATAACATGTTAACTCTATCGATAGTCTTATTATTATAATGGAAGGAGCATAATTTTATTCCGGAAAATAAGGATGTATGTCAAAGATGTGTCAGCTGATTGTAGAGAAAAGGTTAACTTTTTTGGCAATTATTTGTTTGAAATTTTTTTAATTAAAAGATAAAGAAAGCAAAACTTGCATAAAACAATTGTTTTTCAGTCTTATTTATTTATATTTTCATATAATGCAATCGTCCAGAGATAACTATAATTCCCATAAATTATTAGAAAACCCTTTTTTTTTTTTTTTTCTTCAAATAATACATGCAATTGTTATTTTGTTTATTTAAAGAACTAAATAACTAAATATAGCAGAGCAGTTTTAAGAACTTTACAAATATGTTTAAAAAATACAAAATAATAAAGTATGAAAAAAATAATAATATCCTATAAAATAAGTTTTAAATATAAAACAATCTAACTTTTAAAGAGAAAAGGATTAAAAAAAAAAAAAAAAAAAAAAAAAAACGAAAAATGAAATACCGTCTTCGTAAGAGAACTCAGAGTTTACGTCAAAAAATAAAACAACAACATATAAGAAGTCGATTTTTTTTTTTTGTCAAATGTAGACATTTTAATACGTCTAAATTCCTAGATATAATTTTTATTTCGATACAGAAGACTTTTTAACTTATACCTATAAATTCAATTAAACTTTTAAAAATGTAGATGGATATAATTTTAAATTGGGTACCGAGGTAAGCCTCATCCAAGTATTATTGAATTCCATCCAACCGTTTTTACGTGATACCCGATAGAACAAAAAACATTCTATGTACCTCCACACCTATCATGCTCCCTGAAGTAATATTCTAAAATCATTTTGGGGCTCCTTGATGTCTAAAACGTAAACATAACACACTTTCTTTTCATTCAAAGCGTGTTACTGAGAAAAGCTATATACTAACCGTCCAGTATTTCTCACTCGATAACTAGACAGATAGGTGGTGTCGCAGTTCCGACCGGGACAGATCCGACCGGGGTTAAAATCGTCGCAGTTCCGACCGTTTTGGTTTCAGGGTAGCAGTTCCGACCGGATGTATCCGAAAGCAGGTGCAACACTGGAGATGTATTTATGTGTAAGGGGGGAGGGGGAGAGGCTTCAATGATTAAATTCGTTAAAAAGAGTTAACAAAACTGAATTTATTTACTAAATAAAAAACCCAAACTCGTACAAAAGTCAATAAATTTAAAAAAGAGCTTTTTTTTGTATGCTATACAATTATTGTAATGTAATACTGGTGCGTAGCTTGAGGTGGGAGGGAGTGCTAGTTTGCGCTAGTATTTTAGTTATTTTCCCTACATTAATAATCTAGTGTGGCACTCACACGGCTTTCTCTTATCTTGTAATTCAATTTTATAAAAACAGACTACAGAACAAGGGATGAGATAACAAGTATTAATTGTGTATAAACCTACGTTAAAAAAAATTCAAACCAGGTTAAGAAACAATTTTATTTGACAAATAACTCCTTATAAGTGTGTGTGTGTTGGGGGGGGGGGTACCTCCCACTCATAATAGGCGAGACGTATTAATCCTGGACGATAGGTCTAATGCTCCAGCCCTGCCCACCCGCTCCTCGATGTCTTTTTCTAGTCAATTTTGTCCTTTTATTACTTCTGGTGCGAGCCTTTTTTTTTTTTTCGTTCCATGCTAGTTCTATGGGATTTTAGCTTTTTTTCTCCCCGTTTTCTACATTCTAAAGTGAGGGGAGGGGACCTCCCACTTTTAATTAAAAAATCTTTCTAAATACTTTTAATAATAAAAAAAAAAAATCTTTGGGAGATTAGAGAAAAAGAAAATCTAAAGTATTATGTAATATAAAAATACAATTAAAAGTGATTGCATTTATAAAAAATCAAAATGTTTAATGATAAAATTAATTTGTTTAATAAAACTTTGGGCTTTTAATTGAAAAAATAATTTCTAAATACTATAAATACTATATAATATTGTTTTTTGTTTTGTTTTTTTTCCTGTAAATGATTAAAGATTAAAATAAATTAATTAAAATTAAAATTAAAATTAAAAATCTAGAAAATTAAATATAACTAATATATATATATGTATATATATATATATATATATATATATATATATATATATATATATATATATATATATATATATATATATATATATATATATATATATATATATATATATATATGTAGAGAGAGAGAGAGTTTATTATTATTGTTTCGGCTTTTAATAGATAAATCTTTATTAAAATACTTTTAATATTAAAAGATATTTTTTTCTATGAATGAAAAAAATATATAATAATAATAATAATAATAATAATAGTAATAATAAAAGCTAGTTTAAAAAATAATTCAATAAAATATTCTAATTAAGAAATAAAAATTTTTTTATTAAAAATATAATTTATTATAATTAAATTAGTTTGAATTACTTTACAATTTTTTGGACTTTTAATTAAAAGGCCTATTTCAGTAGCAGAGCAGTTCTGCTCTTCAAGTTGATAGATTGGTGTTAGTGTTTGGGAATTCGGCCGATTGACTACTCTAGGGTTCTAGGCCTGATAGGGGGTGCCTTCCGTGGAGGTCTTTCTAAGGGTTATTAGCCCGTATTTACGAAAGATCCTGAGAAAACCACGGGAAATTCCAAACGGCTAGGTCGACGAGCGTGACCTTGGATAGAACCCGGCACCTCACGTCTACCAGCTTTGAGCGCAGAACCGCTCAGCCACTGGTGGGCTCTGATTGGCTTCTTTTGCCGTGTTCGATCAAAGGTCCCACATTTCAACCTAGACATTTGCAATTTTCCATGGTTTTCTCTGAAACTCGCGCATATACAGACCAGGGCTCATTAGAAAGAACTCTCATGAAAGGCATTTCACCCAGGCTTAGGACCTGTATGTCGTCAATAGGCTTTAACGCTTAAACCACAACCACCAAAATATTTTGAATTAAAAAACTTTTTTTTTTTTATTAAATGATTATATATAAAAATTAATAATTAAAAATTCATTTAATAATACATTCAAATTAAAAATAATTTAACTATTAAAAATGTAAAATTTTAATAATTAAATTAATTGAAATTGCTTAATACATAGCTGCAAAGTTTTTTAATTTATTCCAGAATGTTCCTAGCCCCGTACATTTTTTCACACTGTAATCTTTGTAGAAAAAATTTCTTCGATATATAATTACGATTAAATATTAAGAAAATCACTCTAAAAATATTACGGTGTCAAAAAGCGGCGGGACTAACAACATTCCGGAATAAATTAAAAAACTTGGCAGCTATGTAATACTATTGTTCGAGCTTTAAAATGAAACATCATTCAAAATGCTCTTAAACATAAAAATATTTTTTTCTATAACTGTTTATAGAAATAAGGATCTAATTAAAATTGTTTTATTTAAAAAACTTACAAAGAAAGAGTAAATTAATTATCTAAGGACTAAATGAATTAAGAAAAATATAAATTTTAATAATTATATTTGTTGCGATTCCTTAATACAATTGTTTCTGCTTTCATTAGGAAAAAATATTTTAAAACACTTTTAATATTAAAAGATTTTATTTTCTATGAATAATTATTGAAAAAAAAAAAAGGCTAGTTAAAAAATTATTTAATGAAATATTCAATTAAAAAAATAATTTATATTAAAAATGTAATTTTTTATAATTAAGTTAGATGAAATCGCTGAATACATTTATTTGGACTTTTATAATCAATAAGCCCAGCAGTTCTGCTGTTCACGTTGGTAGACAGGAAGTGTCGGGTTCGTTCCCAGGCCATGGTTGTCGACCATCATGTTCTCTGTCGGGGTTAACACCTAAACTACCACCACCAAATTATTTTTAATATAAAAAGTTATTTTAATCAGTAGTTATAGAAAAAATAATTAATGATATATTATAATTAAAAACTTATTTAATTATCAAAAATATCTTTTAAATAGTGAATTTAGATCAGAGTACTTAATATTACTGTTTGAGCTTTTAACAGAAAAACAATTTCAAAATACTTTGTAATATAAAAAGATATCTTTTGTCATGATTATAGAACAAAGAATTAATTAAAATTATATTATTCAAATAATATAATAAATTTCAGTGCCTCAAATTTATTTTTAAATTTATTTTCCTATAAAATATACTGACATTTCACATGGAGAAAAGATATTTTACCTACATTCGCAGAAGTTGCGCAAAAGAAGCAGAATATCGTTGCTTGTTCATAAACATGCGCCTGCTCTATTCAAAGCTGTTATTAAATTCAAAAGCTTATTCCAAATTATTTAGGTAACTTTCACTTACACCATTCCTTGAAACGTCAATTACCCGACCCGAACCCGACAAATAAATTTTATTCAACCCGAAAACTGACCCGAATCCGCACCAAGGAATTTTCGGCAACCCGCACCCAACACGAAGCCGATTTTTTTATACCCGCACCCGACCCGAAACCCGATTGGATTGGATTTGGGAATAGGGCCGATTGATTGCTGTAAGTCCTGAGCGGGAGTGCCCTCCGTGGGGTCTTTCTAAGGGGTCCCAGCCCGTATTTACGCGCAGGCCTACCAGCGGCCGAGCATTTCTGCGCTCAAAGCTGGTAGACGTGAGGTGCTAGGTTCGATCCCAGGTAGCGCTCGTTGGCCTAGCCGTTCTGAGTTTTCTGCGGTTTCCTTCGAAACTTGCGTATATACGAGCTAAGACCCCTTAAAATGACCCCCATGGAGGGCACTCCCCGTCAGGCCTAGGACCTATAGCAGTCAATCGACCATATTCCCAAAATTCAAATTAAAATTTTACATTTACGCAAGTTTCGGAGAAAACCACGGAAAACTCCGAACGGCTGTGCCGACGAGCTCGACCTGGGATCGAGCTCAACCTAGTACCTCATGTCTAACAGTTTTGAGCGTAGAACCCCTCGGCCGCAACAAAACCCGAATCTAATTGAAAATTAATAATTCCTCTAAAAATCATGGGAAATATTTTTAATTTATAAAATAAAGTAAATTGAATTGTCACACTACTGTGTGTATATATGGTAAAACATTTTAAAATGATTTAAAAGTGTAATTACTAATACTGAGTTATAACTAAATTAAAAATTTAAAAATCTGTAAAATGGATTAATAATATTTTTAACTATTTATGTGTGTTGAGAAGTTCAAGTGTACAAGAATAGATTTCAAACTTAGTGTTTGTAGTTTTACTGTTTAATTCTTATCACACACAGAATAATATCAAAATAATACAACATTACAGGCGCCAACTAAACGTCCACTAAACTCATCATAAATCTACATTCCTATAACTTAAAACATCTGCAAGGGAAACTAGTATGATGTGGCCACCACATGACTTTCTTCTATATAGTTTTACACAAAATTTATTCAATACAAATTATTTATTAATTTATCAAATTATTTTCCATTATAAATGCAGACGATTTTTATCTGCCAGCATTATATCACTAAATGACGAAAGAAATTTATTTCTTTTTGCAATTATCAGAAGAAATGCAATTTGTTTTGTAAGTTTTTTTTTTTTTTGTTAAAAGTAAAAAAAAAATCGATAACTTTGTTTTAAATTATCACAGATCTATAGTTCAACCATTCGTTTTAAAGGTATTGATGAGACCTTTCGAAAGATACTCATACTGAAAATTTACTCCCCCGGGAGGGGGGGAGGGGGGCAAACGATGCTCCCACATGCACATTTTTTTTTCCTTAGTTAACTACTACTATTATCAATAATTCATATTAATTTTACAGTCATTAATTTTAAAAATAACTCATTATGTACATTTATACGAAATTTTGTCCTATACTGCCACGTTAAAAATTTTGAGAAAATGGGATCACAGCGTCACTTGTTGAGCGATTGATCCTCAAATCTAATAAGCACCAGTCACGGTCTGACTAAATACCAATGCTAAATTTCTTTCATTCATATTTCAGAGGTACTTCTCTTTATTTACTTTTATTTTTATTTATTTATTTTTATTATTATTATTATTATTTTATTTATTTATTTATTTATTATTATTATTATTTTTTTTTTTTTTTGAAGATTAATGAAATTTTTATCAACTCAAATACATGTACTTTTGTAAAAGTTGTAAATTTATTATAACAATATCTAATAAATAAATCTGAATATGCTCCGGATTCGATGATTTTAATAGTTTAGAATAATGATTGCAAAAATGATTGTGCACCATCATTGTATTTATGTAATTATTAATATAATTTTGGTTATGTTATTATACTATAACATATTTTAAATGATTTTTGCATAGTAAAATATTTAATCTTTCTGGCGAGAAAAATTGTACAACAAATAGATTGTTTTGAAATAATGTTCATTAAATCTAATGTGCATTGCTAAGGGAATTACGGCGATCTTTTGCGGGATATATCCATTGACGACGCGATTGCCATGCCTTTAATTATAGCGGTCGGAAAAGCTACCTTGCAATGAACAGGTGTGCATGGATTTAAGAATTCGGTCGCAAGTGCTACGATTTTAACCCCGGTCGGATCTGTTCCGGTCGGAACTGCGACGTAACCGAGAAACTATTGTTTTAGGATCAAATTTTCAAACGTGAATTTTTGTTACTTTATATGTTCTGAGGTCCCCTGAATACGAAAATCATGTTTTTACCGAATGGTCTGCATGTGTGTTTGTCTGTGTGCCTGTTATCAGCATATCTCAAGAACAAATAGTAGCAGAAATTCCAAACTCGGTATTCTAAATGTGTATCATATAGGGATGCTACACAAAGCCTTTCGTTGAGATGAAGAGAAAGGTTCGTGTACAAGGACACTCAAAAGTATTCAAATATATTACGTATACGGGGGAAATTGCAGGTAAGTAGAGTTTAACACCTATAGACTGCACTAAACCAAATGAAACGAATATATATTTTGTGTAATAGAGATAGTCAACAGGGGAAAAAATTGTGTGTGTAGGAGCTTCGCCCCCCCTCCCTGGGGTAAAAGTCCCCCCTGGAGGGGAGTAAATTTTTATGATGGGTATCTTTCAAAAGAGCTCGCCAATACCTTTAAAACGAAGGGTTGAACCATCGATCTGCGATAATTTAAAATAAAGCTATCGATTTTTTTCTTTTTTAACAAAAAAAAAAAAAAAAAAAGCAATATTGAGAACAAATTCAACTTTTTTCTTGACATTTAGTGTTATACTACTTCTCTAATATAGAAACCGTCTCGTTATCTTACCTCTTAATCTCCAACCTGTATTTATAGTATTAAATTTCAGGGCAAGAGAAAGTAGCGTGAGTGACACAACAGATTATTTAATTATTTCAAATTCATATTTAATAAATAATGAATAACTTACTACAGTTTAATAGCTTATAATAATTAATTCGAACAAAATTGTTTTCTGACAATAATCAGATAAATATAAATTTTCAAAATTTCAGAATAAATTTGATTACTCATTCACATTAATTATGCTTTTGTTTAATATTCCCACAAAGTTGCTTCAGCAGAAATAAAATTTTCTAGTTTCAAAACAGCTTAACACGTATTTTACGTATTATAGATTATGCATTTCTAAAGCTTTTGTTCAAAGGAACATTATTTATTCATTGGTTCATAATATAACTAGTAAAGCTTATTAAGATAAGATTTACTTTACCTTTGGGACTGAAAATGATATTTAAATATCGTTACATAATATGACTATCTCATTAATAAAAGCAGCTACGGATTTTCTGATGAAAATCGTAAATCCTTTCTCAATGTATCAAGTTTATACTTTATGCATATATAATATTTTCCTTTTCAATGTAGTAGTTAGAGAATATATTTTAAATACATTAAGAAATTTTTACTTACGCCATATTTTAGAGGGAAAAAAAAAACCTCATTTTAATTGGAACTTTGAAATTCTTCAGGAAAATTAAGAAAAGGTAAATAACTAATACATGTATGCTACATTCCAAAACTTCTATGAAAAGGGGAGTGCATCCTGATGACTCAAATTACAATGTAGAGGAAATTTATCTCATGTAGAGATATTTAATAAGCACGTTTATCATTATAAAAACAACTTATTTGTTAGAAAATAACACTTTAAAACATGTAATTTTTTTTAAAGATATGCTTAATTAAAATCATTTAAAATTACACAAAAACACCCGACAGTTACCCGACCGTTTCTTGTAATACATAATGAATGTGTTGTTGCACTTGTTGTGAATCTATGTCTTGAATTTTGCCTGTTCATGCCCAGGCAAGCAGGGCGAAAAGCTTAGAAAAAATTATAAGTGTACTTTTAAATGATTTCAATTAAATTATCTTTAAAAAAAAAAAAAAAAAAAAAGTTTACGAATATTATATTTTAAATATGCTTTTACTATTATTAGATATATTATGCTTATATATATTATGCTTTTACTATTATTGATTAAATTTACGCGTATATCTTTCCATGATATATATATACAGTTGTGCCGGTAATAATTTGTTTTAATTCATTCAACATAATTGCTAAAACATTACATTGTATGTATATATATATATATATTTTTTTAAATAAAAAGTGTTTCATTCTTAATTTCTTTTAGACTAGCCGTTTATGGAAATCGATAAACGTTTATGTTAAAATATATTTCCTAAAGTAAATTTTCGGATAAGAGATCTTTTAAAATGTTGCCCCGGGAAGAATTTTTCGAGTAGTAAAGAATAAATTTATTTTCGATACGAAACGAGTAGATGACCCACTTTTGAAGTTTAAACGTTTTGATCTATCTGTGAAATTTTTTTTTTTTTTTAATCTAAGATTTTTTTTTTTTTTTTTTTTTTTTTATGCAAAAGATTTCTAAAGCGTTTTAAAACAGCTAAAATATTACTTTAAGAATTATTAAAAGATAAACACTTGCATTTATTTGGAATTTATAAATAACAGTGTCTTCCGCATTACAGAAATTTATTGTTTTATTCATCTAAAAAATCTGTATAAAATACAATACATACATACATATGTATATATATATATATATATCTGAATGATCGAGTTCTCTTAGTTTGATTGCAAAAATCATTCGTAGTTCAAAATCAGGGATTTGTTTCAGACAATCATACTTCTCAAATAACAGTAAAGCAGAGAGCTGTTTCGGTAGCCTTTAGAGTATCATCTTCGGTGCATAAAGAATTGTGAGAGAAATGCTCTTATATATAGGAAAGGGAGGGAATTCACCTTAGGATGATCAGCCAATAGAATTACGTCCGTAAATAAGAAAACGATAATTCTGCTCTAAAATAAGAAAACAAAAATTGCTGAGAGGAAATCCATAATTTTAAATTTGATTCAGCTAAACTAATTTGCAAGCCTAAATCCACTGACGAACTCGATTTATTTAAAGATTTTCATATTTATAAAAGTCTTAAAAATATTGTTAATTGTGATTTCGCTGTACCCCATTTGTCTGAGTGTTGGAAATTTTACTTTCAGTCCACATTTTCTTAATTTCTTCCATATTTTTTACAACTTGGGTTCCGTATTTTCCTATTGGTCAATCCCCCAAATTCCGCGTAATGCTATTGGCTGGTAATCCTAAGCTGAATCCCTCTCTTTCCTATATATAAGAGCATTTCTCTAACAATTCTTTATGCACTGAAGACGGTACGCTAAAGGCTACCGAAACAGCTGTCTGATTTCCTGTTATCTATTTTTGGTGTTCTAGACGTTGTTATTTGTCTTGTTTATAAGCCCACGCCATCAATATAAGTTTTCCATCAATATAAGTCTTCCATCAATATAATTCTTACTTTGTTTTCACAGAACGAAGCATGATTACTACTAAAATTCAAGATTAACTGCTGGAGGTAAGGAAAATTCATATCGAATTATTGAATCCAGTTTGCAACTATAAATACTTATCAAAATCGTCCAGGCAGCTCCCTAGGAAACAGTATTTCTGATAGATAATGTTCTAGGACAGCGAATTCTAGGACAGAGAATTTTTCTGAAGAATAAGATAAGGGAGACCATTTTTCATCAAGATAATTAACCGCTAACCATTTTATTTTCAAAATCGTTTCAGTGATATCTAAGAAAACAAAGTTTATGCAATTTTTCTCCTCCGTAGTTTGGGTAGTCATTAATTTTAATGAAGATGATAGTCATTTCCGATCAAAATGCCATCAAAAACACACCAACTCTAAATATTTATCAAAATCATTCGAGTACATAAGAAAAAAAAAAAAAGAAAGAAAGAAAAAGTTTTCGCGATTTTTCTTAGGAGAAGCACGGGTTACCGGTAAACACTAAACTTTTTAAAGAGAATGTCAGATTTTTGTGCTTACAATTCAATTAAAGGCTCAAAAATCCCTAAATCTAAAATTTTATTGAAATCTATCAAATAGTTTCTACAAAAACCATTTGTTTGTCAAATTTTGCCACGTACAAAATAAGGTTTAACAGTGAATTCTAATTTTCATGAAGATTAAGATAAATTAGTTGGGTTTCTCATCTCAAAAAATCCTTAATGCTTTTTTTATTGTTTTTACCAAAACAATTAGAGAAATTTTCTAGAACGTTCCTGGCGTAGATTCGCAATCGGCGGAGTGAAGGCTAATTGTGAACGTTAACAATTCTGAAGATAAAGAAAAATACATTTTGAATTGTTATCTAAAGAGCCCTCAAACACTAAATATTTATCAAAATCATTCGACCAATTAAAAAAAAAAAAAAAAAAAAAAAAAAATCAGACATATTTTGCCATGATGGAATGAGAGATAACAATTCAGTAAAAGCTAACTTTTCTAGAGACGAGAGTTTGTAAAATAGGTTTCTCGATTAAATAAAAAAAAAAGAAAAAAACTTAATTATATGCTTTTATTAAAATTATTCCTATTATTTTCTAGAAAGCCAAGTTTGTGCCATATTTCGCTATGGACGGAAAAGTTTAGCAAAGAACTCTAATTTTCGTGAATAGGAGATTAAATCAGATAGGTTTGACATCTCAAAAAACACTTTAACCTTAAGTTTTTATCAAAATCGTTATAGCCATTTGCCAGACAACCAAGTTTGAGTCATATTTTCAAACAAGAGAAATGGAGGTTAACAGCGAAAGCCAACTTTTGAGAAGACGAATATAAATGAGCTAAGTTTGTCCTCTCAAAGCAGCCTTATTTCTAAGTTTTTATCACTATCATTTGAAACATTCTCCAGAAAACCTGATTTCTGCAACATTTTTCAGCGTTTCGAGTGAGGGTTAGCAACGCTATAAATAAAAAAAGGTTAAAATCACCATATCAATTTCCTAGTAAATCCAAATTTTGTCATATTTTTTAACCTGGAGCTAATGGGTTAGCCGCAAATGGAAATTTTCCTGAAGATGGAAAATTGCCAAGAAGCATGGCTTACAGATAGAAGCAAATTAACGCAAAAGTACGGCATTTATACATAAACCTCAACTACTAAAATCGTATCCATAATATGGGAATGACCTAATTTATTTATTAAAGTAAAAATTATTTTATATAAGAGGTATACCAACATATAAATTTATTCTGGGGCATTGGTAACATCCGCCCCTTTTACATCGCTTTATTTGTAATGAAATTTTCTAAAATATATAAATACTCTTAAATAAAAAAATAAAAATAAAAGTAATTATAGGATAAAAAAACTTTTTATAAACCATGTTTTTGAATTTTCTGTTGAATCATAGCTATAGAACTAACTACATTAGCACTTTATCAATGCGTATTGTTACGAAATTGTAAATTATTGTATTTATTTTTGTATAAATTCTTTCAAAGAGGCTTAGTAAGTTGATAAAATGTCAATTTTCTGCGTTTCCAACTCTTTTTCACGTTAAAATAGCTTAATTTTCCTTTAAAACGCATTAAAAAGCTCCAATAGGCAGGTAATGGATTTGGCGCCAAATTTGGCGAGTTTTTGGACTTTTTGGAGACTTTTGGCGAGAAAATCCTTACTATCGATATTCCAAAGGTGGACGCTCTAATATGATTGGTTAAAGAGTTACGGGAAATTTGAATTAAAAAGGAAAGTTGATTTTAAAAATAAAATATTAATCCTATCCGAACACCATATATTTGCATCATGAACTACATTAGCACTTTATCAATGTGTAGAAAATCTTTAAAATGTCAATGACGTCAATTTTTGCCAGACGCATAATTTATTTTTTAACAATTTTCTAACGCTTACGTTTAATTAAATGTATTTATTTTTAGGTCGAAAGAAAATGAACTCGTAATTTTTTTGGCATTAATTAAATTATAGCTAATATTCTAATGACTATATTTATTGCTATTAGGAGCTTATTATTTTCATATTTTATATAATTAAAAGAAAACTATTCGAAAATCTGACTTCGAAGTATTGTGTTGTCACCGGGTTCTGAGCTAGTTGGGAAGTTAGTTGAAAATAGACTGCAATATTTGTACCGGACAAACAAACACACAAACAAAGAAGAATAAAAGTTAATCAAAACATGGTAATAAACATATTTATTTAAGAAAAGTGGTTTGAAAGAGCAGTACTATAAATGTTCGGGGAGGAATAGTTGGTATGTCTGAAATTATAGGTATATGTTTTAGAATACAATTATTTGGTGAAAAAAACTCTCGGCGTACACAATTTTCTTTCTTTCTTTCTTATATTTATTTATTTATTTATTACTACCTATTGCGGCCATTCTTCGAACAGGAATTCAGTTATTAATCAAAATTTATTATCAAAAAATAAATATATTTATTTTAGTTCAAACTTACTACGCTGATGAAGATATTGAAGATATTATTATAGTTAATAAGTACAATTTGTAAAAATTCACTCATACACAGGGTGGACACAATTATATTTGGCCTACTCGGAGCACCTGTATCTGTAACTGAAATGTGAATTGAGTCAAAATTTCAATATAGACTATTCAAATGATTTTCTCAAAGATTCTGCAAAAGAATTAAATTATAATAAATTTTGAAAATTTCCGCTAGGGTTGCATTAGAATCAAAATGCTTGAAATGATTTACAATAAATAACTGTAGTCTATTTTAACATTTTCAAAGCTTACGACACTTAAAACTGTTATAGCCATTTTAACTCATTGGCAAAATGAGACAAAAATTTAAATGCCAGCAAGAGGGTACTACGCTATGTCATGTATAAAAACAGAGTTTTTGAGATAAATTAACATTACTTTATTTACAAATTACTTTGAAATTAGCCCAAGCACAAAAATATTCTGTTTAGGAAGGGAAAACTACTGGATAATAATATATTAACTTTATCGATAGTCTTATTATTATACTGGAAGGAGCATCACTTTATTCCGGAAAATAAGGAAGTATGTCAAATTAAATTTTAATTACATTAAAAACTGAGACAAATAATATACACTAAAAATATACATTTTAAAATATTAAAAACACAAAAACATAAATTTAAACGTTTCGGGCCTTTTACAGGCTCATCATCAGTAAAAAGCATCAAGTGTAAATGATGAGATGAACAACAGACTTTCATTATGTGAGTACAACATATTCAACAGGAACTGCGCATGCCTCATTAAGTGGCGAAAAATGTTGATTTGTGTACCAGCCCTCCAGGAAAATTCTTGAGTGATAATTTAAACAATTAGATATGATTATTTTAGTACTGTTAAAATCAGGTAAATGGTCAGTTTCTATGGCATGCTGAACTATTTTTGAACGCATATCACGGATTTTGAAATTTGTTTTATGTTCCTTAATTCGAGTATGAAGAGAACGGCCAGTTTGACCAATATAAACTGAACTACAAGATTTACAAGGGATATTATAAATAACACCTGTACGGGAAAAAAGGGGGATAACAGTTTTAAAATTAGAAAGGAAATTACGAATTAGAAATTGAGGTTTATAGGAAACAGATAAATTAATAGTGCGTAAAACTCTGGCAATAGATTCAGAAATATTTTTATAGTAAGGAATAGTAACGAACGATTTAGGTGAATTAGATAAATTAGTTTTATGATTATCCTTATTAAAATCATACTCTTTTAATTTTCTTTTAAGCCAGCGAGAGGGATAATTATTGCGCTTTAAGTCCGAAAAAATCTTTTTCAATTCCAACTGGAAAAGTTCATCAGTACTGCAATATAATTTTGCGCGGTGAAGTAACATATGGAAAAAAGCAGATTTATGTGAAGAAGGGTTAGCTGAATTAAGATTTAAATATTGGCCTGAAAATGCAGGTTTCCTATAAACAGAAGTAACAAATTTAGAATAAGTATCAGAAGGTGAACGCTCAATTAAAATATCTAAGAAAGGGAGTTTATTATCTTTTTCTTGTTCTAAGGTAAACTGAATTGAAGGATTAACGGAATTAGCATAATTAAGAATATCAGAAACATAATGATTATCAGTGATTATAAAAACATCGTCCACATATCTACGCCAAAAATATATATTTTTTTTTTTTTTTTTTTTATGTAAATGAGAATTAATTTGATTTTCAATAAACTGCATGACTATTTCTGCAATTCTAACTGAAATGGGGGAGCCCATAGCAGTGCCATTAATTTGTTGATAATAAGAATTATTAAAACTAAAACAGTTGGAAGTTAAACAAAAAGAAATAAGTTCAATTAAAGTATCAGTATCTAAATAATTGTTGAAAGAAATGTTATCGCAAATTTTTCGAATAATATCACAAGCGTAAGGGATAGGGATAGATGTGAACAGTTTTTAATGTGATTAAAATTTAATTTAACTACGAGACGTAATGATTTTTAAATATTTTAAAAGTATGTCAAAGGCGTGTCAGCTGATTGCAAAGAAAATGTTAACTTTTTTGACAATAAAATGAAAATAAAATGAAAATTTCCGCTAGGGTTGCATTAGAATCAAAATGCTTGAAATGATTTACAATAAATAACTGTAGTCTATTTTAACATTTTCAAAGCTTACGACACTTAAAACTGTTATAGCCATTTTAACTCATTGGGAAAATGAGACAAAAATTTAAATGCCAGCAAGAGGGTACTACGCTATGTCATGTATAAAAACATAGTTTTTGAGATAAATTAACATTACTTTATTTACAAATTACTTTGAAATTAGCACAAGCACAAAAATATTTTGTTTAGGAAGGGAAAACTACTGGATTATAATATATTAACTTTATCGATAGTCTTATTATTATACTGGAAGGAGCATCACTTTATTCCGGAAGATAACGAAGTATGTCAAAGACGTGTCAGCTGATTGCAAAGAAAATGTTAACTTTTTTAAAAATAATTTGTTTGAATTTTTTTTAATTAAAAGATAAAGAACGCAAAACTTGCATAAAACATTTCATTTTCAGTTTTCTTTATTTCTTTATTTATATTTTCATATAATGCAATCGTCCAGACATAATTATAATTCCCATAAATTATAAGAAAAACAATTTATTTATTTTATTTTATTTTTCAAATAATACATGCAATTTTTATTTTGTTTATTTAAAGAACTAAATTTAGCAGTTATAAAAACTTTACAAATATGTTTAAAAAATACGAAATAATAAAGTATGAAAATAATAATAATAATAATAACCGATAAAATAAGTTTTAAATACAAAGTAATCTAACTTTTAAAGAGAAAAAGATTTAAAAAAAAGCTCAAAAGTATGAAAAATATCGTTTTCGTAAGAGAACGAGTTTACATCAAAAAATAAAAACAACAACAAATAAGAAGTAGATTTTTTTTCTCAAATATAGACATTTTAACGCGTCTAAATTCCTAGATATGAGTTTTATTTCGCTACAGAAGCCTTTTTAACTCATATCTATAAATCTAATTAAACTTTTAAAAACGTAGATGGATATAATTTTAAATTGAGTACAGACGTAAACCTCATCTAAGTATCGTTGAATTCCCTCCAACCGTTTTTACGTGATACCTGATTGAACAAAAAACATTTTATGTACCTCCCCACCTATCATGCACCCTGAAGTAATATTCTGAAATCAGTTTGGGGCACCTTGGTGCCTAAAACTTAAACATAACACAATTTCTTTTCATTCAAAGCGTGTTACTAACAAAAGCTATTTCCACATCAATTTTGAAATTTTTGATACATATATTCTTAAGTTGAGTACAGACCTAAATTCCTACCAATTGTCGTTGAATTCCATCCAGTCGTTCTCACTCGATACCTAGACAGAAATAGCGATACTGACATACAGCCAGAATGACCACCCCCTCTCCCACCCAACAAATACGTACGCTCACATACAGAAAATTTTCTGAAACCATTTTTGTTTTCTACGATGTGTGAAACGGGAAGATATCGCAAAATGTTTTGATTCTAAAAAAATTGCAGACAAAGTTTGATTTTATTAATATTGATTTATATATTAAATAAACAATATGCTAAGAATAGCTCTAAAATATTTTTAATTTTAATACAATATAATTCAAATACTATTAAGTAAAAAATGTGATTTATAATCCATTTAATTATTTATTTTTACTTTCTATCGAGAAATTATTGTTTTAGGGTCAAATTTTGAACGTGAGTTTTTGTTATATTTACATGTTCTGAGGTCCCCTGAACACGAAAATCATGATTTTAGCGAATGGTCTGTATGTCTGTCTGTGTGTCTGCCTGTCTGTCTGTGTGTCTGTGATCAGCATATTTTAAGAAGTAATAGTAGCAGAAATTCCAAACTCGGTATTCTAAATGTGTATCATATACGGATGCTACACTAAGCTTTTCGTTGAGATGAAGCCAATGGTTCGTGTACAGGGACACTCAAAAGTATTCAAATATATTACGTCTATGGGGGAAGTTGCAGGTAAGTAGGGTTTAACCTCTATAGACTGCACTAAACCAAATAAAACGAATATATATTTTGTTTAATAGATATAGTCAACTGGAAAAAAAATTGTGTATGAAGGAGCCTCGCCTCCCCCCTGGGGAAGTTCCCCCTCGAGGGGAGATAATTTTCATGATGGGTATCTTTCAAAAGAGCTCGCCAATACCTTTAAAACGAATGGTTGAACCATCGATCTGCGATAAGTTAAAATAGAATTTTCATTTTTTTTCATTTTTTTTCATTTTTTTTAATGTGATATTGAGAATAAATTCAACTTTTTTTCGGATATTTAGGGTATATATACTACTGTGCATTATCATGGAAGATAATTTTTTTTAAATAATAATTTTAATAAATTATTTTTACTGAGTAAATATGTATAGGAAAATATAGAAGAAAGTCGTGTGTTGGCCACAACACACTAGTTATTTATTGTTAGTGGATGTGATTTACTAATAATATTTTACCATTTCCAGGAAAGCTTTTCGGGAATTGAAATAAATTCCTCATAGAGATATGGTAAATAATGTATGTTTCAAGCAAAATATTCATCGCTTGTTTTTTGTACATTAACGAAACAGGGCGTTGAAGGGGGGAGGTAGCTCCACTCACACAGAAATAATTATCATATAAAGCCCTTCCGAAGCCTAATTTGAATTGTTTAACATAGGTGTTCAGAACAGTACTGGTTATCTTACCTCTTAATCTCCAACCTGTATTTATAGCATTAAATTTCAGGGTAAGAGAAAGTAGTGTGAGTGACACACCAGATTATTTAATTATTTCTAATTCACATTTAATAAATAATGCATAACATACTACAGTTTAATAGCTTATAATAATTAATTCGAACAAAATTATTTTCTAACAATAATCAGATAAATATAAATTTTCAAAATTTCAGAATAAATTTGATTACTCATTCACATTAATTATGCTTTTGTTTAGTTTCCCCACAAAGTTGCTTCAACAGAAATAAAATTTTCTAGTTTCAAAACAGCTTAACACGTATTTTACGTATTATAGATTATGCATTTCTAAAGCTTTTGTTCAAAGGAACATTATTTATTCATTGGTTCATAATATAACTAGTAAAGCTTATTAAGATAAGATTTACTTTACCTTTGGGACTGAAAATGATGTTTAAATATCGATACATAATATGAATATCTCATTAATAAAAGTAGCTAGGGATTTTCTGATGAAAATCGTAAATCCTTTCTCAATGTATCAAGTTTATACTTTATGCATATATAATACATTCCTTTTCAATGTAGTAGTTAGAGAATATATCTTTAATACATTAAGAAATTTTTACTTACGCCATATTTTAGAGGGAAAAAAAACCACATTTTAATTGGAACTTTGAAATTTTTCAGGAAAATTAAGTAAAGGTAAATAACTAATACATGTATGCAACATTCCAAAACTTCTATGAAAAGGAGAGTGCATCCTGATGACTCAAATTACAATGTAGAGGAAATTTATCTCATGTAGAGATATTTAATAAACACGTTTATCATTATAAAAACAACTTATTTGTTAGAAAATAATACTTTAAAACATGTAATTATTTTTAAAGATATGCTCAATTAAAATCATTTAAAATTACACAAAACACCCGACAGTTACCCGACAGTTTCTTGTAATACATAATGAAGGTGTTGTTGCACTTGTTGTGAAACTATGTCTTGAATTTTGCCTGTTGATGCCCAGGCAAGCAGGGCGAAAAGCTTAGAAAAAATTATATGTGTACTTTTAAATGATGTCAATTAAACTAATCTTTAAAAGAAAAAAAACATGTTTTAAAGTATTATTTTTTAAGAAATAAGTTTTTTTTTTTTTTTTTTTTTTTTTTTTTTTTATAAAATTACAATGGTCTGCGAATTTGTGTATTTATTTATTATTTTTTTTTTTTTCTGCACTGTTTTGGGTGTCTCTATTGTTTTTTTGATATGCTAATTTCAGAAATGCTTATCTTTTCTTTCAATCACGTAAGGAATTTTTAAAAAGTAAAGATGAAAATTGGAAGAATTCACGAAGACAATAACAAATTCAAAACAATGTATAAAATAAATTAGGATATTATGTAAACATTATCTTTTAAATGTGTTTTATTACTTCGAAGCTCAATTTAGAGCTTTTTACATTGGGACAGCTTGAGGGTCTTGTGGAGGGAGAACTCTCTATGCAGCATCCAAGAGTAATCAGCTAACATGTTAACACTCTATCGTCCCTGATACTTCCTCTACATTCTTTATTATCTTGATGAAATAGGTTTCCTTATTCTTCACTCTTATCACCCAGATTTTCAGTGAAAAAACTTAGATAAGAGTTGGAAAAATGGACGTTTAAGCTGCAAAAATTCCATTTTTTGTCAAATCTGTATGTTATGTAAAATTTTGAATACTTTCATCTCAATCAACATCCAAAAATACCCCAAAAATGCCCCAGATAACATACATCACCATGAAGAAAAAAAATTCATCGGCGACCTGTTTTACCTATGTAAGATCGGAAGTGCTTTCCTGACACATTGCGGGGATTAATTTATTGGACTTTTATTATTGGACCTTTTAATTTATTATTGGACCTATTGGATTTTTTATTGGATCTTTTAATCTACCCGTTAGAAAATAATTCATATTTCTACAGCAAGCTTTGGCACAATTTTTGGGTCACAAATAAATTTATGTATCGATGTAACGTACAAAATAGTTTCCTGCCTATTTCTTCAGTAACATTCATAAAAACCTAGATATGAAATTTGGCCAACAGTTGAATATACGTTATGGTCCATTGCATTTGATTACTCGATCACCTGAACTGTGATATTCCAAAAGACTGAAAAAGGGAGAAAAAGGAGGTGCTTAAAAAGTATCGTCCAATCAGTCTGATCTCATTAATATGTAAAATTCAGTTGAAAGTTCTGTTGAATTGCTTACAGAAACAATTAGAAGCAGAATTACAACCTAAAGAACAAGCAGGATTTCGAGAGAGTTTTAGTACTTTCGACCCTATTTATACAATTAGAGAAGTTATTGAAAAAATAAAATCTCTGTGTGACTTTTCTGGACTATGAAGATTTTGTCTCTGTATCATCATTAACAGTTATGAATGCATCAAGGAATAACAGTGACCTCTCAAATTGTTTGAATAAAAACGCTTTTGTTTGTGTATTTTTCCTTTTTTAACTTATGCTACAGGAATTTAGATATTAACGTTTAAAACCATACAAAGGCTTCAAACAACCCAGAGAAGCAAGGAGACATGCATATTAAGATTCACCGGAAAAAACAGATAGCGAATAACATGGACTACGAAACAGATCAAAGTTACTGATGTCATTTGTTGAGTAAAGACTTTAAACTGGAGCTAGGCTGGATAGGTTCCAGAATAAAATATATGTCAAATTCATATTTTAAGTACCGGGAGATAAGAAAAGACCGAGGAAGTTATGACAGTATCGTTGAAGAGATGAGATCGTCAAGTTTGAAAAAGCAGCAAATTTGCGGAAAATAGCGCAGGTGTAAATAACGTAGGAGGAACCTTCATCCTGAAGGGGATTGATAAAAGCTGAAATAGATTGTACATATGTACTATATATATATATATATACATATAAACAGTCGAACTCCGTTAACATGAACATTGTTAACGTGAATTACTTTTAAAATGAACTGTTTCCACAATCCTTGTAAGATTAGTTTAGTTATATGAAGATTAGTTACTGATAGCATGAACTACTGATAACATGAATAGAATTTTTATTCTCCTTGAGATTAGCGTCAACAACGTTCGACTGTATATATAAGCAGAAATGTGTGTATACTGGATGATCCAGAAGTCGAAGAAAAAACAAAAGATACATTATTTAAAAAGTACTGAACGTAGAGATATATGCGGTTTTCACTGATATGTACATACAAAGCATGGGAATTTTTATATACACAAGGGAGAAAAAATGTTAGTTAGATTTTGCACTAAATTATCGCACTCTTTTCAAACTGCTAAATATCTACTGAAGGGCTACAGTGTTGGAAAATTCTAAAACAAGAACATTTGCGGCAAGAGGAAAATTTAGGGGGGGGGAGGGATTTGACCACTGAAATTATGTAGTACGTTTCTTCTAGTTTTTGTTCTTTGTTTTTTGCTTTACACACACACACACACACACACACACACATATATATATATATATATTGTTTTGTTTTGTTTTTTAAATTTATGTATACATTTTTTTTTTCATAGCCACAAAATTAACGATCAGCGGTAAAAAGTGGGGGATGCGGTGGTGTCCCGAGAAAACAGTGGGTGACTAGGCAAAATCATAGTTATATTCGGATTGAGGAAGTCATTTTACATAAGAATCACTAAGAACTGTATTAGGGATCGATTATTATTATTATTATTATTATTATTTTAGCGCTGTCTAATTGAAATTGAAAATATTTTCTTTAAAAAGGCAGGAAAAATACGGAGGGAATTTAACATTGAAATGCACTGATAAAAAATATCCGAAAGCCTGCTTGTTATATACCACAGAACATAGAACCAAAACATTGCCATTAATAAAACGCATACATATGAAGTACATGCTGTCAGGCGTATCTCGGATGCTTAACTTTTTAAGTAGTAAAGTTGCATGAATTCAGAAAATAATTTACTTAAACATATTGTAAAAAAAGATCTAAAATAACAAGAATAATTGCATTTTCAGTTAATTTCCACTTAAAACATTTGATGAACTCATTGCAGGAAAGTTATAATAGCTGTCATCTAAAATATTTAATTTATCTGTAAGTATTTTTAGCTTATAAATATAAATCCCATCATACAAAACGAAACATAGTACACCAACTATAATTATTTAGTTATTCCTGAGATTCTGTTTTAAAATTTCAAAATAATAATGATAATAATAATAATAATAATAATGATGATGATGATGATAATAATAAGATATATATAAGCAAATAACCAAGGATAAAGGAAAATTAATCCCAGAACACGAGGGCCTTCTTGAGGGGAGCTCCCCCATGTAGGGAATGAAATATAATAATTTTTTGACGAAACGTTGGATATCTAGCCAAAAAAAAAAAACACGTTTCTAGCCCCCAACTTCTCATAGATGGAAGCAAGACCATACAGCAAACGAAATTAATTAATACAAAGCATAAAAAGCAATTAAATTCTTAAATAAACTACCAAAGTAAATACATCAAAATAAAATACAAGAATATAAATAATACAAGAAAATAAATAGCTACATACATACTTGGAGAAACTTGAATAGTTAGTAGAAAGAGGAAAATTGAAATCCCCCACGTCTGAAACATAGAGCCTGTTTCTGCTTGTAGGGTACTTACCAGCTCTTAAATGTCGACCGAAATGGACAAAAAAAAAAAAAAAACCTTAAGTAAGATTGTAATCAGGAAGATTGAAATGTTTATGGAGCAAAAAAACAGGATAGCGGATAACAGTTAGTATGTTTTTGAGATTTTCCATAGCTAAATTCAGGTCTAAATGATTATTGCAAATCATTTTAATTCTATATATTAAAATAACACAATTAACTGATTGGGTAGAAAATCATATATATATATATAACGGTGTTTTTCCTTCACCGCAATACCTGGGTCCATAGCTGTATGGCCGTGTAGAAGTACACAAAAAAACTGCAGATAGTAATTTTCCTTTTCAGAAGAAGTAATCAGGCAGAATAAGATTAACTTGCATTTTTATTGAAAGAATCACAAAAAGAATTCCTCTTCAAACATGAAGTACATCTTTTTTTGAAGCACAGAAGAATATATCAATCTCCCACGGAAATTGAGACGGGGGGAGAGGAGCACACCACAGAAAAACGGCTTACTCTATCAACGTCAAAATCGCAAAAGCTTTTCTAAATCTCGCAGCTTCCTAGAAGTTAAATTGCAACCCCAAAGATTGGCATCGTTGAAATGCAGCCAAAAGAATGCCAAACTGTTTCTTTGTTCTTCTAACATATTCATACTCAATTTTGAATATAAAAAGTTCGTTACAAATATTAAATCGATTTGACATTGAGAAGCCATGCCAAATGACCTTCAACTCTCAATGAACAAAGACGGCGACGCTTAGACTATAAAAGCAACACTATAAATCTATTTTTAGAATTATAATGACCCTCTTGAAATAATAATAGGTTTTTAACGTAAACATACAAGGGTAATAAACATGAAATCAAATGATTATTTTATTTTATTAATAGCTGTATATGCTAGAAATATGTTGATAACGGCTTTTTAAATTACCCTCTGAAAATAAATAATTATGCCTAAATTGATTTAATCCATCCGGGGAAAATGTATAAACATACTATTTTTCAAAAACCCTGATATAAAAATTGCTTATTTTATTCCTAGATCAATGTGTTTGTAACGATAGAAGAACAAAGAAATGAAAATTTTGATTTAAAAATAAAACGGGAAATTCTCTATAATTAATTAATTGAGTTAGATAAATTTAAAAAGATTTATTTTATATAATCTATATTAATCCCTCCTTTTTGTTATATATTAAACTTGGATAAATAAATAAGCTTTTAAAGGACATATATGTGAGAACACTCACACATATATCTCCCCTTCGACTAGTAAAAAAAAAAGTCCTCCTCGCCTCCTGTATAGAAATGCATATACAAACAATAATATTCAAAAGCACTTACCAAAGACGCACACTTAAAAAATGATATTACATCATAGGTAAAAATTATATGAATGCTTAATATTGAACAAACCAAATATATATGAAATATAAACACTAATTCAAAAATACAAAATACACATATTTCAAAAATATCAGTATAACCAAAAACTTTAAGAGAAACACTTTGTCATGACACGCGCAAAAATGTGGCTTCTATAAATAAGTTCAAACTGCAGTTCAATATAGTTCATAGTCTTTTTTCATATGCCACCAAAAATTTCAGCTGAAATGTTTTTCTATGAAAGAGTCTCTTCTTGATGAACTTAGCAAATAATGCCACAGCAACAGTTACTAACGTTAGATTTTTTACATTCAAAATACTAAATTTTCACACTAATATGTATAGTGAAATAGAGAAAAAAAAATATATATATATAAATTACACATATGCATATATATTGTTGAAATACTAAAGGTTCCAGCATATTATTGTAATATTTATTTGTCTAACACCTTGGTTACACATATTGGTCAACGTTAAACAAAATTTTGTACAAAAAAAAAAAAAAAAAAAAAAAAAAAAGTAAAGAAACAGAAAAGTTTTCGTGTATACCACACAGGAAAGATTTTAAAAAGGACGCTATTGGCAGTCAAAAAAAAAAATAATCTTCCCTTAATCCTTACAAAAAGTAAGTGTAATGATGTTAACTTAAGGCTAACATCCTAGCGGGACAGGGCGTGTTGAAAGACTTGCACTGTTAGGCACAGGCCTCCGTCCCCCAGCAGAGTCCACAGACCCCTGTAGGGACACCTCACGAAACCGATTAATTAAGTGTCATAAATGTTGAAAAATTATTGTCAACAAAAATATAGATTCTCATCACATATCCAATGTTGCTCTCCCGGGAGAAAATTTTGAACGAGACAACATATATCTAGAATAGGGTAATAAATAAGTAAAAGAAAACAAATTGACAAAATTTTGAGTGATGAGAGGGAGTGCCAAAATACTAAAAATTTAGTCCGGAAATTGAACAAACCAAACACATGTTGTACACCAAAAATCAATTGGAAACTTATAAAATTTAGCTGTATGTATACTGTTAACACTATTATCATTAATAATTAATTTCCTATGAACTTAATCTGTATTCCAATGAAATATCTCTATTAAATATATTTCAATTATCTTACTTTTGTTTAACCTTCACCCAATAAAAATAGATATAGTAAACATTAAATAAAAAAAAATAACACCTTGATTACTAATTTAGAAATTCAAAATATGATCTACAAGCATTTATGTTATCATTAGAATCATTTTTTTTTTTTTTTTTTTTTTTTTTTTAGTTGTATCTTATTTATAAATATTATATATATTCAACAACACTGCAATGCAAGAAATAGTCTTTACATCAAAAGAAAAATATATAAAAAAAACAGTGGACCAGCCATCTAAAAATAAAAAAATAAAATAAATAAAGACGAGTTCCTGCACAGCAAACAAATACACTCCATTGGCCACTGGAAAATGCATTTGTAAAGCAAAATATCTTCAAACCTTTTTTTTTTTTTTTTTTTTTTTTTTTTTTTTTGTGAGAAAAATTAATTGCGATTTCTTAAGTTATAAGGATGTGTAGAATTCTTGCCAATATTACGTGTTACATTGGAGTTGGGTTCAGTAAACAAATAATTACGTCGAGGAGGAGCAATAAGGAGTCTATCAATATGGACTCTGAAAGCTTTATTATCAGGTGCATGTAATCTCTTAATGGAAAAGGAAACTGGCGAGTGTTTTTGTACAACAATAAATGGCCCAGAATACTTGGGTTTAAATTTATCTATTGATTTCAAGTATACAGCATCATGAACAGCAACAGGCCTCAGTTTTGCACGTTTTTGAAAATTTTGATATCTTTTGTCTTGATTTTCTTTAATGTTAGAATATGCTTTGCTATAGATGTTATCTAAGTCGTGTAATAATTTATATATGTCTACATTTTTATCCAAAAATGGCTGATTTATAAATTGGTCAAATGTATCAAATATTAAAGACAGTTCCCTACCAAAATGCAGTAGGTTAGGTGAAAACAATGTGGATGAATGTGTTGAACCATTGTAAAGTGATTTATGTATAGCTAGTGAATTTTCAAAAGAATACCCCTCAGAAATTAAAGTGTTAATTGAGTACTTTATAGATTTTTTTATCCTCTCAGAAATAGAGTTACTTTGAGGATGAGCAACAGATGAATGTAAAATTTTTATGCCAAGTTTATCATTAAAAATATTAGAAATAGTTGATGTAAACTGTTTGCCTAAATCTGATAATATTACTGATGGTCTACCAAATGTTGTAATGTAATTAAATAAACATTTAACTATTTTTGATGAAGAAGTGTCTTTTAATTGAAATAATTCAATGTGTCGCGAAAAATGGTCAATCACAGTCAAAACTGAATGTCCATCTATAAAAGGACCAACCAAGTCGACACTAATAGTATGCCCTGGATGTGTTGGAGTATAGGTGGGTTGTAGAGGAGCTGGTGTTGTGTTATGATGTTTATTTTGTAAACATAAAGTACACGAAGCAACAAAATTTAAAGTGTCTGTGTACATCCCTTTCCAATAATATCTATTTGATAAAAATTCGTATGTTTTTGTTAACCCAAAGTGAGAAAGGTGTGAAATGGTTAAAACTTTAGATTTTAAAGAATGGGGTACAACAAACAATAAGATATGAAAAAGTATTATTATGCAAATTTTGTTTCTTGTACATTAAAACTTTAGAATCTGGATGAATAAAAAAAATTATCATTATTTTTTGAAAAACCTTTTCTCAAAATTTGCCTGTAAATAATTGACAATTTTGGATCATTCTTTTGCTCAGATATAAATGTATTATTTGAAATTTCCAAAAGGGGATCTTTATTTTGAGTATTACCAGAAACTAGAAAATTGTTGAATTGATTTTGTTGTACAGACTGAGTAGAAGTGGAAATTTGATTAATTGAATGCGTGTCATCTTGTACGATAGGAAGAGGTTGAGAACTGAATATTAATTCTGGATTTATTTTTAAATTTTGTTGATTATTTGAGAAGTCTGATCTTGATAAATAATCCGCTAAAACATTTGTAGGGCCAGGAATATGTTCAAATTCAAATGAGTATTCTGACAACTCTAACAGCCATTTAGTAGTTAAATCAGCAGGACTATTTATTTTT
This sequence comes from Salticus scenicus, assembly GCA_963930645.1. Lineage (NCBI taxonomy): Eukaryota > Metazoa > Arthropoda > Arachnida > Araneae > Salticidae > Salticus > Salticus scenicus. The sequence continues at coordinate 275,404,698 of OZ005656.1, read as the reverse complement.
CTATATGTTTTTAAAGGAGCACTGTCAGACAAAATGATAAACTTTCCATTGTATAAGTAATATTTGAAAGCAATTACAGATTTATAAATGGCCATTAATTCAAGTTTGATAGCCGGATATCTTTTTTCAGACGGTTTAAGTGATTTAGAGAAAAAAGCGACAGGTAATAATTGATTGTCAAATTTCTGCATCAAAACTCCTGCAATAGAAATATTTGATGCATCAGTGTTGAGAAAGAAAGTCTTGTTCCAATCCGGTAATCTTACCATAGGTGAATTTAAAAATATATCCCGAAATTTCTTAAAAATATCCTGATGATGCTTATTCCAAACAAATTTTGTTTTCGGTTTAGTCAATTCAATAAGTGGTTGAATTAATTTAGAAAAATTATGAATAAGAGACTTATAAAAGGTTACAACTCCTATAAAACGTTTTAGTTGTCTTTTTGTTGTAGGTGTAGGGAAAGAGTTTATTTTAATGATATTTGACTCACTTGGAGAAATTGAATTATTCTCTATGTGAAATCCCAAATAATTTACAGCACTCTTATGAAATGTACATTTACTAGGAGCTAAGGTTAAATTATATTTAATTAAAATCTTAAGAATTCTTTCAAGTTTGACACATGTCTCTTCAAAACTATTTGCGCCAAATATTAAATCATCCTGATACGCGTAAATTCCATCTATATTAATTTTATCAATTAAAGAATCCATGAGTGCTTGGTACTGAGAAGCCGCGTTTTTAAGACCAAAACATAGTCTTTTAAATTTGAAACTGCCAAACATTGATGTGAAAGTAATTTTATCTTGTAAATGTTCCGGTAAATCAATTTGATGATACGCTTGTTGGAAATCAAGACAAGTAAAAAATTTATACGCAGATAGATCAGCTATTATATTTTGAATTTTAGGTAACGGATAAGAAGAACCTTGAATAATAGAATTTAATATTCTTAAATCTAACGCGAGGCGAAATTTCTGTTTACCAGATCCATTTTTTTTTTTTTTTTTTTTTTACTAATAAAATTGGGCAAGCCCATTCTGAGCAGTTTCGCTCAATAATCCCAGCCTCTACCAATTGGTTAATTTGATCTCTAGCTTCCTGTTGTAAAGCCTGAGGAATGGGAAAGGGCAAAGTCTTAATTGGATAGTCACTTAAAAATTTTAAATCTGGTACTACCTTGTCAGTATGTCCAAGGGTTTTCATATTTTTAGAAAATGCTGCGAAATTACTTAATAAAATTTGTCTTAACTTTGTTGCATGAGCCCCATTGAGATGTTTAACATCAAAGTCCGTGGGTGTTAAATCTTGTTTTCTCATTTTTAATACATCACTAGAAGGTTGAATATAATTAATAAATTGTGAATCCTCTGAAATTTCAACATTATCATTTTGTTTTGAACCATAGTCTATAATTTGTTCGATTTCTTTAATTGTACCAATATTTGAATGTTTGTTTACATGCATACTTCTATTAGTGTTATTCTTAACATATAACTGAAATTTTACTCTATCATATTTACTATTACAATTTTGTTTCTGAGAATGATCAATATTAACTATTGAATCCAAAAAAATTAATTTGGAAGAACTCTTTTTACTCTGAAATAAATAATCACCCGAAGAAACTTTGGGACAATAAACCGTAATAGAAGATTCTTCTTTGGGTTGTAAAATAAGTTTTTGTCCCGTTTTTACTGAAAGTTTCTTACATTGAGTATGCATATTGAGATTTTCTTCATGGTCGCTATATGTGTTTGTTATGGGAATACTCAGATCTTTTATTTTTAACAAGGACCTCTGCATATCTAATATTACATGATATTGTTGAATAAAATCATAACCCAAAATAACCCTAAATGCAGAACCTTCAGGAATGTCTACTATGAAGAATATTTGTGAAAAAAATTGATTTTGAATTTTGAAAGTGGTTTGTATACAAGATGAAAACTGTACATTCGAGTTCACGGTTTTGACTGTCACATGGGAAGATAAATGCTTATATTTCAAACTATGTTTTAATTTATTAAATGTACTTTTAGCTAACAGACTAACAGAACTACCAGTGTTAAGAAGTGTGTTTACCTTTTGTTTATCTAGCAAAATTTTAATAAGAGGTAACTTTGGAGAATTTACATTGACATTAAAAATGTTCTCCCTTTTATCGTTATTTGTTTAAGTACATTTAGAATCAGAAATTTTCAAGATTTGTTGTGTCTGAGACGCAGTAGAATTCACCAATCTCACACTAGATAATTTCGGTAGATTAAAGTTATTATCAATGTCCAGAGAAAAATTTTGTGCTGATGCTCTATTCAATTCCTGAGATGTACTTGCATCAGCTAAACTACATCTCCGCGCTCGTTTAAATCATTTGGATTTTTACTATAATTATTTCTGTCATAATTTTTACCCCTAGTCTGATTTCTTTGCCATCTAAAGCACCTAGTAGCAACATGTCCTCTTTTATTGCACAACTGGCAAATAGGAGAAGAATGATATCTGTTCTTATTTTGATTACCCCTGAAATTTTGTTTACCCCTGAAATTTTGATTTCTACTTTTTTATTTATGTCTTAATTCACTTTGCCTATTATTGTTTCTTTGCCTATCTTGCACTGGGGATTCGTGTGTATGATTAACCTCATCAGATTTACTATCGAATGACAGATTATTCATTCTATCTGTCAGTTCGACTAACTTTTCAGATAGTGTATTTATGACTGGGTTATTTAAACTCAATTGTATTAATGTTTCATTAGCATTAATATCTTATAATTTCTGCGCTCGGTTGACCGCCTGTTGATACTCAGAGATTCCCTCTTCGTGAATCTTAACTCTGATATTTGAGGGAATGGTTGAAATAAATTTTGTAAACTTAATGGAATTTAAAGCATTAGCATCATTAATCTGAGAATATACTACCTCGGCTAAAATATTTAGCCTGTGAGAAAAATTTCTAATCGATTCTTGTGGTAAGAGTATTAAATTGTTAAATTCCACAAGAGCCTGAGTACTGCTCATTGGAGCAAAAAAATTTTTGATTTCATCCTTGATAAATTTTAAATCTGTGGATTTATATAATAAAGGAGATTGAGTCATGAACTTTAATGCAGGGCCGGTTAATTTTCCTTTTAAAATTTCCACTGCCTCTTCTGAATTTAATCTATTTAATTTAGCATAAGACTCAATCTGGTCAAAAAAAAATTCAAGTAAGGATGAGTCCCCGTCAAAATTTAGAATATTAATATTGATGTTCTTTTTAGTGGCCATCTTAATTATTTATGTTGGGTCAAATAAATACTAATATATCTCAGAAATACTCGAGTAAAAAAAAAATATATAATGTATTAAATTAAAGGAGCACAAAAATTACGCATCTTTCCTTTTGATGCTTACGACAACTGTATATGATAAAATACTTCATTAATAATATCAAAAAGTAAAAATATTCGAAAAAACAAAATAAATCATAAGGAATTGTAGAAATTTGCAGCAGTAATTGTAATAAATCACTTAAAAAAATAAATCACAATATGCAAATAAAAGTATTAATCATCATGAAAGAAAAAAATAAAATCCCAACGAAATACTGTGAAACCCATTAAAAATATATATTTCAAAATTGTCCGAGCAAAAAAAATAAATTGCGTTAAGATCTATGAGCACAAAATATTATGCATTTTTCCTTTTGTTACTCACAGAAAATGCAAATGATAAAATACCTAACCAAAATATTATGTAAACATATTACCAAAAAAAAAAAAAAAATTATATATATCAAAATGTTCCAAAAATTAAAGTAAATCACTTTAAGCTTTATAAGCATAGAAAAATACCAACTATCATGAACAACAACAAAATGTAAATATATATATATATATATACTTATATCAAATGAAATACTTTATTAAAAATTACGAAAAATATATATTTCAAAAAATTTCAAAATAATAAAAAAAATAAATCACATTAAGCTTTATAAGCAAAGAAAAATACCAATTATCATGAAAAACACCAAAACATATATACATATATACTTATATTACATGAAATACTTTATTAAAAATTAGGAAAAATATATATATTTCAAAAATTTCAAAAGAATAAAGAAGATTTTTTTTTGCTTAAAATTTCAATAAAATATCAAAATAGAATTCTTAAATCAATTATGTTCCAAATATAAATCTATATATCATATTAAAAATTCTCTTCCCTGCTTCTCTTATAATTATCATTATTATTATTATTTCTTCTTAAAAAGAAATCTTAATCTTATACCAAATAACAAGAATCCTTGGTGAGAAAGAAAGGAGAAAAAATTTCACTAACTACTGAAAATTATATATTGTATAACCAACAGTATATATTTATATGAAATATCCAAAATATAAGATAAACTTAACTTACCAATTCTTGGACATAACTTGGTTAAAAAAAAATATTCTGTAAACAAAAAATCATCTTTTAATTTTATTAATATTTTTCAATTAATTTTATTAATTTGTTCCAAAAAAAAAGGTTTATTTTTTTCCTATTTTTTTTCCTCTCTCTTCCAATTTGCTTGAATATCAAAAAAAAAAAAAAACTTTGCAATCACTGCACTTCACTGAATTTTCGACCGTGAATTGGAAAACAACTATTTCTGATCAAAAACTGATCATGACCTTTGAACAAAAACACATGATTCGGAAACGCGTAGTTGTCGATTCTGTAGAGGTGCAGGTGCCGAACGGAAAAAATTTCTTCTGGGTAAACTGTGTAGATGATTCTCATGCGTCCTTGGCAATATAGATGAAGAAAAACCCTTGACCAGTCCAATTTCAGGCCTCATTCATGGCCGCTAAGTTCCATCTGAAGAGTTGAATGATCAATACACCCATATCCGAAGAGAGCTTTCACTTGAAGTTGCACACAGGAAAAATGTTTCATGACCATTGATATTTTCGGGCTACGCTTACAGCCACTGATTCAAGCAAGCATTTGTTCGTAACAACCAGCAAGTTCAATGCGCGTAAAAAGGAGATTCATCCACCAAAATTTAGAGTCAATATCTTCCCTGTCCATGACTCTTAAAAAGGTCCTTTTGGGCATGAAAATCTTAATAAAATGTTCAATGCATTCCTTTCCTTCCTCTCCCCCGCATCACCAAAGTCCGGAGAGAACCTGGAGGCACCATAAATATATAACGGTGTTTTTCCGTCACCGCAATACCTCGGTCCATAGCTGTATGGCCGTGTAGAAGTACCCAAAAAAACTGTAAATAGTAATTTTCCTTTTCAGAAGAAGTAATCAGGCAGAATAAGATTAACTTGCATTTTTATTGAAAGAATCACAAAAAGAATTCCACTTCAAACATGAAGTACATCTTTTTTTGAAGCACAGAAGAATATATCAATCTCCCACGGAAATTGAGACGGGGGGAGAGGAGGACACCACAGAAAAACGGCTTACTCTATCAACGTCAAAATCGCAAAAGCTTTTCTAAATCTCGCAGCTTCCTAGAAGTTAAATTGCAACCCCAAAGATTGGCATCGTTGAAATGCAGCCAAAAGAATGCCAAACTGTTTCTTTGTTCTTCTAACATATTAATACTCAATTTTGAATATAAAAAGTTCGTTACAAATATTAAATCGATTTGACATTGAGAAGCCATGCCAAATGACCTTCAACTCTCAATGAACAAAGACGGCGACGCTTAGACTATAAAAGCAACACTATAAATCTATTTTTAGAATTATAACGACCCTCTTGAAATAATAATAGGTTTTTAACGTAAACATACAAAGGTAATAAACATGAAATCAAATGATTATTTTATTTTATTAATAGCTGTATATGCTAGAAATATGTTGATAACGGCTTTTTAAATTACCTTCTGAAAATAAATAATTATGGCTAAATTGATTTAATCCATCCGGGGAAAATGTATAAACATACTATTTTTCAAAAACCCTGATATAAAAATTGCTTATTTTATTCCTAGATCAATGTGTTTGTAACGATAGAAGAACAAAGAAATGAAAATTTTGATTTAAAAATAAAACGGGAAATTCTCTATAATTAATTAATTGAGTTAGATAAATTTAAAAAGATTTATTTTATATAATCTATATTAATCCCTCCTTTTTGTTATATATTAAATTTGGATAAATAAATAAGCTTTTAAAGGACATATGTGTGAGAACACTCACACAATATATATATTGCAATTTATTTTTCCGACTGAGTGAATAATGCCTGGACCGGGAGTCAAACCCCAGATCTTTGACTTACAAGGTCAAGGCTCTACCGATTGATCTATCCAGGCCGACAAACGGTGGACATTACTCACTCAGACAACCTTTAGGCAGAAACATCTGGTCTATCATGTAGATAGCTCAACAGGAATAAGCCGTAGGTGCAGAAAAACACCACTAACGAATGGGAGAAAAAAATACAATATATTAAATTTACACAAATGACTGATTGGGTAGAAAATCATATACATATTTTTTAATTGCATTTTATTTTTCCGACTGGGTGAAAATAATGCCTGGACCGGTAGTCGAACCCCAGATCTTTAACTTACAAGGTCAAGGCTCTACCGATTGAGCTATCCAGGCCGACAACCAGTGGACATTACTCACTCAGACAACCTTTAGGCAGAAAAAATGTTTTTCTACCCAATTGTGTGATTTTAAAATATTGTATTTCTTTCTCCCATTGTTTAATGGTGTTTTCCTTTACCTGCGGCTTATTTCTGTTGAGCTATCTACATGATAGACCAGATGTTTCTGCCTAAAGGTTGTCTGAGTGAGTAATGTCCACCGGTTGTCGGCCTGGATAGCTCAATCGGTAGAGCTTTGACCTTGTAAGTCAAAGATCTGATGTTCGACTCCCGGTCCAGGCATTATTTTCACTCAGTCGGAAAAATAAATTGCAATAAATATTTTTATTCTATTAATTTGGGTGAACATAATAATTTTTAAAACTCTATGACTTATACTGGAGAACAAATTTGTTAAATTAGGAAGTTGGAGGCTAGAAACGTGTGTTTTTTTTTTTTTTTTTTTTTTTTTTTTTTTTTTTGGCTAGATAGCCAACGTTTCGTTAGAAACTTCTCATATTTCATTCCCTAAAATGGGTGAGCTCCTCTGAAGAAAGCCCTCATATGTTTTGGAATTATTTTTCATTTACCCTTGGTAATTTGCTTATTTCTTATAGTGTTATATTTCCTTTCGCTGCATTTGCGCATTGGTTTATAAACACTCTGTTCTAGTTCTATATTTAAAAATTCAAGTTTTATTCCATCTAATACTTAAAATGTACCATATATATATGTGTGTGTGTGTAAATATATATATATATATATATATATATATATGTATATATATATATATTTTTTTTTTCATGTTTAAACTTACAGTATTATTATTATTTATTTATTTATTTATTGAGGAAATTAATGTTGCTGTACTTTTTTCATTTTTTTTTTCAATAATTTACTTTTATTGTATTTATCCTTAATATTTTTAAACATTTAATTTGAAAGTAAAACTTTCTAAATACAAATATGTATGCATCAACTGTTTTATATAATTTAATATAAGCTAATAATAAACGATACCTATATACATTTGAATTTTTATATCTAACACATATGTTTTACTAGAATAAATATTTATTCGTTTTTAAAACTGCATATTTTAAATATATACATTTTATCTTCGTAATTTTTCCTGATGTGTTTCTCTTAATTTATCTTATTTTAAATCTATATTCCAATTAAAACTGCATTAACATACTTCAAGAAAAATATTTTTAAAGATTTAGTCTAAAATTTTTCGTGAAACGCTATACAAAGAACAATGAAAATTTCAAAACTGTGTTTGCAAAATAACAATGAAAAGCAGCTTGCAGTGCTTGTGAGAAATTTACTTCATGTTGAAGATTGATGTCCTTGAATCTTTCAAAAAGTTTTCTAACACTCTTTGAATACAGAGCTATTTAAATTTCAACTGAGAATTGCAGTACGGTTTTGCTGACCTTTTGTAAAATACGGCGTCAAAAACATCTGTGCTTTAAATAAAAATCAAAAGTTTTCTATGTTAGTGCTAGTGTTATTCTAAAATAAATATACTTCTATAAATTTTGTTAAAACAAATTCTAAGGTAAACTAGCTGAAGAAGCCGTAGTTTTTGTTTAATAACTTTCTGAACTCCCTTATTTGTTATATTTACTAATTACTGATCTCTTGAGAAAATTTATACTTTTGAGTACATATTAAAAATATACTTAACTTTAAAAAAAAAAAAAAAAAAAAAAAAAAAAAAAATTATAAAATTTTATGAAACAATGTAAAATTTTATACTTTTGATTACATCTTAATAATATATTTAACTTAAAAAATATTACAAAATTTTGAAAATAATGCTTCCCTTAATGTTTTAATTTCGGCATTTTACATCAATTTTGTGATAAGATGACAGTCTATTTTGGGGTAAAATGACTTATAATATCTAACTATAAAACTTTCATTTTTATGAAAATCTGTATATTTATTTTATTTTATTTATTTTATTTTTCATTTTTTTTAACCATTTCGTATAGACGATTCATAGATGATTCGTATAGACAAACTAAAACAAAATATTATCTACTACTTTACTTAATATTTCCTAATATCAGTGCCCAGATGTAACTTAAAACAACAAAGAAGACAGTCAGACATTTCCCCTTAATTTAAAACTTTCGGCTTCTTACTCCAAAATTTTTGGTCGTCTTACACTAAAAAGTTTAAACAATACTCAAGTCCGCTTATTAACTTTAATAACTGTTTTTTTTTTTTTTTTTTTTTGGTGGGGAGGGGGGGGGTGTTAGCTAAAAGAACTGGCACTGTACTTTTAAAGATTATTCCATTTCTTTTTTCCTGCTTAAACTACGGAATACATAGCTAACTTAATGAGGAATAAATCAATTTTTTAATACTTGTGAAGACAGATGAATTTGAGATCCAAATTAATCTCGGGGGTGTTAGCTAAAAGACTGTACTTTTAAAAATTATTCGAATTATTTTTTTCCTGCTTAAACTACGGATTAGCTAACTAAACGAGGAACAAATCAAATTTTTTAACATTTGTGAAGACAGATGAATTTGAGATCCAAATTAGTCTCAGGGGTGTTAGCTAAAAGAACTGACACTGTACTTTTAAAGATTATTCGATTTTTTTTTTTTTTTTTTTTTTTGCTTAAACTACGGATTACATATCTAAATTAATGAAGAACAAATGAATTTTTTTAACACTTGTGAAGACAGATGAATTTGAGATCCAAATAAATCTCAGGGGTGTTAGCTAGAAGAACTGGCACTGTAGATTATTCTAATTAATTTTTCCTGCTTCAACTACGGATTACATAGCTAACTAAACGAGGAACAACCCAAAACTTTTAACACTTGTGAAGACAGCTGAATTTGAGATCCAAATTAAGCTAATAAATTCCTAAAAATTCTACAAAGACTATAACATACGTCTAGTTAGTGATTTCATTCTCACATAAGTGGCCGGCGTCTCAGTAAGGTACCTCCGTATAAATGAATTACATGACAAGTCATTTTATCCAATGCGGCCCCAACTTATACTACAACACTAAATTTCTGTGTTGGCACATGCACATTATAGATGCTACTGCATTATACATAAAACCCGGTGCATTTAAATATTTTAAGAGTTTTATAAATAGTATTAATCGAATTAAATATTATTCTTAAAAAAATATTTTAACAATTTTTGTTATTAAATTTTTCAAGAAGTAATAATCATTATTACCACACAAATTTAATGCACGATTTGTAATCTTTTATATCATTTATTTAGACTTAAACCCTTTATCTTATTCTTTCATTCTTTAATCTTATTAAAATTACTCTATTCAAGTCATATGGAAAACTAAGTTGATTTCTTAGTTAAATATACATATTAGAAACAAGGTGATTAAGATTACCTAATAAAGTTGATTAAGAAACTTCATTAACATCTTGACATATGCTTTTCTATACTTAGATTCATTCAAATTGATTTATAAAAAACTTCTTTTAGGATTCGAAACTTTTAATTATCCATTATATTAAATAAGTTTGCCAAATCACAGAGACACAAAAATTTGCTTCAGAATTCACTATGGGCTATTCACATAAAAAAAAAATCGAATATTAAATTCTTTTTTTATTTATTTATTTTTTTTTTTTTTATGTGGATTTGAAATACAAGACAAAATGATCAACTGTTTTTAAAGATGATAGTGTATTACGCTGATGAATAAACATCGTTCATATTTCGATATGGGTTATGTAAATAGTAGGTTTCATGCAAATCAGTTAATAAATAATTTTTTACCCAAATTTGAAAATTCCAGGAAGCTGCTATTTTGAAACAATGCGTGGGATAAATTTGAGTATTAATATGAAATGTTGGCTTGATTGGTCAAAGTTCCATCCTAATCAGTTAATAATTATTTTTTTATACAATTTTTACATTTATAAATGAGCTCCATTTGGAAAAAAAAAAAAAATGATATTTTATGTAAGCCTGCAAACTTATCCAAGATCTTTTTAGACAAGTTCACAACTTAATACTTTATTTTTAATTTATTCAGTAGTTTCATACTCATAGTAATAATTTTTTTTCGTTATATATAGATATATATATATATATTTGGATAAACAAAGTTATGCAATGGATCTCTTCTTCTTAGGAAACGATCAGCCTAAAAGTTAAAATTATATTTCTTTCTTTTCTTTGTTTGTATACGAGTAATACTAAATACATTATAAGAAGAATGTTTGGATAGGTATACATTGATGTAAAATTTCAAAGTTTATTACTGTATGCTTACCATAAGAATGCGTTTCATAGTATCTATATAACTTATATGCTTCACAGATTTACGTAACTACGCAAAAACAAGAATACAGATAACACTCATTTTTCAGGAATTTTATCGATAGTTTGTTTGGGATATTTCAAAAGTCATATCGTTACTGAATTTTTTCTATATAGCATTGCATAATAAAAATGGTAGACATAGTGTTTGTAGCTGTTTTTACTGAGAAAAAAATCTGTAACTCACATCTAGAACCTGAATTGTGGCTGAAGAAAAAATAGTTCAATGTCATCCTTATAAATTCTAGTCCCCTTTGAAAGCGAGCTCTAGAAGCCCCTATTAGAATTCTAGAGCGTTTCCCAATATTATCGAGGGTAAAGTTATTTAAAAATCTCTGAAAATAAATGTGAATACAAGATGCGGGTTTCAGTAACTGTAATATTGGTTTATGACCGACCGAGTGAGAATTTCTCGCAATATAAAATATTCAGAATATTCTCTCACTATATCTAGAAATGTGTAGACTAGAAATTCTCGATTATTTCGTCTATTCAGTTTATTGGTTTACCTTATGCGCATCACTCGGAAATCTATATTTCTAGTTTAGAGATTTAGAAAATGACCACATATTCATTCTAGAGGAAGGCGGTATATATTTTTTTCTCAGTGTTTTTCCAAGACAAGAAAACGTTTTAGAAAATTTTAAATCTACAATTTTTAAAATGCTTTTTCATATTATTAAGCAGGTTTAAGTTGCAACAAAATACTGCATAATATTCTAGATCACTAAAATTTATTCTGAATAGGAAATAGTAGAATAAAGATATAAAGTTTTTTAGTCTTTAAAGTATTTTAATCTTCTATAAAAAATGTCATAGTTCCTTAATTAACTTTACATTATTTTAATAGAAAATGTAATAAATGTTATATATCTAATAGCTGCCCAGTTACTAGAAAAAAAATATATACCGCTATTAACAAATAGTAATGTTTCTCATACTTAATCGTAGACAATTAATACAAAAGAATACCATTAAAATTTTACAGTATGTGAGTTACGGACAATCCGTAATAACTTCGCACTTCTGTATAATGGTATTTTATGTTAGCCTACAAACTCATCCAATATCTTTTTAGACAAGTTCACAACTTAATACTTTATTTTTAATTCATTCAGTAGTTTTATACTCACTGTAATTTTTTTTCGTTATATATAGATATATATATATATATATGGATAAACAAAGTTATGCAATGGATCGTTTCTTCTTAAGAAACGATCAGACTAAAAGTTAAAATTATTTATAACCTTATTTCTTTCTTTTCTTTGTTTGTATGCGGGTAATACTAAACACATTATAAGAAGGATGTTCGGATTGGTATACATTGATGTAAAATTTCAAAGTTTATTACTGCATGTTTTCCATAACAGTACGTTTTATAATACCTGTATAATTTATATGTTTTACTGATTTACGTAACTGCGCAGAAACGAGAATACAGATAACATCCATTTTTCATGAATTTTATCGACAGTTTATTTCAGATATTTCAAAAGTCATATACGCTACTGAAAACTTTTCTACTACACATTGCGTAATGCAAATGGTAGACATATTATTTGTTGTTGTTTTCCAAGAAAAAAAAAAACTTTTTAGAAAATTTTAAATCTACAATTTTTAAAATGCTTTTTTTTATTATTAAGCAGTTTCAAATTGTAACTAAATACTACATAATATTCTGGATCACTAAAATTTATTCTGAATAGGAAATGGCAGAATAAATATATAAAGTTTTTTGTCTTTTAAGTATTTTAATCTTCTATAAAAAATGTCATAGTTATTTAATTTCTTTTACATTGTTTTAATAGAAAATGTATTAAATGTTATATATCTTATAGCTGCCCAGTTACTAGGGAAAAAAAAGTTTCATACCGCTATTAACAAATAGTAATATTTCTCATACTTAGTCGTAGACAATTAAGACAAAACTATTAAAATTTTTCAGTATGAGGGTTGCGGACAATCCATTATAACTTCGCATTTCTGTATATCTTGAGAATAGTTAAATGGAGAATATTTACTAATAAAATATTAAAACATTAAATGAAGTATATATTTTTAAAAATGCTTTAGCCGTATAGCACTGTTTCAGATAATTAAAAATATATTAGATGATTCATATTTTAATGTAAACATAATATATACTGCTATATGAGATATATAACATATATGAGATATATGACAATTTATATATATTATTTGTATAACCTCTTCGCACCTGAAGCTATAATAACAATATAAATGACATTTCAAGGATCTTAGACACATATGTTCATATTATACATTACAAAAATATGCATTTTTCTTAAATTTATATGTTAGGGAGCTAGTAATGTACTGTGCAAGTATATGGAATTTAAACAACTAATCTCTTATTTACTATATCCTAACTGTAACACATCTGCCTAACTGTAACACATTTTAAAATTTGATACACTTAAATAAATAAATATATGCTAGTGTTTTATTTTATTCTGGTAAAGTGTGTAAGTAATTTAAATAATTATGAAAATTACGTACTTTTCTTAGACCACACTTCTTAGAAAACGTTTTGTGAAAGCAGACAAAATAAATTTAGTTTTATGCTGTCATATATTGCTACCTTTTAGAAGCTAAATTAATCAACTTTTTATTACTTCAGTTAAAATATAAAAATATTAAAAGATTTAGATTCTACAAAGGAAAGAATAGAAGTCCACGTATGTGGATCTCTTGAGCGAAGAGGATATGGAATTGTTTCAGTGTACCTTTAGTGGAAACTTACAATTATTATATATGCATAAAACTGCTTTTTCTCAAAACTGATAATATTTAACTTTCACATACATTGTAATGCTTCATGCAAAATACATAACCTTTAATTTATTAAAACTTTTTACACGATTTTCATACATATGGGTAAACCTATATTACTGAATATTACCTCCTCTTCAGGTCATTAAACAATCTAAGAGTTATACTTTGAGTATCATACATTCCTAATTGAAAGAATTAAAAAAAAGTATGTGTTTTATATATATACTGTTTAGTAAGATATATAAAGGTACGATGAATGTATATTAAAATAATTTTCACATGGATAATTTTGAGATATATTAATTATAAAATTGAAATTCTGCTTAGGGGGACATATTTAAAGATATATTCTTGAAAATTTGTACATAAGTACACAAATATGATGTTAATTATTGTAAAATTAATTAAATTTTGCTCATTACATGAAATCTAATATATTATTTACTAAAAAATATCACATAAAAGAATTATTCCTTACTTTAAAACAATACTTACAAAAATTAATCTGAAAAAGAATACAATATGAAAAAAAGGACGGAGGAGAAAGGGTTGCAGTAGAAGAAGATGAAAGCCAGCGTGTGTTCAGGGGAGAATTAAAAATTACGAAAAAAGATTTCACAGCAAAATATGCGAAATCTGACTTTTAAATATCTCATGAAATACTTATTTGTTTAATTACCAAAAAGAATATCTTTAGTTGAAATTAATGAAACAAGTGATTCTTATAGTAAAATCTCATTAGTTTGCGAACAAAAAAAGGTACATGATGGAGAAAAATGAAGGCTCATTTTAGATACCACATCCCGGAAAATCAAAGAAATTTTATTCAGCTGACTCGTTTTCCCTTTTTATAGACCTGTAAAAATGATCATTGTTAACACGCTTTTATTAGCTTCACCTGTATGTATGTTTGTATGTATGTTTGTAACCGCTCTGGGAGAAAACCAAAAATCTATATTGTAAAAAAATACTTACCCGACGTGAACACCGCGGTGTTGAGGTAAAGCTCCGCGCTACGAACCTAAAGGTCTAGCGTTCGATCCCCGTCAGGGAAGATTTTTTAAAAATGGTTTTTGTTTAATTCTAAGTTATTTTAATTAAGGATTTAAATGTATGTAAATATTATGGTGTGTCACTCACACGATTTTCTCTTACCCTGAATTTTAATACTAAGATAGATATTTTGTGCTTTTTAGTTCACATTTCTATAAAAGCGTGTCCTTTAATTTTTTAAAACTATAATATTCTTAAGTATACAAACAATGAGATCAAGAAAATACATATTTTATAGCGATGTTTATTATCACATTAACTAATACACGAAAACGAAATAGAGAAGTAAAAATGAGTTTAGATTATAATGTAAATTATAGTAGCCAATAATTTATACAAGTGAGTAACAAATCGATTTTTCATGATGAATGTTTATTGATTTATTGATATTTGTGTTGCATTGTTCTTAATTATGATGGAGTTTCTATCGACTTTTCGCAGATCATTTATCACCATACCTGTGCGTTTAAGTATAAAATAATTCGTAATTATCATAAAATTTCCATATGTACCCGTGTAATTGGTAAGTGTATATATTCAGTGGCAAAGTAGTGTTTTAGAAATATGTATAATTACTAAATATAAGGTTGCAATAAACGTTAAAAAATTAAAGAACTTGTTATTTAGCTATCAAAAATATGCATTATCTAAAAAATCTATTTTGTTTTTATATAAAATAAAAATAATCATTTAATAGTGAAATTTGTAAATATTTCTATCATTATTGTTCATCTTTTAGCGTAGGCATTCTTCAAGGAAATAAAAAAATATTGTAAGAAAGCACATAAAACTCTAAATTTTAACACGACTCTTTAAATTTATATTATGTTTCGAATATAAACCTGTATCTAAAAACTTTTCTGTTGTTCAGAATTTTAGAACAACAGGTTAGAATTTTAGGTCGTTGTGTCGGAAAATTGGTTTTAGGAATTTAGGCAGTGCATGAGTGTGAATACTGTTTGCGTGTGTTTGTGAGAGCATGTCTTCTGACTTCCCTTTTTTCACAACGAAAAAATATACACTGAGAAAAAAAATATGCCGCCTTCATCTAGTATGAATAAATGGTCATTTTCTAAATCCTTAAACTAGAAATATAGATTTCAGAGCTATGCGCATAAGGCACGCCAATATACTCAATAGATAAAATGGTCGAGAATTTCTAGTCTACACAATTCTAGATGGTGAAACAATATTCTTAATCTTCTGAATCTTTTGAATTACGAGAAATTCTCGCTTGATTTTTTAGAATTGGGGCATAAGCCAAGATCATAGCTGCCGAAACCCGCCTCTTGTATTCACATTTATTTGGAGATATTTTGAAATAGGTTTGTCCTCTATAGTATAGGCAAACGCTCAAGAATTATAAAAGAGGTCTCTAGAATTCGCTTTCGAAGGGGACTAGAAAACATTTTATAAGAAATTTATAAGGATGACATGGAACTATTTTTTCTAGAGCCACAATTTAGATTCTAGATGTCAGTTATAGAATTTTTTCTCAGTGCATTGGCGTGCCTTATACTCATAGCTCGGAAATCTATATTTCTTGTTTAGGGATTTAGAAAAGGACCACCTATTCGTTCTAGATGAAAGCGGTATATATATATTTTTTTCTCAGTGTAGAAGAACGAAACTTCAGAATTAAGTAGGTCCATTACTCATAAGTGTAGGTCCATTGCTCATATGCAAGAGTTTCCATCTCAGTTTTTTATAATTTTTTTTTATATTTTTTTAATAATATTTTTAGCAAATTTTTTATATATTTTTTTAATAATTTATATATATATATATATATTTAATTTCGTGCCCCAATGAGAATCTTCCTTAACCCTATTCTTGCTGATATTTCACTTATCGAACTTGGAGAATGATCTTTCTCTATATCAGTACTTAAATCAACAATTTATCTACGTTATACAATAATATTTTTATTGCTTGGCCATATTCAAAAAACTCCCTTCTTAATTTTATTGATGTTTTTAATAAACAATTTCCTTCAATAAAATTTACTTACGAATGTGAAACAAATCAAACATAGACCTTTCTATACATCGAAGCAAAAAAAAATTCAGTTATTTGGTTTGATGTATACTATAAAAACCCTTTAGCCCCTCTTTCTATCCCTGCCTCTTCTGCTCACACAACTGCTTTTAAAAATTCGTTTTTCATTTCTTACACATTCCGGGATTTTAATTATACTCCATTTCAATTTAGTGAAAATAGACAATTAAACAAAATTATCGAAATCGGTATTGACTCTGGGTACAAAAAAACTACTATAATTAAAATTATCAATAAAATAATAAATAAACTTTTATCTCCTTCAATTAATAATCGTTTTTCATCAACCCCTAAAATTAAATTCACTAACAGCTTTGTTTATAGTAATGAATTCAATAAATTTAACATTATATCTTTCGTAAATTTAATATTGTAATTCCTTATAACTCTTCTTTAACTATTAAACATTTAAGTTTAAATGATAGTAATCATACTGAAGGGGGGTCTGTAAAATTCCAGTACAATTCAACATTGTATATTTTTCTATATCGGGCAAACTAAACGAACTCTTAATTAAAGAATTCAAGAATGTAGTAGAAGTGTTAAAGAAGAAAAAAGTTCAGCATTAGTTAACTTCATTTATAGTAACTCAGGTGCTATACCCCTCTGGGATCAAGCAGAAATTATCCACAAAATATAACTCCACAAACAAAACTCCACAAAATATAACAGAACTATTAATTTCGGAAGTTTTTAATATTATAAAATGTCGTAATACAATTAATTCTAAAGATTCAGCATTTCTACCAAAAGTTTTGCATATTCTTATACAACCAGATATTTAACTTCCTTTTATTTTTCAGTGGACTTTATGATTCCTAATCGTTGCAAGTTTCCTTTTTGGACTATTTTACAGTTTTTTCCAACAGTTGTTACCGCCAGTCCACCTTTTCCAGTTGCCATCCACTGAGCTTTTTCAAGCAAGTCCCTTAATATTTCCGGATATCAAATGTCACTTCCTTGAAACCAAAAACAGCTCCAACTGACCGACTCCAGAATTTTTGAACTAAACTGATGTTTTATCAAGCTTAACTGTATTTGTATCCTGATAGTGTACTATATATATACTTGTACCCATAGCTGGTTGCACATTATGTGAAACTAAATCATGTTAATTTTTTCATGATGCCCTGTTGATCAGGGTGAAAAGCTTTGAAATGTATTTTATTATAAATGTCTCATTTAATTAAACATATTCTTTAAATTCTTACGTGTTTTTAAAAGTGTCTTCATAAATTTGTAATTTACATATTCGGAAATTTAATTTTTATGAATATTCAGCCTTAAAATTTTATTTCCTAAAAATATATCTGGTTATGGCTTTTCCCATCAACTACTAATCATTAATTTCATCACATATCGTGTACAGAAAAAATATCGAGTTTTGTAGGGATAATTTTATCGTATTTTTATTTTTATTTTCATGGTATGGGTAAATTTTTCAATATTCTTTATTGTTAAAGGTCAAATATCTAAAATTGTGCTATAACATATTTTCCAACATATTAATTTAATCTGGAGCATTTTAGACCTGCCTCTATTTCACACCACTTTATTTATAGAATATTGTATCTAATATATTGCTACGATAAAATAAGAAAAAAAAAAACGCTTTTACAATAATTGTGGTATGAAATAAAGGTGGATGCCTATCCTGTTTAAATATGACACATTACTATAAAAACAAGATAAGATTTCTCTATGACAATAGTCGTGGGGGCAGAAATTTCTCATTTCTGAAAGTGCTTTAACAAAAGAGCGAGGAGTACAACACATCTTTAAAATAATTAAAATATTTTTTCTATTAATATTCTATTAAAACTAGTTTTAATTTAACGTATTACACGTGAGTATGTTATAAATTTAAAAATCCGACCCCCTATATCCAATTTTACGTGGATTAACACATATACATAAACTGATTGTTTTAAATTAATGAAAAGAACTAAGATAAATTATTATTAAATAATTACTACTCAGAGCCTTATGAGTATTGCAGAACAAATCTTTAAGTCTATGTATATATTCAATTTTCAAACGTAAAAACGTAATTTAAAAAAAAAAACTATTTTTATGATATTTTTTTTTTCTTTGTTAGACAAACTGAATTGTATATATTATTAATATATATATATATATATATATATATATATATATATATATATATATATATATATGTATGTATGTATGTGTAAAAACAACACTATGCCTACTTCCAACTAATGTATATACTATATCCACTACTGCTAATTTCTTACAAATAGCGTAGTCCGAAGATATAAAATTCATCTAACCAGTTAGACTCCAAAGAATTTTTCTGTAGTAACAAACTGAAACATACATCATCATGAGTTATAATCGAGAATTTCTATAGTAAAATTAAAAAAAAAATCAACTGAGCCTTTATTATTATTATTATTATTATTATTATTATTACTGAAACACTAATTAGCGAGATCTATAACTGACATAACTAAAGAGAGCGCATCTTTAGCAGTTTTTAAATTTTGAACGTGTTTTTTTAGTAGGACTCTGCGAAAGTGGTAAGACCCTTTTTTTAACCACGAGAACGATATTTAATGACTTTAATAAAATCCAAGGTCAATAGTGGGAAAAATTAAAAATCTTTTAACCATCTCTGATGTGTGTCTATAAGAGACAGAAGTATCAAATAAAAAAAAAAAAAAAAAATGAAGGCAAACAACGCATTTCTAAAATGTCCCATGAAATTATATTAACTGACCCAGTATTATTTTCTTCTTATCTATCTATATATCTATCATAATATATATATATATACATATATATATATATATATATATACATATATCGATATATAGATAGAATGATAGATTATCTTCTTCAACTATATGTTTTATTTAAGAAAATTATAGGAAAGTTTTAACCAGATTCAAACCTTAAAATATATTTCTTATTGTCATGTAAATTTTCTAGAAATTCTAGAAGAAGGCTTTCGTTAACTTGTTATAAGATATTAATTTAAAATCTGTGTTAAATAAAATTTAATAAAGAAGATTATTCTAGATTTTCTATGAATTTTTATTTCCAAAGAGTCTCTCAAAATTTTATACACAACACCTAGAAAACTTTCACAGGAGAATATTACACTTTTAAGATTAGAGTGGGAAGCTTCATTAACTTATTTGTGAGTAATTAAACTTCGTATTTATTCCCGATATACTTGAATCTCCCCGTAAAGTTTTCAAACAACCTTTAAATATACAACGCTTTTAATTTGACGTTAGAAGAAGCAGCACGCATTCTCCAAGCTATTGTTAAGGATGATGTCAGAAACAGCTGTTGTTTTAAGGAAGTTTAAAACTCCTTGAGATAAATGCAATGGCTGAACTCTAATAAATATATCTTCCACAAACAGCTAGTGAAAGGAATAAGTTGCTTCGTAACACCCAAGTATGATAGCTAAGTGTGATATAAACAAAGAGGTTTGCGTATTAGAAATTTTATTAACAGCAGTATTTTTTTGTCTAAAATATTAATAACCGTAAACGTTAGGGGAAAAAAACTTTTATTTAATATTATGATGTAAAACTAGATAGTATAATTAATGACATAAGCATTTTATTTAGAAATAGGATAATTAATGGACATAAAATAATTTTACATGAAAGTTTTAAAAAAAATTAAAAGAAATGGGAATAAATTTATTGATTTTACTAATGTTATTACACTGGTGTTCAAAATTAAAGCAACAATCCATCTTTTCGTTTTCTTCTTTTGTGCATTACTTTTAAACAATTAAACGCATGAATATATAATTTCGAAGGCACGTTTGTTATCCTATGATCAATTGGATTTTATATAACTTTAGAAAAGTAATAGAAATTAAACTATCATTTATTCAATGTTTTTCAAAAGTAAGCTTTGGTAAAAATGAAAAATATTAACAATTTAAAAAAAGAAAACTTAACGAAAACGGGTCATAAGGAAGCATTACAGATAGGTGAAGATCTACATAAATCCATGCGTTATATTATTTTTTTCCCTGTATATAATCACATTTCTGCTTTTCCTTTTATCTCTTTTTTCTTATGTGAATAACTTTAAAAAACATATATATACATATAAACAGGAAAATTAGATGAGACCTTCATTATAAAATATTACAGTGAGCATTTGAAGGAGCCTGTTTTAATTAAAAATGAAATTTTGTAGGCATTTTTTTTTTAAAGATTAAGTGCTTCAAGCCATGCATTTCTTGAATAAACTGAAATTAAATAAATAAATAAAATAAAAATAGGTTTTGTAATCTGTAGTTTAGAAAAAAAGGCCAAATATCACACACAGGATGATCAACAGAGTAAATTGGGTATTCCATGATGTTAATGTGTTTATGTTCGACACTCACTGTTGATGAATGCGTAGATGAGTTATTACGGTAAAGCTTGAGCCCCTTTAAATTTATTTTGCGAAGTAGTTTGAAAGACTTTTGTTGGTGTTGTAGTCGATGGTGTATGAGTAAGTGCTTTCTGTTTTCCAACATTATTGTACTGATAAATCCTGTACTTTTAAGAAAACGGAGTACACTACTTATTTAATGCGTTATTAATTTCAGAACCCATACTTTTTTTTTTTTTTTTTTTTTTGAAGGAGCACTTAAACAATAGAAAATCGTATGTATGTTTCATTACCATTTATAATTTAAGAAATTTGGTTGTATCCAACATTATTAAACAATTTCACGATATTTTTGGATATTCTGAAAAAATGTTATTTTTGTTTTTATTTTAAATTATAGGGAACCAATGAAAAAATAACCCCTTAATGTGAACTAATTTGTGAATAAATTTATGTTAAAAAAATGCGGATCAAATGTTAATTTCCTTCTGAATCACTTTATTGGTGCAGAAATTATAATTCGTGAGCATTTAAACTTCGATTGACACAATTTGTAAAACTGCAGTTGATAAAGGTCTTTCTAAGCATTATTCTTGCTACAGGGGATTGTCTTAATCTCCCTCAATTTCTGTAAATTACCTGAATACAGTGACTTACATATATGAAACTTGACTTTCATGTGGCAGTTTTAGAGGTTGACGCTTTCTTTCTTTCTTGTTTTCTCTTTTGTTTAACCTCAAATTAAAATAAAAGGAATACTTGAACGTCAACCCATTTTTTACTGCTACATTTACAGTGGAATTTTTGCCGCGTGCACATGAAAAAAAATTAAAACGTGCCTTTCTAACACAAATTAATGAAAATTGTTTAAAGTTTTTTTCAATTTCTGTTACACACATACATGTAAATATATATAAACACACACACACACATATATATATATGCTTAATATTAGCAGACTTGGTGGTGCGTATATAACTTATAGATAATACAAAGAGTTAAATAAACGTTCCCGTAAACATTATTTTCTATCAGATATACAGATTTTTTTTTTTTTTTTTTTTTTACAAATTATGACATGTTTTTAAAAACGATCAGTATAACAGCTTATACAAAATCATCGATACTTAAAAAATACTGCAGGTCGATTAATAGAAATGTTTTCTATCAAAATGTAGAAAAAAATAAATTAGTAAAAATGTCAGAATATTTAAATACTCATCAGGATGATTTTTATATTTATCCTTCATAAAAAATAAGCTATAGAATTGAACAAATGAGTACATTTGTTGACAAGAAAAAAAAAAAAAAAAAAAAAAAAAAAAAAAAACTCATTTTATTTTGTTAAAATGAAAACAACGATGCATTCAATCTGATATTTTTTACCATACATATAATTACGCACGTCTAGAATAAACTTGTCTTCTTCTTTCTGGTGATTCCCTCCCTCCCCCCCCCCCCCCCACCACCAGCAGTGTTTTTATTTTTCGATTTATTATTATAAGCGTTGTTTTAAAATAAGAAATACTTTTTGAATATGGTTGTAATAATCTAAAAAAATAAAATAAAATAAAAAAAAGGTAACAGATTTCTTTTTTCCTCACAAAAATAAACTAAAAGTACGAGTTTTGTAGAAAAATTACAGTGTTGGACATTTTTTACTATTGTTTCGGTTTTAGTCAGTAAATAACATATACATTTCATATAAAATGGAAAATCTCTAAAAATAATTAACTTTTTTTACTTTATTTTTTTTTCATTTATCAATTCGTTGCATAGACACAATATGTTTTAACATTTTTATATGCTTTTGCACACGAATCATTTGTCTAATTTTCGTAAAACGTTTTAAATGAAATCAGTGTGTAATACAAAAAATCAGACATTCGGATAATATCTGCCTTTACTTTAGTAACATAACAATATCGCCCAAAACAGTCTAGCAAATATCTTTCCCAGTATTGGCTGATATAAGTAATTTTCGAATTTTTCTAGAGTTTTTCTCAAAAGTTTAAAATTTAATTTTTGAATTATATTTCGTTTCAATTTTTTATACATAGAGAAGTAAAACAATATTAGTAACATAATAAATTTAAGGGGATAATTTTCTTCGGGATTGATGGATATCAATATCGACGTATATTGAAAATAATGCTGGCATATAATATTATCCAGTCAAATGAATTTCAATATTGGCCAATATTCCTGTGATACTGGGGTGTAATATCCGTGTCATGGTATGAGATACACATATTAATTGCTAATATCTGATTTTTTTTTTCGGGAAACCTTAATTTGTTCTACTAATGTAAAAGTCAGTTTCGAGTAATTATTATCGTAATATTTTCTTTATTGTACAAGGGAAAGTAAAAGTGGGTACCTTATTACTGACTATTGAGCTTGAAATACGCTGAATATTTATTGTAGTAAGTTATATTTTAAATTTTCATGATGAATGTTTATTGATTTAACGATGTTCTTGTTTCATTGTTCTTAATTATGATGAAGATCCTATTGATTTTTCAATACTATTTATCAGAGTACCTTTGCACTTCAGATTTATCAACTTTGCATTAATATATGGGATTATCTTTTAATGTAAAAAACAAAATTATATAAAGTTAATTATCGAAATTTGCATTCATAATCTGGCACTTTCTCATGAAATGTTTGAAATAATCTTATAAAATATTTGTATATATGTGTATGTGTGTGTGTATGTTATATGTATATTAAAAAATAATATAAAAGAAATTTAAAATTCGGTAACATGCTATCTTTCTAAATTTGGGAAACCGTTTTGTATATAATAAATCAAAGTGTTTGCTGTATTCCAGTAAAAAAAAAAAAAAAAAAAAAAAAAAAAAGAGATTATTTTTCTTCAGGTTCGAAGAGGTATTTCAAATTGTTCTATTTTGAAATCAAAGTTTAGATTTTTGTTTTTATGATTTTATAATCATTTTGAGCTGTAAAGTTTGTATATATATATAGGGAGGTGTTTTGGGGTTTGTTTGTTTGGTTAGAAAACTGAATTTAATAATTAAATAAAAAAAAAAATCATCACGTTATATGTTGTTGTTGTTGTTGTTGTCGTGTGCCACTCGGAAATTCCGAGCCCCGGTAGTGGAACTACCGGACTTATTTTAAGGCAAGAGGGTTGCGTCTTCCGTTATTAGGAACGCCTCATAGGGAGGAAGTACGACTTCTAGTTCCATAAGCTGGTGAAAGATGGCAGCACCAGATAAACTCGCCATCACGTCATATATATACACATATATATAATAATTTAATTTTTCAATTAAGTATTTCATTCTTTATACTTAAAATTTCTTCAAACTTTGAATGGAAGTATATTATAAAAAAAATAATGTCAGTTTTTAATTATTAATATTAATATGTAGCATTTATGAATTTTAATAAATACTTCAACTTTAAAAGTATAAATGTAATAAAATGTAAAAGTTTATAAGTGTATTTTTTTTTTTAACTATAAATGCAATTGATCTGTAAAATAAATTTAAACTGACATCTCAATAACTGCACTTTTTAAAAATGTTGTATGGTTGAAGTGGCGTCGAGTAAGTAAAGATCGCCAGGGGAATTCAGTATTGAAAGTAGTGTAAGGTGATAGCGGCGAGTTGGGATAGATTGTTTGGTTGAAAGTGGGAAAGTTTCTAGCTGCATCTAGCGTATATTCGGGCGATGTTGGGGGTGAGTTGCGGATAGTCTTTAAAAATGCAATTTGGTAAATTGAAGTGAATCGTATTTTCTGTTTTGGAGGACTTTAAATAGAGCACTTAATGAAAACCGGGGTGTCGTTGTTGGTGATGTGTTGTTGTAAGTGGTGATTTTGTGTTGCATTGATATTTGTGTTATTGGAGGTAGAAGTATTGTGAGTTGGTAGTTGTATTGCTGGTGATATAAAGTGCTTTTCTTCGCTCTCCAAAAAAGATCCCCAGCCTTTGCAAGCTTCAAGTGGTAAGCTATTTTTTATGATAGTTCAAATTACTTAGTTTAAGTTTATTAGTGAGTTCTTTCATATCTCTACGCCCCTCTTCACTTTAAAGTAAAATAAAGACAGATGTGTCTTTAAATTAAATCTCCTGATTATGTCCTGCACTAGGTTAAGTATAATGAATCAAGTAGAAGTCGGAACGGATACTTCACTTCAACGGATACTTCACAATGAAGGTATTTAAGATAATAATGAGATTATTGTATCGCACTGAAATATATTTTAATGAGTGTCTTGTGTCCCCACACAATTGCCTATATTTTAAAAATAACTGAACTCGTCATAATATCAAATCTTATTTTGAGCCATTTCCTACATTATTTTCATATAATAACTATATTCAGTAATTGTATCTGTCCAGTATTTCTCGTTCAGTTTTAAATTTTGCTTGCTTAACTTATTTTTTTCAGTTATTATTAAATTTATTTCACGTCTTTGCTACCACATGGTCTTGCACAGAATTTCGGGAAATCTGGGTGCCCAGCATACTGGCTTAACCAACGCAATCCGTCTAAAGCCATGGTAACATCTTCTTCTTCTTTTTCTTTTAATTATTATTTTTTGTCTTTTTTCTAAACTTTATTCACATTTGTTATATACGATCTCATCTATCAAAATCTCAGAAACTATTAAACTGTTCTATATATTTTGAATTGTAATAGGCTTCACTTGCATTTGTAATTGTTTATTCATTAATTGATATATATATATATATATATATATATATATATCAGGACTCAAAATTAACAGTAGTTCGTTGATCCAGAACCACAAAAATATTCAATGGACCAGTAAAAATTAAATTTCAGTGGTTCACCGGACCATTGAAAAAATTAAGTGAAGCTGTGTGATAGTGATATATATTCATATATTTAATTATTTTTTTAAACTTTTTTTTTTTTTTTTTTTTTTTTTTTTAGAAAATAGAAACTATAATCCATGAAACAAATAATAAAAAAATAAAATAAAATTGTACAAATATCAAAACTTCATTGATCTTAAACGGGTTTTATATGTTTTTATTTTCTTTGTTTGAATTTCAAAAGATATTTTAAATATATATATATATATTACAGTTTTGAATTTTAGTCGTTTTGTTAAAACTACTTACCAAATAAATAAATGAATAAATAAATAAATAAATAAAATAATCACAGCCTATTCGCTCTTTGAATTCATTTTTTTTTTGTTATTATTATTATTATTAATTACATTGTCGTATCACACTTACGTATATTTACGTATATTTCAAATCACAATTTGTATTCTGTTTCCTAATTTTTGCGCAATAAATGCAATTGATGACAATAAATGCAATTTTAACACTGACTATTGCTATCCACTAAATCCAAGAAAAAAAATATATGAATAAATATTATTGAAAGTTATTGCACAATTTATACACACTCTATCATTTTGTGTATGTTATTTTGTTTTATTTGTCTTATTGAAATGTTTTATTTTGTTACTGAAGTCCATAAAATGTTTTTATAGATAAAAACAATAATTCAAGTGTAAACTTTTCAGCAGAATTATTTTAATTTTGTTTTTTAAAAAAGCGCTTTAACAATAAGAAGAGATTTTTATTTATTTATTTATTTTTATAAATACCACTAATGTTCAGGGAAAAATTTATTAAAAACCACAAAACACTTGCAAAAATTCATTTACATTACATATACAAAAAGCAGTAGTATTAATATTGTTTCATGAGTTTTGCTGAAGGATTTTTATTTTCTTTTTCACAAATATACCTGCAGAAATCAATTATCAGAATTTAAAATTCCGAGTACAACCATTATAGATAATGATTACAAATTTAGTTGCAGTTGAAATGTGAGGCCATTAACTTAAAAAAATGTATTTAAACTAATTTCTATCTAAAATGAAAATATGATTTTTGTAAAAATATTTATTAAAAGAAGGCTTTAAAGTCTTTTTATTTAAGGATATTTTATAGGTTATTAACAGTAATGCAAAAGTAATAAGAGTTTTTAAATTTCTATTTTATAAAAAACATGTATTAAAAGTTACTATAGTGAACTGAAATAATAATATGTATCCATTGATTATGGGATACGTGCGAAATGTTAAAAACGAATCAAGTGAATTAATATAATGCATTATTCAAGATTAATATAATTTGATTTAAAAATTACCAAAATGGAGCTGACTATTTATTTTGAAATTTACAAATTCACCAATGTACATTTATATAATTTTTGCAAAGAAATTAGCTATAATGAAGGTAATAAATGTCGTACTATTTCATATGAAAGAATGGATCGTTCTATTCCGCGTCACTCTTAAACTATGGTACATTTTACGTATTAATTTCTTTCAAGCGTTTATTTTCTTTAAGCAAACTTTTATACTTGTGTTTTCTATCTTCATTGACTTATAATTATTTTCTTAGATAACAGGAAGAATCCTACAGGCTTAATTTTGAGAATTAAATAAATATAAGTTATTCGAATTAAGACAAAGTTAGAATCTTTAATTCTAATTTAAAAAAAAAGAAAACCTTCATTAAAAAAAAAATAAATAAAAAAAAATAAATAAAAAGGCATGTTGTAGCCATTAAGTGTTTTTTTTAAGTCTTTGTATATAACATCCCCTCCTGTCAGTTAACATGCACAATAGAAGACTTTATACTTTCTTGCAAGAAATATTTTGCATATGCAATATGATGCAGTTTCAATTAATAGATTCAGAGATATAACGATATGGAATATTGCAGAAAGTGTGTAATTGCAGCATTGTTTGTCTGCCGATCTACACCCAGACTAAGTTAGCAACCTTTAAACTAAAAACCAGTTCAAATATCATTTTTGTTTCACATAATATATTATATAGGTTAAATTAAAACCTTCCTGCTGTTTGAAAAACACACAATAGTTTTTCCGTTATTTTATTATATGTTAATATTGTTACATTTAAAGGATTTTTATATAAAATAACTATTATTATGAAAAATCTATTTACTTATTAAATAACGATTTTTTAAGTCAAGAAATCTTAAGCAAATTTCATGATGAAATTTACTTATTCATCTTAAGTGAATTTAAATTTTTAAATAACTGTATTCGATGTAAATTATTTTGTATATTTCGAAGTCTAAAATTTTTTTTTTTATTTCTTTTTCATTATGTAAATTTTCCTTAAACTTATTTTTTCTTAAAAAAAATAAAATAATCCAATACAATAAACATTTTCTATTATTGCATTGAAGTAGTGCTACTAGGGATTTGAGTTGTTTCTCTTTTTTATAAGGCCAACTACACATCATGCCTAAGAATATCTAACACTAATTTTTAGTATTTATGTCACGTAAAAATTTGAGATATTTCTTTTATTATTCAAAATAACCACTTCAGTATTTTATAAACAATATCTACGCTGCTGTAATTATTTTAATTAAACAATTAGGTATCCTTATTCTAATAAAAAAAAGTAAAAAACAAGGTAATCTGTTTACTCCCTAAGCTCCTTCACTGTTTATTCTGCATTCATTTATTTTCGACGGAAATTACAAGTGTTTACGATCACTAAAAAACACAAGTTTATCCCCCAAAGGTTTTATGATTTGCAATGTGTTTAACAAGGATTTATAATAATCTCGGATGGGAAAGAATAATACGCAGTGATATAACAGAATGCACTATGCATATATTATTATGAATAAAAACGAAAATGATTACACATATTTATTATTACCGAAAAAGTGTAACTAGAAAGAATATTAAAAAGGATAAAATAAAGTTTGTCTAACTATGTCTAACTATGTCTAACTACGAGAAAAAAAAATCATTAAATAAAAAATAAAATTTTGTAGTTAAAAAGATTAATGTAAATAAAATTATAATTTGGTGATTATATTTTATATATTACTAAGAAATTTTTATATTTAACACGTTAGCTGTCTTCATTAGAGGACAGCTAATAAAATGACACGTATATTTTTTGTGGTTTCTTGGAATGATTTCTGTTTTTAGTGACAGCTTATAGCGTAACTCTAAATGAGCCCTGAAAGTTTTATGTGCCTACTATTAATTATTATTTCATAACTTAGGTAGTCATTTTACGATTTTTCATTCGTCGCACATATATTTGCTTTTTGCGCAGGTATACAAATTTAAATCAAATTGAACATATATTATAATACTTTATTTTCGAGATCTTTGTCAACTTATAACAAGAAATTAATCTGGTATCTCAATTTTTTTCTATCTCGAAGTTTTCCCGCTAGAACCCTAAACGTCAATAAATGAGGATAGGCTTTAAATTTAACACTATCAGAAGAATTGTTTAAATTAATATATTTTACTGTCAGTTGTCTATATTAATTTAGAAGTGAAATAACCAGCTAATAATATTTTGCAGAATTATTTCGCGCATTAACGGGTTAAATACATTTATATTTGTATATTATTTTAATTTTTAATAACCTGCATTATACATTTTATTTAATTAATTAATTAATTTATTTATTTTAAATTGAAATAGTAAATTATAGATTAATATTCTATTTTTTTTTCTAATTTTCGTAATAATAATAACGTGCGTATTGCCTAACGATCGGATTGTTTTTTAGTTATTATAGTTATTAGTTCTAATTCATTAGTTGTAAATAATTATATTAATCTGTTCTTAATATTAATCTATAAAATAAATAACGTATCTTTGAATTTGCTTAGAGATTTTTGAGATTAATATCAGAATGCAAAAGCTAACATAAGATGATAATTTCGAACAGAAAACGACTCATAAATATAACATTAAAAAAAAAAAAAAAGAAAAAAAAAAGAAAGAAAGAAACCTTCTATCATTCTAAACTACCGATAAATAATAAAACAAATAAATCTTACAAGACCAAATAAAAATTTTTGAAACTGTGCAAGTACACTGATGGAAAAAAAATCCCAACACCAGGAAAGAGCTGTGCTAGATAAACAAAATTTGGTAGGCGTGTTTATACATCTGAAAGATGACGTCTGTTCAAATTTCGAGCTACGCGCATAAGTGTGGCGCTGTAGCGACACTATGAACATGCAAATGAGGTTTGCTTTAAATAAGCGCTGTAAGGTTCGTGATCGTTATTTACAGTTGAGATTTGACGTAGTGGGTTAATGTTAGTCAAGGATGCCTCTAAGAAGACGAAGAAGCCATTATCAACAGCTCACTGAGTTTGAACGAGGTCGTGTAGTAGGGCTACGAGAAGGTGGGGCTCTTTCCACGATATTGCAGAAAGACTTGGCAGGAATGTATCCACTGTGCATGAGTGTTGGCAGCAGTGGTCAAGGGAAGGTACTGCCTCAAGAAGACCGGGTTCCGGGCGGCCACGTGGCACTACTGAGAGGGAAGACCGCCGTGTTCGGCGTATGGCTGTGGCTAATCGTACTGCGTCTGCAGCTGAAATTCGAGCTGCAGTTGGCACCACAGTGACACAACGAACGGTTACAAATCGGTTACTTCAAGGACAGCTCCGAGCCAGACGCCCTGTAGCGTGCATTCCACTGACTCCAAACCACTGCCATCTGCGACGTGAGTGGTGTCAAGCTAGACCTCATTAGAGGACGGAGTGGAGATCTGTTGTGTTTTCGGATGAAAGCCGGTTCTGCCTTGGTCGCAGTGATAGCCGTGTGTTGGTTAGAAGGAGGCCAGGTGAACGCCTGCTAGCGACCTGTCTGCGGCCTAGACACACAGGGCCTACTCCTGGAGTTATGGTTTGGGGAGCAATTTCGTATGATAGCAGGAGCACTCTCGTGGTTATCCCACGCACCCTGACTGCAAATTTGTACGTCAGTCTAGTGATACAACCTGTTGTGCTGCCATTCATGAACAGCATTCAAGGGGGTGTTTTCCAACAGGATAACGGTCGCCCTCATACCGCTGTTGTAACACAACATGCTCTACAGAGTGTCGACATGTTGCCTTGGCCTGCTAGATCACCAGATCTTTCTCCAATCGAGCACGTATGGGACATCATTGGACGACAACTCCAGCGTCATCCACAACCAGCATTAACCGTCACTGCATTTACCGCCCAATTGCAACAGGCATGGAACTCCATCCCACAAACTGATATCCGACACCTGTACGACACAATGCATGCACGTTTGCATGCTTGCATTCAAAATTCTGGCGGTTACACCGGTTACTAATGTACCAACATTTCACATTTGAAATGGCTCTTCTCGCCAATGGCTCTACCTGTTATCTTGAAACTTTAATCAATTAAATATGTTACCTAGGCAAATGTATTTCTGAAATTTCATTACTGTACAATAATTTTTTCTTGGTGTTGGGATTTTTTTTTCCGTCAGTGTATTAGTTTCTCTTCCTAGTGAGCTGAAAGTACTGAATAAAGGGTCAAATTTTGTCTTCAAATCACATATTAAAGGAAATAATGTTATACCAAAATTTTAATATATTATAAAAAAAAAAAACCTACTGAACATCAAGAGCAAGTACGAGCGTATGCTGCCTTTTCATTAAATAAACAGCTTAACCTCAAATGTTGGCCTATGAATCATAACTTATTAACTTTAAAACGGATTAAAACTAATAAATGCTTTCACCTCTTACTCGCAGATAAATACTAACGATTTTTACTCTAAAGATCTTGAAGCCATTAATGATTTAGTTTGCGTTGTTGTTAATTTTATTCCTATAGAAAATTTTACTCAAAAAATTAATATATATATATATATATATATATATATATATATAAATTATTTTATCCATTTTATTTTCCAACATATCATAAAAATTCCTTTATATCAGCTGTACTAAAATTGATTTTCAAAATTAAAACCCATAAACTTAACCACCCCTTTCAACCCATTGTCTGAATATATAATAGCCCGTATTATTTTCTTTAAAATATTTCTATCAAAACTTACGTAAACAGTTAATTTTCAAGAACCCTCACATTGTAAAATCTGGTTTAGAAGTAAAAAATAGAATTCTTAATGCCACTTTCAACCCCATAGATAAGTTTTAAAGTTTAGATTTTATTTCCCTTTTTCCTAATAATCTTTTAGATATTGTTTCACTCCATTATTCTTAAAAAAAAAAAAAAAAAAGCAACAATATTCCTATACTTGCTTCTTTTTCTTAATTTATCTCTAAAACATTTGATCTTATAAACCATTATATTATATTATATATATATATATATATATATATATATATATATGTGTGTAGAAAACAATTCATAGGAAAATTTATAAATATATAAGTTTTACAGATTAGAAAAACCAATATGAGAATTACAAACTAATGCGCAAGATTGCAGCAAAAGGAAATGCAAAACTTAGATGTAGTAATATATAAATGCAGAAATATATAAACAAATGAATGAAATTAAATGTAGAAATATATAAACAAATGAATGAAATTAAACCCCAAAAAACACTGAGATCTTCATCAGGGAGGCCCCCTCAGTGTAGGAGTGAACGAGAAGTTTCTGAAAGGACAGTAGCTATAAGCTAATAACTATCTTTAGCCTCCAACTTCTCACCAAACAGAAAACCACCAATAACTGAAGAGAAATCAAACATACATGTAATGGTATATTGGCCAACGTATATTGGCCTTTGATAAAAAACTAAATTTAAGCGCAGAAATTGTTTTAATTTTCCATATCTATTCGTTACTGTAAAATTTCATAAAAATCCAGTTAAATTTCGTTTTATCACCTGTGGTACTAATAGCTATAATGATAAAGCCGGTAAAATCTTGTTTAAATATTTAAATTCAGTTTAAAAAGTAATAAATTCTGGTAAAAATTCTGCTAATGATTGTAATATTATAAACAATAACCAGAAAGTTTTAGAATATTTCAAGAATAATTCAGAAAGCATTACTTCTGTAAATACCTATGATTTTGAAAATTTGTTTGGCAGTATTCCACATAACTTGGTAATAGAAGTTTTTGAAGGCATATATGATGAATTTGGCAGCTACGTAAATTGTGATAAAAATTACTGGACTAATCTTATCAGGTTTTGTATTTTTGAAAACGTTTTGTTTAACGGGAAATATTACTTTTTACAGCGGAGGGGGATCCCAATGGGAACGAGTTTTTCGGGTGCTTTCGCAAATTGTTTTTTATATTTTTTCGAAATTTTTTTTATAAATATTACTTTCTTCAGATATATTGATGATTTAATTGTTTTTAAATGTAATTGTTTCGAAAATATCTCTAAAAATATATATCCTAAAGAATTAATTTTAAACCATACAGATACTGATAAAATTTCTTTCCTCGATTTAAATATAAAGATAAATGAAGATAAATGGCTCATTGGATTATATGATAAAAGAAAGGATTTTAATTTTAAAGTTAATAGTCTTACTAATTGGTTTCCAAATATCAGTAGAAAAGTTTTAAAAAATATTATGTTCGCACAGAATAAAAGAATTCATACTATTTGCAATAATGAAGAAGATTTAAAATATGCTCTTGAAGACTTAAAAAGTACCTTGCAAATTAACTGTTACCCGTCACAATTTTTAACTGTGACTTTCCAGAGTTTTCCTATCTCGGTTTGTTCTACTTCCTCATTCAAAGGCGATATTGAAGTACCGACGAGTAGCCACGTCGGCCGAAGATAGTTTGTGTTCCAGATGAAGGGCTGTATTTTTATTTCATTTTATACTTTCTTGGTTACCTTCAGTAATTTTCTTTTGTATTGTATATTTTTTTCAATGAATTGATGTAATTTTGTAACTTTTACAATTTGATAATTTTATAAAATATTTTTAATATTTTTATACATTATATGTCTGTTTGATTTATCTTCAGTTATTGGTGGTTTTCTGTTTGGTGAGAAGTTGGGGGGCTAAGGATAGTTATTAGCTTATAGCTACTGTCCTTTCAGAAACTTCTCGTTCATCCCTACACTGAGGGGCCTCCCTGATGAAGATCTCAGTGTTTTTTGGGGTTTAATTTCATTCACTTGTTTATATATTTGTGCATTTATATATATATATATATATATATATATATATATTATGGTGCTATATATAAACAAATGTTTGTAGCCTCAATGGGTTCCACCCTAGCCCTATTCTAGCTGATGTAGTACTTATTGAACTAGAAGATCGCTCATTAGCTATGTCAGTACTCAAACAACAATTTATCTACGGTATGATAATGTTATATTTATTTTTTGGTCAGATTCAAAAAACTCCCTCCTTAATTTTATTGATATCTTTAATAAACAAATCACTTCCATAAAATTTATGTATTAAAGGGAAACTAATCAAACATTAAACATTTTAGATTTTTTCATCCATCGTAGCAAAAATAATTCGACTATTTGGTTTGACGTATACTGTAAAAACTCGTTTGTTCCCCTACCCATTCCTACTTCTGCTCATCCAAATGAATTTAATTTTTTTTTCCAATTCTTACATATCTGAGCCCTTAATTATACTTCATTTCAGTTTAGTAAAAATAGAAAATTAACTAAATTATCCGAATTGGTATTGTCGCTGGTTACATTAAAACTACTATAAATAAAATTATCAACAAAATAAAAAATGAACTTTTATCTCCTCTAATTAATAGCACTATTTCATTAACCCTTGATACCCCCCCCCCCCAATAAATCCTTCAAATTCAATATCCTATTCAATTAAGTTAATTAAAAAAAATCATTTGATATTGAAAAGGGAATAACAAATTATAGTTGCACTTTACACATAGGGGAAGCCGGGGTAATAAGAGACAAAAGGGGTAATAAGAGACAAAAATTATTAATAAAATCTGTACTATTAATCTGAATAACTTGAAATAAATGTCTCGTATTAATTTCATTAAATGGACTCCTCTTGATTTTTTAGGTGATTTTTTAACTTGATTTTTTTGTTAAATTCTTTTTTTGAATTTTCATTAAATCCTTGTCTCTAATAACCCCACGTAATAAGAGACCAGGCTTGTAACTGCTCATTATAGCAATGTAAAATCATGTGAGATAATTAAAGATATCTGGAAACAATTCTGAATCAGCCAATAGTTTTAAATTGTTATTATTTACATCCATTCAAAATATATGTTTGCTCGAAAATTAAGTGTCATAAATGTGTTCGTGAAATTCATTTCTTTTAATATTAGGTCCTAAATTATATAATATTGTGCTTAATGATACTTAGTTCTACATAATCGACATAACCTAGGGATTAACCAAAAACATCAATATATTTTCTAAAATGGGCAGAAAATATTTTACCCATTTTCTAAAGTGTAGTCAAAAATAGGCAAAAAAAAAACGTTGTATACAAGCGAACAAAATGTTATAAAATATTTTTCTAGTAATTATAAATGAACTTATTTATTATTTAATGAAGTATTAATGACTAAATACTAACTTATACACATTCTAAACATAAATTTACATAATCATATAAACTAAATATGGTCTAGCCTAATGAGTGAAACTGCTTTTTGATTTAAAGTGAAAAAAAAAAAAAAAAAAAAAAATGTTTTCTTGGTAAACTTAGACTGGGCCTAACACTAGGTAAACTCTTCGTAAACTAGTCAGGTCAAATTAACAGGAACTACAATTGGGGGGGGGCAGGAATTAACAGTGGGGGTAACAAAAGACTCATGTCTCTTATTACCCCCACAAAAAATAAAAATGGGGTAATAAGAAACATGCCTAGAACATGTAAATAAAGAATGCTTTCAAGGTTTTAAAAAATTGTACATCAAAAGTCATAGTCTTAGTCAAAAGGTTACACATTAATAAATCCCAAACATCTTACTTATAAAAAAAAAAACATAAAGAAAAATTTAGAAAAAGTCACGAACTTTCAGGGTAAGTTCAAAGTGAAGTTTTTTTTTTCGTCGTATAAAAATAATTCAAAATATGTTATAAACTTTTCAATAAGTGTATTGTAGTAAAGAATACACATGATACTTAATATTACATATTTTTAATGCTGTCTAAGTATATTTTTTGGTGGGTTTTTTGACTGCGTCTCTTATAACCCATGTCTCTTAATACCCCGGCTTCCCCTAAAATTATTTTTGATTGCTATAAAATATTATTAAAAACATTATACATATATTATTATTAAATACATTCTTATTAATTGCCGTGAACTTGAAGTATCTTGAAATCCACACATCCAAACTTTTGAAAACACCCCCTTAAAAAAGCATCAATACTTAGTAAGTATTGATTATTAATAAGTTTATTGAAAAAATTCCTTGAAAGATAACATTAAAAATCACATATAGGCCATCTGTGCAAATTTAATAACTATCTCAATCAACAAATATTAGATACAAATATGTACATTTTAAAATCAGATTATGAAACTCATAGCGAGAATTTTATTTGATGTAATTCGATCAATACTGCACGCAATTGCTCATTCCTTTTACATTTTAAACTCGGTAAATATTTATTCCAAACTATCCATAACTTACAAATAAATCTTTCTTTGAAAGTCTAATTTTGCTAATTTAAATGAAGCGAAATGTTGAAACATATTATAATAATCAATAATAATAAACATAACAATATTAAACATATAATAATAATTATTACATATATACTTTAACATTGATACTCTATAATTCTTCAGATGGAAACAAATATAAGAATCAATAAAGAAAATATTTATATTTATTTAAAGAAATAATAATAACTATCTACATCATACTACGTAAAATGTAGGAAGTATATCTTCATGTTGATATTCATATATTTTAAATTTCTACTAATTTTTTTGCAAATGAATGCTATAATTTCATTGAAGGTTTCTAATTACTAGTAATGTTTATAACTAAAATTTCTCTGTACATTATTTTTCGCTGATTTTAAATTTCAACTAACTATTTTCAAATTAATATAGTATTTTT
Organism: Salticus scenicus; assembly: GCA_963930645.1. Lineage (NCBI taxonomy): Eukaryota > Metazoa > Arthropoda > Arachnida > Araneae > Salticidae > Salticus > Salticus scenicus. The sequence goes on along the minus strand of OZ005656.1, from coordinate 275,367,591 downwards.
TTTTTTTTTTGAAAATATTTATTTACTCGAAGTATTTGAAACTATTTTTTGTCTAAGTGATGCTGTATAGTAGTTTTTATCTCAAAAACTTTAAAACTACTATTATTAATTCCTTTTTTTAAACATTTTTTCGAACTAAATAAAAAAGGAATTTTTAATGAATTTATAAATCTAGATGTCTTTTGAAGATATTTTGTGAAAATAAAAATTGTTAATATGTATATACAGAATATTAAAAAAAATATTTTGACAATGTGAGATGAATCACACTGAAAAAAAAAATGACTACTCATCTAGAACGAATAATAAGTTATTTTCAAAATCCCTAAGCAAGAAAATAGATGTAGGAGCTATGCGTAGAAGGTAAGCAAATAACCTGCATAGACGAAATGATAGAGAATTTCTAGTCTACACTTTTATAGACGGTGAAACAATATTATGAATCCTTTATATTGCGAGAAATTAATTCTTGTTTGATTTCTTAGAATTGGGTCAGAAACCATGATTATAGTAACTAAAAGTGACCTTTGTTCGCATTTATTTGCGGAGAAAAACATAAATTATCATATTCAAATATATGAAATAACATATATTAGAAAGTATTTTTTAGGTATTTGTTAATTTTTTTTTTTTACTGTTTTAATACGTTAGATTTTGAAATCCGGCTTTTTTTTTGCCGAAACGTCAGTGGAGGCCCTCTGTTGAGACTCAAAACGGTTTTGGGCTGTGTCTGTCTGTCTGTCTGTTTGTCTGTCGCGCGATAGTGGCCGCAAAAATAGCGCTATTGACTTGAAATTTGGTACACTTGTTTATGAGCCCCACGAAATCAGCTGTATAGTTTTTGGTATGTACTCCATTTGTAGTTCGTATACAGGGACACGCCAAAGTTTTTCTTATCATTACGGCCTATGGGAGGAATTTGTATGTATCGCGATAGCGGCCGCAAAAATAGCGCTATTGACTTGAAATTTGGTACACGTGTTCATGAGCCCCACGAAATCAGCTGTATAGTTTTTGGTATGTACTCCATTTGTAGTTCGTATACAGGGACACGCCAAAGTTTTTCTTATCATTACGGCCTATGGGAGGAATTTGTATGTATCACGATAGCGGCCACAAAAATCACGCTATTGACTTGCAATTTGGTACACGTGTTCATGTGCCCCACGAAATCAGCTGTATAGTTTTGGGTGTGTATTCCATTTGTAATTCGTGTACAGGGATAACGCCAAAGTTTTTCTTATCATTACGGCCTATGGGAGGAATTTGTATGTACCGCGATAGCAGCCACAAAAATCACGCTTTCAACTTGCAATTTGGTACACATGTTCATAAGCCCAACGGAATCAGCTGTATAGTTTTAGGTGTGTATTCCATTTGTAGTTCGTGTACAGGGACACGCCAAAGATTTTCTATCATTATGGCCTATGGGAAGAATCTGTATGTACCGCGATAGCCGCCGCAAAAATCAAGCTATTGACTTCAATTTTTGCCGAAACGTCAGTGGAGGCCCTCTGTTGAGACTCAAAAGGATTTTGGGTTCCGTCGGTCAGTCCGTCTGTCTGTCTGTCTGTCGTGCGATAGCGGCCGTAAAAACCACGCTATTGACTTGAAACTTTGTACACATGTTCATGATCCCCACGAAATTAGCTGTATAGTTTTGGGTGTGCATTCCATTTGTAGTTCGTGTACAGGGATACGCCAAAGTTTTTTTTATCATTACGGCCTATGTGAAGAATTTGTATGTACCGCGATAGCGGCCCCAAAAATAACGCTATAGACTTGCAATTTGGTACACATATTCACGAGTCCAACGGAATTAGCTGTATAGTGTTAGGTGTGTATTCCCTTTGTTGTTCGTGTACAGGGACACGCCAAAATTTTTCTTATCCTTACGGCCTATGGGAAGAATTTGTATGTATCGCAATAGCGGCCGCAAAAATCCTTCGATTGACTTGCAAATTGGCGCACACATTCCAGCTTTCCATATAAGTAGCTGTATAATTTCCATTGCTATATTTTTTATAAACTGTGTACAGGGACACGCCAAAATTCTTAACATTACGGCGTATGGGGTGAATTTCGTTTAAACGCATTTTAATATCATTACTTTGCAATGAAGAAAATGAAACTAGAGTACGTGAGTAAGATGCTTAAACTTATGTTGCTTGAAGAAAATATGTACTCTTAAGCTTTCTACTTAATGTACAGGACCTTACAAAAGTGTTCTGACAATGTCACTTAGTCATCCAAACGATGTTAAATTTGGAACAATTATTAATTTTAAACGCAAAATAAGCTGAATAGATTTTACTGGTGTATACAATGTCTATGGTTCGTTTACAAAGACACACGAAATAATTTCGTAACATTAGAGCCTATGGACGAATTTTTAATTTAAGCGCGCACTTTAATGCGTTTATGCTGAATTGAACTTAATAAAGTTAACATACATTTTAAAGATGCTTAAAATCATGTTTACTCTAAAAAAAGGTTATGTATAGACTAAATAATTTATGGGACCACACAAAATAATTCCGAGTATGTACTGTCCAAATGATGTCAAATTAGTTTGAAAGATTAATGAGTTATAATTAATTAGATTTTTTCTTATTATTGGCGTTTATAATGACTGTGGCTACTTTTCCGGGATACATAAAGGAATTTCGTACTTTTATGGTGTATAGTCGGTATTTCTTAAAAGTGTATTTTAACATGGTTACACCCCATCAAATATAATGAAATTTTATTAGAATTTTAAAAGCCTGTTTTCATGTTGAAAATTGTGGGCATAGAATTGATAATTAGTTTAAAGGTTACGCAAAATATTTCCGATATGCTATGTAATTTTTTTGTATGAAATTCGGTATTTATGAATTTCCGGGAAATAAATACAAGACCGTCGTTTAATAAGAATGCATATTGTTGCGTACTTGGGGGTTTGTAAGTTGTCCGAGAATGAAAGGCGAAACTTGCAAAAATTCAGTGATTTATTCACAGAAAGTTCCAGAAGAATACAGGTCTATAAACCAAGTATCAGCTTCAATTCAACCAGTAAACATAGCTTAAACAACAGCCGTTAACAGCAAAACAACAGTACAAACTGTTTAACAATAACACATAAAGCAAGTCTCATTCAAAGAGGCTCAAAGCAAAGCAAGCATTTGACGAAACCGACACAGATCTGAGATTGGAAGCCTTGGCTAAAAAAATGCTCCTTTTATACTATTCTATCGAACACAAACTGTTCTGGAAAATTATCGTATCTCATCAGTCAATGAGATTAGAGCTTCCATGTTTGGTATATCCCTAATAAGGATTTTCTCGCCAAGGTCGCCAAAAAAATCGCCAAGGATGGAAAGAGTCGCCAAATTTGGCGCCAAATCCATTTCTTCCCTTATTGGAGCTTTTCAATTCGTTTTTAAAGGAAAATTAGGCTATTTTAACGCTAAAACGACTAGAAATGCACAAAATTAGCATTTTATCGACTTACTAAGCCTCTTTGAAAAAATTTATACAAAAATAAATGCAATTATTTACAATTCCGTAACACTTTATATGATATACAAATAGGTATAGAAAGAGAGATACAGCGGGGGGTTGAGGGGGGCGGCAGCCCCCCTCAGGAATGTATCTGATTATGGTAATAAGTCGATCGAATCAATATATACTATTATATAATAAGAAATAAATAAAAATGACCTATTGAAAAATGTCTGATGCAAATAGGACGTTGAGGCTCCTGACCTGCAGATCCACTAGTTTTAAGTTCTTTATTATTTTAAACACCATACATTTGTTTTATATTGCATCAGCAATGTGCCTAATAATAATTATAAATCTCATTTTGTGGCGCTCAAGTATCAACAGCATTCACCGTTACAGTTAGGATTAATAAAACAATTTCGAAAATACAGTTAATTTGAGTTTTACAATAATACTTATAAAAGAATTTAAATGATTAATATAAACTTAAAATTACATCTACGAATTAGATAAAAGTTAATTTACTTATAAAACGAATTTAAAATTAAATTTAGACAGTTATAATATTTTATTTATTCCGTGATATCGGTTACGCCATATTTTGACTCTCTTATGAAACGATAATTTTATTCGTATAATGATTTAATTTATAAGAAACTCAATGTTGCAAACAAATATGTCATTTAACATTTCAAACCAGAGAATTTATTGCTTGCGCAATTTTGCTGTTATCAGTTTTGTCTTGTCTGCTTCAACAAAGATTAGGATTGTTGTCAAACCATTGTTGAAAGATGTATAGAGTTATATGCGCATGAGTAAAATATTTTGTCAAGAAAACAGAGATGTTTAAAACTTCTCAAAACCTTATATTAAACATTAAAAATGCGAATGAAATATATTAGACATTCCTTTATCCTCTGTTGTTCTGCTTTCTAAAGCTTGAACGGCTTTCTGCAAAATTTATTTATCTCATCGGCGGATACAGTATACGATTTTTTTTCTGTACAATTTACAATTAATTTGTATAACTAAGTGTTTACACCCAGAAATGATGTCCTGTTTATTCAGATCCTATAGTGTTGAGACTAATTGGGATAAGTGAAATATGTGATATTATTAATGTGTTTTAATAATATCTTTATAACTCTAATCTATATAAATAAAGAGAAGTGTCTGTGTGTCTGTATGTGTGTCTCTGTGTGTGTGTGTCTGTGTGTGTGTGTGTCTGTCTGCGCTCTGGTGCTCACACTATTGATCGCAGAGCTACCAAATTTGGCATATAGGTACCTAAGACCTTGCAGATGTGCACCTCATCGAGATTGTTTCGAATTTCGAATTTGAATTTTTTAAATTAATGTTTTTCCGATTTTAAATATTGGCTTCTTTGTTTCATTTTTCATAGATTTATTCTTTTGCTTCAACCGTCTGTGTATCTTAGCAACGGCAATTACGCAACTTATTTTTATTTAATACGTTCATTTAAAGGCGAATTTTTTTTTTTTTTTTTAATTTGTTTTATTTATTGAAAATAAAATGGTAATGCAGTAGAAAAAATTAAGTATAATGGGTTTTAAATTTAAAAACGTATTTATAACAGTTATGTTTAATTTTTTATAGTAGAACTTCTTATTTTTCATTTTTTAATTAATTCCTTTAAAAGAAAAAACTTTTATTTATTCATTTTTTTTATTTACTGTATTTACCGGGGAAAATGGTATATGATTCATAGTAAAAAGTATTAAATTGCTTAAAATTTATTTGTTTATATATATATATATTAATCTACTTTTTATTTTATTTTATTACATTGGTCTGAATCAAATCGTAATATAGTGTAAATAGCATGGGCTATATAAAATACATGGTTCAAAACTAAAATATATAATAGATGCTGAGATACAATCATCTTTAAAATCGTAGTTCTTAAATAGTAGTAGATCCCCCCTTTCGTCGATAAATATTCAGATTGAAGTGCCCGGGAAAGATCTCCCTGCAGGCATAGGAGTAGGAGACCTAGACCTGATGCAGTGCGGGCGGGAAAAGAGCTGCCGTAGACAGCGGGTACCCGACGCAAGGTTTGGTGCAATTTCAGTTTCTTTCTTTCTTTCTTTTTTCTTTTCTTTTTTTTTTTTTTTTTTGGTCTATAATGCGGCGTAAAAAAATAAATAGTAATTCAATTCTTTCGAAAATTCATTTAAATATAGTGACCAGCGAAGCGGGCGTAGCCTGCTAGTAGGAAAATAAATTGAGACGGTTTCATGTAGATTTCACTCATCTGCCTACGTAAGTAGTAGTGGAAAAGTTAATGATAAAAAACTAGCTCTAGAAAGACTGTGGTATTTCAATTAAAGTCTGCGTATCTTAGCAACGGCTATTAAACTATTTATTTATTTAAATTCATTTGAGGAAGAAATCTTTTTTATTATATTTATTGAAATCAAATAAAAATATAAAATTTTTAGATTTTGGCATATAGGTACCTGGGACCCTGCACGTGTGCACCTCATAGATTTTTTCGAATTTCGAATTTGAATATTTTAAATTAATGCTTTTCCGATTTTAAATATTGGCTTCTTTGTTTCATTTTTCATAGATTTATTCTTTTCCTTCAATCGTCTGCGTATCTTAGCAACGGCTATTACGCAACTTATTTTTATTTAATACATTCATTTGAAGGCGATTTATTTATTTATTTTATTTTTTTTTTTTATTTGTTATATTTATTGAAAATAAAATCGTAATGCAGTAGAAAAAATTAAGCATAGTTAGTTTTAAATTTAAAAACGTATTTATAACAGTTATGTTTAATTTTTTATAGTAGAACAACTTCTTATTTTTCATTTTTTAATTAATTCCTTTAAAAGAAAAAAGTTTCATTCATTAATTTTTTTTTTTTATTTACAGTATTTATCGGGAAAAATCGTAGTATATACATAGTGAAAAGGATTAAAATGATTAAAATTTATTTGTTTATATATATATTTATATATATTTAATATTTATTTATTTTTTAATCAACTTTTTATTTTATTTTATTACATTGGTCGGAATCAAATCGTAATATAGTGTAAATAGCATGGGCTATAAAATACATGGTTCAAAACTAAAATATTTAATAGATGCTGAGATGCAGTTATTTTAAAATCGTAGTTCTTAAATAATAGCAGATCCCCCCAATCGTCGATAAATATCCAGATTGAAGGGCCCGGAAAAGATCTTTCTGCAGACATGGAAAACCTAGACCTGATGCAGTGCGGGCGGGAAAAGAACTGCCGTAGACAGCGGGTACCCGAATCAAGGTTTGGAGCAATTTCAGTTTATTTTTCTTTCCTTTTTTTTTTTTTTTTTTTTTTTTTTTTTTTGTCTATAATGTGGTGTAAAAAAATAAATATTAATGCAATTCTTTCGAAAATTCATTTAAATATAGTGACCAGCGAAGCGGGCGTAGACTGCTAGTATATATAAAGTTATAGAATGTGTAATGTGGGGTAGATTCTTAATATTTGTGCCATCGTCTCATACCATTGCCTTCTGTAAAATTAATCAATTTGGGAAATCATGTTGCTTTGTTTGGCGTGTGTTTGTCTCTTTGGTGAATTGTTATATATATATCTATATAAATAAAGATAAGTGTCTGTGTGTCTGTGTGTGCGTGTGTGTCTGTCTGCGCTCTGGTGCTCACACTACTGATCGCATAGCTTCCAAATTTGCAAGACAGGTATCTGGGACCCTGCAGGTGTGCACCTCATTGAGATATTTTCGAATTTCGAATTTGAATTTTTTTAATTAATGTTTTTTCGATTTTAAACATTGGCTTTTATGTTTCATTTTCCATGAATATATTCTTCGATTGTAATCGTCTACGTATCTTAGCAACGGCTAGTACGGAATTCATTTTTATTTAAAACATTTATTTAAAGGCGATTTTTATTATTATTATTATTATTATACAATTTATTGAAAATCAAATGGCAATGCAATAGAAATAAATTGTTACGTTTATGTATAAAATTTATAGTATAGCGACTTTTCATTTTTCATTTTTTTAATTAATTCCTTTTAAAGAAAAACCTCTTTTTTTTATTTGTAATATTTATTGGGTGAAAAAAATTGTAGTTTATAGTAGAAAGGATTAAACTAATTAAAATTCGTTTGTTTTTCATGTACTTGATTCCTTTTAATAGAAAAGCTACTTTTTTATTTTATTTTATTGCACTGGTCGGAATCAAATCGTAATATAGTGTTAATAACGGGGGCTATAGAACACATGGTTCAAAAACTAAAATATATAATAGATGCTGAGATACAGTCATCTTAAAAATCGTAGTTCTTAAATAACAGAAAATCCACAAGTCGTCGATAAATGCCCAGATTGAAGTGCCTGTTAAAGACTTTTCTGTAGACAGTGGGAAACTGGATCTGATGCCGTACGGGCAGAAAAAAGAGCTGACTTATGCAACGGGTATCCGAAGAAGCGAGATCTAAAGCGATTTAAGTGTTTTTTTTTTTTTTTTATGTGATGTAAAATTAAATACTGATCCAATTCTTTTGAAAATTCATTTAAATATAGTGACCAGCGAAGCGGGCGTAGCCTGCTAGTATAACATAAAAGGATTTATGATGTTTATTTCCCTAATTTGGTGGAGGCATTTCTCATGGATGGTTCGCTGCTTACATTGTTCTTGCTTCACTGTAATGATAAATTGGATGACACATAATACGGTGTCTAGAAGTCGTGTATGGTACAATTTTCGTGCTTCTCCTCCCTTTCACTTTTTTTTGACACTATGCTTCTCTGCTAATTTATCGCATTCAAATTATTACATGTTAAAAAAGTAACGTTCGATTTAACAGACTTCCTGAAATTTAGATAAGTCAGTCAGTTCCAACAGCTTCTTCTGATCAGAAACTAAAGCAATCTCAATAAATCAGTACGCCAAATGCTTTGGATATTTCTAGAATGTAAAGCAAGTCATTCGATGTTTTTTTTTTTTTTTTACTTTCCGAACACTATAGTGAGGAAAGTATTGTAATCATGTCAAAAATCCGAATTTGAGATTTCGATGTTTCTATACGTTTCGAGGTCCAATGAGTCCGTTTACACTATTTTTGCGATGATATATGTATGTGTGTGTGTATGTGTGTGTGTATGTATGTGTGTATGTATGTGCGTATGTATGTGTGTATGTCTGTGAGTGAACACGCTAGCGTCTAAACGCTTTGTTCGAATAAGCTGAAAGTTGGTACGTATATTGTAAGTCACCATAGTACAAACCCTATAGATTTTGTTGAATCTAGCACTTATAGTTTTTTTACACGGGCACAAAGAATAATTCTTTATCATTATGGCCTATGGGACCAAAATCTTAAAAGTGCGATAGCATCTAAACGCCTTATTCAATTGAGCAAATAATTTATACACATATTATAGGTCACAGATACTGAATCTGTATTGATTTTGGAGAATCTAGCACTTATAGTTTTTTTACAGGGACACAAAGAAAAATTCTTTATCATTATGGCCTACTGGGCCAAATTTTCAAAAGTGTGATAGCGTCTGAACGCCTTATTAATCTGAGCAAAAAATTTGTACACATGTTATAGGTCACAGTTGCACCAACTGTATAGATTTTGGTGAATCTAGTACTTACAGTTTATTACAGGGACACAAAGAAAAATTCTTTATCATTATGGCGTATGGGACAAAAGTGCGATAGCATCTAAACGCCTCATTCAATTGCGCTGAAAATTTATATGAATATTATAAATCACTGTTGCACTAACTATAAGCATTTTGGTGAATCTAGCATTTATAGGTTTTTACAGGGACACAACTAAAAATTATTTATCATTATGATCTATGGGCTCAAAGTTCAATAGCGTTAAATAAAACGTCGTGTAATTTATGGAGAAAAATTCTCAAACACTCTATTATGGTTTCCTCTATTTTGTTTGTTTAAAAACTCCTCTTTCTTTACTTTATCTACAAAACTGTTAATTACTCAACGTTCGGAAAGTCGAGTGGAGTCACTCCAGATTTTCTTTTTTTTTTTCAATGTACTCTTTCCAGTTAGATTCAATGGAATACGACTTCAGGAAACATTTTTCATCGTTACGTGTACCCTCTTATTATATCAAACACTTTCTGGACGCTTTATATATTATTAAATTAGTATTAATCTCTAATAACCGGCATGTTATGACTGAAATAAATGCAAAAAAAAAAAAAAAAAAAAAAAAAAAATCTTTGTGATTTTCGGACACTTACTTTAATATTTATGCCTTTAAAATGCATACAGTCAAGAATAAAAATGCTTTTTTTAATAAACATTAAAGTGTCTAAAACTACAAAAGGTCAATTTAATAGTGTAACTCTGTGGATTTATTAAATAAAATGCCTTTTAAATAAAACTTTTCGTTTACCAAAAAAATCCCCCCCCCCCCCCAAAAAAAAAAAAAAAAAAAAAAAAAAAAAAATCCTCTTTAGATGACATTTGAAATATTAAGATTTCATAATATGGGAACTTTAAATTTTAGTTAATAATGATGATATAAAAAACATATGTTTTTCGGAAAATGTACCTTTTCGAATTTTACATGCGTTTTTCAAATTATATTATTTTTTTTTTATTTACAGATTCATGAAAAGTAAAAATAAATAAAAATAAATAAATAAAATGATTTTTTTACTTGAGGAGAGAGAGTGTAAGTCTTTCCAGTGGGTGTTATCGAGATGACAAGCAAATAAAATTTATGCAATTATTGTATGAATTTCATTGATTCTTTTCTTCTTTAGCCAATTCCTACGAATTTCACTAAATAAGCACTAATGTAACATTTTCATGTATATGCCAAACACAGACAGAATATGTTCCACTTGCTCGACAGCCATAATGCAGTTTTATTTATTTTTTTTTCAGTTCCTCAAATGTAAAAAATTCAATTTTAATGTTTGAAAAACTCATCCTTGGATTGTTTAAAAAGCCTCCCTGTAATACCTGTGCGACACGCGCGTCATCAAATTCCCTCGTAAATTTAGGAATAAAACGTAACTGTAATCAGTAACTGTTTTTTTTTTTTACTGAAAAGTCCGCAGAGTTGTCGTCTGCTTGATTATTCTTTTTAAAATGTTCTAAAGTGAAATTGAAATTTTTGTATAGTGTATATATTATGTTTGTGTCTTCATTAAACTTTGTCATGTGCCAAACTGGTTGCAGTGTCTTCACCTTTTTATTCGACGCCTAAAATTAAATTGTTATTATGGAAAAGCAAAGTATAATTATACTTATGACTACATTAAGTGCTCTACTGAGCTATCCAGCAATACATACTTTAAATAGCACAATACTAACCGTTTTTGTATGTGTTTTCACTGTATTAACTTTCATTGATGTCTAATAATAATAATAAAAATAATAATAATAATAATAACAATTATAATAACAAAATCCTACTAAAAATTACTTTGAATATTATAACGCCGTTATTTTCTTTTCCGCGGAGCTAAACAGTACCTAGATCCCAATTACCACTAATCCCTGGTAGATAGAATACAAATCCTGAGTGCGAGCAATTGAAAGTAGCAATTAAGTTTCACATGCATTGTGTATTTTATTATATTAGCGAAATATTTTTTGTAAAACTTATGTTATGTTAGTAACTTCATCTGAAATACTGATGGAGAGTTGCATTTTAACTTATAACTCAGCATTCCATGACCGTCCCATGCTCAAACGCACAATAATTATATGTGATAAACGTAAGAATAACATATCATTTTTAAAAGAAAATGAAATGTATACTTTTTGAGATATTGAAGGTCAAAGGTTAAAATATTTCACCTTAAAATGATTTATATATATATATATATATATATATATATATATATATATATATAAGCATGTAATATATCATTTAAAAGCTTGCATTATAAGCTTTCTAATGAGGCAAAATTTATGCCTTTAAGATAATTAGGTAACAAACAAAATATGGGCACATTTGTAATACAAGAATTTTGAATAGTTGTATATTTTACCCATTTTTGCAGCCCCGTATATCAAAAATTAAAAAGAAGATATGGACTTGATAATTGGTATACATTCATTTATCAATATAATAAATAAATGTGCCCAATTCCATAAAAATATAATGGGATTAGGTTAAAAATGCAGCTTTTATGTGTTGATTTGACATGTAATGACACAAAAACAAAGGCATTTGTTCTTTGATAAACGTGGCAAGGAACTCAGCTTAAAAGGCGAATCTGTATTAATGCTCACAAAATGTGTCTGTGTAAGTTGAAGAAAAAAAATATATATTATTTTATTCTCTAAAATTAAATCTCGAAATATTTTATTCTTATAGCATTATAATAGTAATGAATAAAAGTCGTCTGATTCAAAAATAACACTCTATATTTTCTTTTACATTTAACAAAAAATAAAGTAAAATATTAATAATAGAGGAATATTCTAAAGCACATTTAGCAGTTATTTAACAGAGGAAACAAGTATTTGTTTTCACTTAATATCAAACAGGTTGTTTAGATCATCAAAATATACAGAAAAATTTTATTCATTGGACTTATTTAAAAAAAAAAAAAAAAAAAAAAAAAAAAAAACTTGCAGAAATAAATTTAAGTTTAACGCAACGAATTTACACCATTAAGAAAGATAGACAATCAAAAAAACAAAATAGAAAAACAATTACAAACAAATATTTTTTTTGGGGGAAAAGGGTATTTTATTGAGAATATAAACTATTTTTAACATAAGAAATTTCGCTAATTTCCAAATTTGTTTATAAAATATTAGTAAATATATATATATATTTATTTATTAATAATTCGTTATAATTATATTTTTAATACTGATATTTAAAATAATGGTTTTTACAGTGGGTACTGAAAAATACGATATTTATACGATAACATATAATATCGTACAAGTATCGTATATTATGATATTATACGATAAGTATAAGTATACAACAAGTTTAAGTGTACGATAATACAATAACTATATAAATATAAATATAGGGACAAATATATTTATATTTAAATAAATGTAAGATATTTTAAGGGAATGACAAAATGGATTTTATGATTTTTTCAATTCATATTTCACTGAAATAAATTCCATAAAAATATATATTATCTTGCTTGTTTTATTCAGAGAATTACTTTAAAAAATGCATTATCTTTTCCATAGTAACATTTCAGAGGCGTGAAATAATCTCATTAGTTATACAAATGTTTTTTCTTTCGTTACATTAAAGCAAAATATTTCTATAATCCCCTATTATTTTATACAATATTGGCGGTCAGCCAGAGATCATGGCTTCAAAGCATTGGTACAAGCTTTGTTTTAGAAAAGTAATAAGCGTTATTTTTTGTATATTGTTTATTTTCATAGTCTATTAAAAGAGATGATTTTTCATTATAGTAATTTTTTTTAGTCACACTGTAATATATACATATATTTAATAGTAGGTTAAACCAAGATGTTTATCTAGAAATCGTATATATAAATTCCCTTTACTTACTTATTTCTTATGTCGAAAAATAATAGAATAAAGAAAGAAAGCATGTGACATAACTGGCTTGAAGAAGAATACATGTCAATTCTTACTGGAAAAATCAAAATGGAAAAAAGAAAAAAAAAAAAAAAAAAAAAAAAAGCTAGAAATTCGATAAAGGACACTTAAAACACATTAAAAAAACATGAATAAATATATTATGTATTTAAAAATTTTTAGATATTAATACTATAAAAAGGTACATATATTTGCTTTCCGTTGATTTTCTTTTTTTTTTTTTCTTTTCTTTTCTATATATATTTTTTCTTTTTTATTCTAACTTGAAATATATTAATGCAGTCCCAGTACTCTTAACCACATCTATGACTAAATATATATGTAAATACCTTTCAAGCTATGTTTTAACAAAAATACAAGCGCAATCTAGTTGCGGTAAGCAATTCATCAAAATGTAGCCACTATAAGAAAGAAACTTTTGTTGCATAAGAATGTACAATGCTTAGATTATTTTTCGACACAGTTGCCACTATTAAACAAGCATTTATCATAGTGGGTCACGACCTTTTTCACAACCTCCTGATGGAATGCTACCGCTTGTAATTTTAGAATACATTAAAAAGTGAAACATTAGTTGATAAAGAAGTGAACGGGAAATCAGCAGAAAACTCATTGACAGTATCGTGATTGTTAATCATCGGTTCTCCCTAATCTTCTCCTTAACTGATGTAAGCTAATCATCATGAATAAGAGGATGCCGTCAACGTTGTTATTCATCGTGAAATATTTCACGCCCTTCATTGAAACTTCGCACCCTCTCTGTCATTGAAACGCTCGCCGTTTTCAGTCTGTAAATTTCCCAAATTTGTCAGTGAATTTTAATTGGCTAGCATTCAGAATATGATTTACAAACTATAAATCGCTCGCGGTTCGGTTTCAAATATTTTCAAAAGTTTTAATTGTCAACATGCAACGGACGCAATAATCAGCGATCTACAAATAATTTCGACTGCTTGCCAACTCGACTTTCCGAACATTGAGTCATTAACAGTTTTGTAGATAAAGTAAAGAAAGAGGAGTTGTTAAACAAACAAAAGAGAGAAAACCACAATAGAGTGTTTGAGTATTTTTCTCCATATATTACAGGATGTTTTATTGAACGCTACTGAAATTTGAGCCCAGAGATTATAATGAATAAGGTTTTTAGATGCTATCGAACTTTTAAAAATTGGTTCCCGTAGGCCATAATGATAAAGAATTCTTCTTTGTGCCCCTGAAAAATAACTGTAAGTGCTAGATTCACCAAAAGATTCAATTCTATACAGTTAGTTCAACAGTGACCTATAACATGTGTACAATTTTTTTGCTGAGATTAATAAAGTGTTTAGACGCTATCGCACTCTTAAAAATTTGGCCCCATAGGCCGTAATGATAAAGAATTTTTCCTGGTGTCCCTGTAAGAAAACTATAATTGCTAGATTCACCAAAAGCAATAGGGTTCGTACTATTGTGACTTACAATATACGTACCAAATTTCAGCCTTTTCGAACAAAGCGTTTAGACGCTAGCGTGTTCACTCACACACATACACACACGCATACATACACACATACATACACACATACATACATACATAATCGTAAAAATAGTGAAAACGGACTCAGGGGACCTCAAAACGTATAGAAGCATCAAAATCTCAAATTCGGATTTTTGACATGATTACAATACTTTCCTCACTATAGTGTTCGGAAAGTAAAAACCAAAAACATTTTGAGTCTCAACATGGAGGCCTCCACTGACGTTTTAACAATTTTTCAATGAAATTTAACACCCCTTAAATATATTCAAAAAATATTTTAAGAATTTAGTTAGTAGAATTCGTTAAATGTTGGTTTAGAATTTAACGCATGAAGCTATATTATAATATACTAAAGCAATATAAAAATAACCCTACTGTTTAAGTTTCTGAAACTCGTTTCAATTTTATTAAATTTTATTTATTTATTTAATTTCGTTTTGAAATTGAAATACATGCAATCGTCGATATATATTACTGCTATTATCTTTGTCCTTAATTATTATTATTATAAGTTCACTGATCCAATAAAATTCAGTGAACTTTTAGTGAATCATACATGAAATTGTATGATATAAACCCTTCACTTCACGATTTTCCCTTTTATTATAAAAATAATAAATTAGTAACTTTAAACAGTACTAATTGCGTGGAAAATATTTACAAATTTTCAGCTATATTTAACTTTTCTATAGTTATGGATTTTTATGCTCTGTACCATATGTGTTTAATAAGATTTTAAGCTAAGTTACAGAAAAAATATTTTAGTTTTAAAGAAGCCTTAATAAAAAATAATTAATGCATTTTACTTGTTTATTTATTTATTTATTTGTTGTATTACATGAAATGATACAAAATAAATAAAAGCAAGTTGTCAGCTATGCCTATAATAATTCTAAGTATATAGAAATGACCAAACATATTTCTAGTCAACAGATAAATAAACAAAATTTACACTATCTTATTTTACTTAGGGGGTTTTAAATTACGTATAACACTTTTAAAAAATTTTATCTCTAAAATATAAAACACATTTGTACATTTACAAACGAAACCAAAATTTAGTTTAAAGAAAATAATCTCTAACTCTTGGGGAAATTTTATTTCATTCGTGAAAAAATAATTTCAAGTGTTTAAGTAACCAAACATCAAACAAATACCCATGGGTTATAAATTTTTATTGCTTTTTATTTTTATTTTTATTTTTTTTTCACGAGAGCTGTTTATTTACACATTTCAAACAATTACATATGTTTTTAAGTTTTCTTAAAATTAAGAAAAGTGAACGGTAAAATATTCTGTAGAAAGTCTTATTTCAGTTTACCTTTTTTTTTTTCATTTTAATGTTCTCCAAGAAGTAAAATAAAGTTAACTTTATGGAAAAAAAGAAGCGCTTGAAATTATTTTTATTTGAAGGTCATACAGTTACGGTAAAATTATTTAAAAAAATAGTAGATATTAATTAAATATTTTTAAAACTCTATAGCCATTAAATTAAGAAATATAGTAGAATGAATTAGTGTTGAAACGTCAGTGGTGTCCTTTCTGTTGAGATTCAAATAGCTTCTGTAGTCTGCGTTTGTGGTTGTGTGTCTGGGAGAACAGCGATAGCGGCCGCAAAAAACACCCGATTGTCTTACAAATTGGTACACATGTTTATGAGCCACACCGAATCAGATGCATAATTTAGTGTGTGTATTCTGTTGGCAGTTTTTTTCTGTTGTGCAGTGTTGTTGGTTTTTAAATAACGACATTAAAAAGAATTGCATGCTATTACAGTGTATAGATTGAATTTCTTTCAAGTGCATTTTAACACGGTTGCACTCCACTCAGCATATCGACACTAATGTATTCTATTAAAATGTTTAAAAGCAAGTTTGAAATTGTTAATTACAGAATTAATATTAAGTTTACAATTGTTATGCAAAATATTTCCGATTCGTTATAAAATCATTAAACATCAAATTTGGTAGAAATATCCATTACTTACAAGGAATCATTTCAAGATTAGGAGACAAAATGAAATATATTTAAATATTATTGAATAAACAAAAATGATATGTTTATTAGTGAATAAGGTAAATGGAACGTTAAGGCTCCTGATCTGCAGATCCACTAGTAAAGAAATCGGTATACAGTACAGTCGAATGTACTTGCGAATAGAATATTCTTTATCCTGAATTGTTTATGAATTTTAAATCATCAATTGAGAGTTATAATTTCATCTGTAATTAGATCAAAATATTTATTGGGGTGGATCGAATAAAATGAAACTTGTGCTACCGAAAATGGTTATTTATCAATATTTGGGGCTTGACCTTATGAAAAATTTTGCAAAATAATGATTTT
Source organism: Salticus scenicus (assembly GCA_963930645.1). Lineage (NCBI taxonomy): Eukaryota > Metazoa > Arthropoda > Arachnida > Araneae > Salticidae > Salticus > Salticus scenicus. Next base: position 275,350,646 of record OZ005656.1, on the reverse strand, counting down.
TATTATTATTTTTTTTTTTTTATGTATATATATCTTTTTCAGTCTATGCATGAGACATAAATATCTGCAATTTTTCCGAATGTTTTTGTTATTTTTTTCTACAACTTATATATTTAAAATTATATTTTCGATAGTATTAATATGTTAAAAAATAATTAAAAAATATAGTATTTTTTTCTCGAAAATAACCTGAAAAATGACAAAAAATCTCAATATTAAAACCGCATTCGGAGGATGGAGAAATTCAAATAATATTATTGAAAAAATACTTTTTTTTTTTTTTCAAGTGTTTTTTACAAAGTTTTTATTAACTGGCTTTCTTGTCTGTTTGATCGTAAAAATCTTGCAATCGATTTTTAACTAACTTCCCGACTAGCTATACATTTTAAATTTTTAGACTAGCTCAGAACACGATGACAGCGGACCTTGAAACCAGATTTTCAAAATTTTGATTAGTTTTTTTAATTAATTAAAATATGAAAGTAATAACCTCCTAATAGCTTTAAAACAAAGCCATTTAAATATTAGCTATCATTTAATTGTTGTAAAAAAATTACGAGTTAATTTTCTTTCGACATAAAAATAAATGCATTTAATTAAACGAGAACATTAAAAATTATAAAAAGTCAAACTCGGCATTCCACAAAAATTGACGTCATTATTACTTAAAAAATTTTTTACACATTGGTAAAGTGCTAATATAGTTCATGTTTTAATACATGTTGTTCTAAAAGAACTAATATTTTATTTTTAAAACCAACTTTTTTTTTTTTTTAATCGCTTTTAACTCGCTTTCTTGTTTGTATAGTACAAACCTTGCAACCGATTTTTAGCTAACTTCCCGATTAGCTAGATATTTGAAACTTTTAGAATAGCTCAGAACACGATGACAATGCATTTGTAATTATTTGGGTAATGCGTGAAATTTATATGATTCAACAGAAAATTTAAAAACGTGGTATATAAAAAGTTCTTTTTATCTTGTAATTATTTATTATATTAAAACTACGCTTTTTTTTTTTTAAATACAAAAAATCTCAAAATTTGTAGTTTTATTTAAATTTAGGCCCTCTGCACATGCTAAAAATCCCCCCCCCTACCGAAATAAAAATGAGAAAATGTTCTTGGGGGCAAGTTACAACTATTGACATGCATCTGTTTTCGCAAAGACGAAATTCAATTTATTATTATTATTATTGTTGTTGTTTACTTTAACGTATTATTTAACCAAAACCTATATATATATAAATTAAAATTTTAAGGCATTATAATTTTTTTTACTGAAATTTGAACTTGACAAATAGACCATTAACACTTTTCAGCTTTGTGAGAAATGTTAAAAAAAAAAAAAAAAAAAAAAAAAAAAAAAAATCTGCATATATATATATATATATATATATTTTTTTTTTTTTTACCGAGGAAATTTTTAAATTAAATTTCCTACTTTAGGTAAAATTTCTTCAGTCTGTTACATTTACTTTTCATACATTGCATTCTTTTTCATACATAGGTACATGTTTCCGAACATTCGGAAAAGATTTATTTGATTCATTCGCGAGAAAAAAACTTTTAAGTGTTTAAGTAAGTAAATATAAAACAAATACCCATGGGCTTTAAATGTTTATACCTTTTTCGCAAAGTGCTTCAATTTAAGCATTTCCGTACAATTGAATTACTTTTGGAGTTTTTTTAAAATTAGAAAAGAGAAACACGGGAAAATGTGTCGCATAGTTTCATTTCAATTCTTCATATTTGATTTGCACTAAAGTTCGCAAGGAATTACGATATTTTAATTTAGCTCCCAAACATATATTATTTTTTTTTTTTTGCGCTAGAAATCTATATATATATGATAAATATACAATTAAGTTGACTTTGAAAAATTGAAAATTAAGGTAAAAAAATGTTTTTATTGATTACCATTATTAAAGGAAGAAATGTAATTGAATAAAGTATAAAGTGAACAAAATACAAAACTGTTTTATATCTTATTATTTTCTTAATAATTTAAAATTATGCAAAACGTGTTAAAACATTTAGTTTATATTAAGCTTAAATATTTACGTTTTACGTAAGTCGTAATTTTTTATTTTATTTTTTTTTAAAGGAAATAATCCAGTGTGACACCTACATTAATTTCACTTACCCACCGTTTTAAAAACATTTGTACAAATACTGTATGTGCATTGTCAGCACAGCAAAATGAACTTTAAACAATCACATCTATACGTCAAAAGAAATTTGTAAAATAATGTATATCATTGAATTTAAAAAAAAAATCAATAAATCAATAAATTTTAAAGTAATTAACATGCAAAACAAATGAATAAATAAATAAATAAATAATTATTATTATGACAAATGTTTAAATAACACAGATCTATATCTAAAATTTTGTTTTGATAATTCTTTCTTTATCTTTACTTTTTTTACTGCGCGTAAACCGAAAAGAAATCCAGTTTTTCTCAATGCTATATAGTAGATTTTTGTCAATACATGATATCTAACAACACAATTCCTTCCATAATATATTTTTATGTTTAATTTATTTAATAATTGAAACATACTATAAAAGTTACCATATAATTATACTGGTGGAAGAGTCACAAAAGAAATGGTGTCGGTAGTCAACCTGTATCGGCAATATTTTGTATGTGATAGAGAAAAAGTGGCTTCGTTTTCGTTTTCAGAAAACCAAAAAACATACACATCAGCTAAAATTATCAAATTAAATTTTGCCCAACATAATTTTTGTACAAGCTTGGAATTCAAAATTTTGAATAGAGAGTTACAGCTTTACTTTTATATTAGACTATAATGATTATATTTTTCCCTGATTGCATTATTTTGCTTTTTTATGACCATTATTTTTACTATTATTATTATTATTATTTTAATTGATTGCTTTATTTTTCTAAATTTCACTATATAATCTAGTGCAGCAATCATGCCATTTTCTCTTACCTTAACTGTTTTAGAAAGAATTATATTTGTCACTTACTCTGTGTGCAGTATAAAAATAATAAAATGTGCTTAACAAAAATACCTCTCATGGATCAAAATGCTTCAAAAAATTTTTGAGTATTTAGACACAAACCAGTAGTTGCAATTTAAAATGGGGATTATACCATAGCGAACTTCAATAATGTTATTTCAAGTTATTGAAAATATTTATTTATTTTACAGTATACAACCGAAGTACTAAGCACTGTTCAATTTCACGCTTCCTTGTGTTATCATATTCAAAATATTTTATGTCTTATTATTATTATTATTATTATTATTATTATTTTATGTCATTTTTTAAACATACATTTAATATAAACGTATATATTATTTCAATTTGTAATATTTCATATATTTAAAACAGAATAAAAAGTTTAAATTGAAAATATTTTCCCACATTTACTCAAATGTTCTGCCATTTCATTAATGTCATAAAATTTGAATAAATATTATTCCAATACATTATGGCATACAGATGTTTGCTAACATCAATTGGTTATATCATAGCTGCCAAATTTATTATCTTTAAATTAAAATTATCACTAACATTTTTAATAAAGATTCTGTCACATATATTTTAGACTATTAAATGAGCTGAAAACATCTATAACAAATTTCCAGTATGAAGTCCCCCATGAAAAACAGGAGATGTGGCATCTATGGTTATACCCATGGGTCATAATTTTTTTATGGCTTATAAAGGATGTTTTATAATTACATGGTGTCGAAAAATTACACATATTTGCGTGTCTTCTAAACTTAAGAGAAGAGAAGTAGAAGACATAGAGTGGAGTTTTAAATTTCAATTCTAAATGTTTTAACTATATTTGCGTAAATGCTTTCAAGAAAAGTTTTAATCTTTTGTAAAATTTTATTTTATTTATACATTGATTTGATGGTAGAGCATGCAATTCAATTGATTATATTAAAATAAAATGGGTTATATGACCTCTCTCTATATATTTTTTTAATACTTTTTATCACTAAATGAAGAAAAATAAAAGAATAACTTACAAAGAAATCGATATACACAACACAGGGATCTTATGAGGCTTTTATCAATATTTCAAAGTTATAAACTGGGCTATATAATTTTTCATTTATATGACAACACTATGTTTATATGTTACGCAAATGAATCTTTTAAATAATCTAATTTGTTACATACACTACTGTTTCTTACACTTAAAAAAAATGATAAAAATAAGCTGTATTTAAAATAATCTAATGGATGACCAACTACATTTTTTTTCTTTAATTAGCCGATTAAAAGAATCATTAATGGTTAGCCATGCATATATCAACTATATACTCGAATTTTAATATGCAAAATTTTTTGCTTCCTATTTTGAAAAACTTAACAGCAGCCATGAGGCTTTGCATTCAACGCTAGTAAACAGGTGCCGAGCTCGTTACCAGGTTGTGCTCGTCGTTTTAGCCGTTCAGGGTTTTTCTCTGGTTTTCTTCGAAATTTACGAAAATACGGGCTAGGATCTCTTAGAAAGACCCCCCACACACACACACACCACAGTCACATAGCCTTAATCCTATTACCATCTTATTTCAATAACTATGATGGATTTTTCCTATTTGTACGAAATTACAACCGAAAAAATAAATTAATCATATGCTACAGCAGACAAATACATTGCTGTCAACTATAGCTTTTTTTGGCTATCAGAAAATATTCATAGATTTTTTTAAATGATTTAATAAGGTATTATTGATATATATATATATATATATATACAGTGCGCGAAAAAAGTATAAGGACAACATTTAATTGCATGAAAATAGGCTTTATTTCCATTTCACCTAAATGAAATTTTTATATTTCTTACTTCTGCTTCATAATTTTGTGATAACACTTATACCACATAAAAAACATAATTTAGCTTCAAAATATTGATTTTACAAAATTTAACATTAAAGGAAATACGGAAAAAATTATAAGGACATGTTCTAAAATACTTAAAAAAATGTTTCAATAATCAAGAAAACTACCTTTTTTTTCTATCACTTGAATAAGCCGAGAGGTCATGGATCCTGAAAGATCTTTTAAAATGTCCACAGATATTTTTTCCCAAGCGTCTTTGATAGCGACGACAAGTTCTTGTGTACATTGATACTGTGTGCCGTTTTTATAAACTTCTCGGGCTAGAAGTCCCCATAAGTTTTCGATTGGATTAAGATCGGGACTTCTCGCCGGCCAATCAAGTAAATTTACAGAATTAGCTTCAAACCAGAGTTTTGCGCTCTTAGAAACGTGTATCGAAGCATTATCCTGCTGAAAAATATAGTCCCCTGAAGTAATTAGTGGCGCTTCAGGTAACAAACTTTCTCCTAACATATCAACATACCTGTCCGAATTCATTTTACGGTTGATGAATACAATTGGAGTGGTTCCATTTGCCGCAAAAGCGCCCCATACCATAACCGAGCCACCACCATATTGACGCCTGGAAAACACTTCCTTGGTCTTTCGCAGATCATACCAAAATTAACGAAAACCATCAGGTCCATCAAGATTGAACTTTTTTTCGTCCGAAAAAATTACATCAGCCCACTTTTGACCAAGAGAATGTATTTTTTGGCAAAGTCAACTCTTCTTTTCTTATGATGATTTGTAAGAGGGGGGCGTGACAATAATTTCCCATAAGAAACTTGAGGATGTTTACTCAAAACATTTTGAACAGTTCTTGTTGAGTATGGTAAACTCAAATTTTGTCTAACTTCTTTTTTCTCGCAAGCTCTCCTTACAATCAATCTTTTTTGTCGACGAGTGAGAATTTCTGGTCTTCCAGTTCGCTTTTTCATACCATACATCCCAGGATTTCTTAGAAAATTATAAACCACCGTTTTAGATCTCTTTATTCTTTTTGAAATTTCCCATCCACTTAATCCACATTCTCGAAAAGCAACAATTTTTCCTTTTTCAGTGTGAGAAAGTTGAGTTCCTTTGGGCATCGTTAAAAATTTCACACTGAAAGTCGCCGAGTGGGAAATTCTTTTCGCAAATGAAACATTTAACTCGGAATTGTCATTTTATGCTGTCAAATATGCAATTTTTTAAATAATTACTGGAGAAAAAGCAATGTCCTTATACTTTTTTCCGTTTTCATTTAGGTTTAAAAATCAAAATTTAAATTTTAGCAGATTTAAAATTGAAAATTTTAATTACTATTTTAATCATGCGTAAGCATGAAATATTTTAGTTTTACTTCTTTTTTTTCTGCAAAAATTTGCATACGATTCTGTAAACAAGGCTTCTAGATTTGGCGATTTTCGCGTGTCCTTATAATTTTTTCGCGCACTGTATATATATACAGTCAAACTACAGTCGGTAACAAAAGTGTCCGAACTTTAGGAAAAATTCCTATGCAAAAAAAGTACACTTCATACGGTTTTGTTAAATAAATCCTTGTCGAATTCTGTTCTTAGTCACTCTAAGAACAGGATTCGATAAGGATTTATTTAACAAAACCATATGAACTGTACTTTTTTTACATAGGATTTTTTGCTAGTGTTCGGACACTTTTGTTACCGACTGTACGTAAACCTGAATCTTAAGAAGGACACAAAAATTACTCATGTTATCAATAGTTCATACTATCAGTAACATAGAACTTTCACGGGGATTGTGGAAACAGTTCATATTAAAAGTAATTTATATTAAGCGTGTTCTCATTAGCGAAGTTCGACTGCATATATGAAGGAAAATATTCAAGGTAATTTTTATTTAAAACAGGAATAAACTACTACGTCAGACTACTGTTTACACAGCTACACATTCCTTAATTCCTATTGGCCACACTCCCCACCTCTTCCGTAATCCTATTGGTTGAACTAAATCCGGTCCCTCTCCTATATTTACGAGCACTTCTCCAGATTCAGAATTCTTTTTGCACTGAAGACGGTACGCTTTAGGCTACCGAAACAGCTGTATGCACCTCAATAATTTTTCTTTGGCGTTTCTGACGTAGTAGTTTATTCCTGTTTTAATATTCCAACGCCAAGTCTCCTGCTATTAATTTTTATTTGATTTAATAAGTTATTCCTATTACATATATTTATATATATATATATATATATATTTCTCTTAAAATTTTGCGGTAGTCAGAAGTGCTAAAGTTGCTATATGTTGCTATAAAGTTGGAAATGCCGTCCTATTTTAATGTTTCTTATCTTATATGTGCATTTATTTTTAAGATGAAGTTTTAACACTGATGAGGGTTCAATTGTGGGTGCAATACGTCTGTGTATTGTTTGTTTAACATGTTTTGTAATGCTTACATGTGAATAAATGTATTTTCCATGTGTTTTTATACATAAAATAAAATAAGCTTGATATAAATGTCTCTCATAGAACGTAATGTTTTTTTTTTTGTGTGTGTGTGTGTGTGTGTGAGTCACTGTACACAAACAGTGCCTTTTATAGCCTTTTGAATAAGGAACATGGCACAGGGAAACTGAGTAGCATATGTGTCATTCATTGTAAAAGTCATGTAATTCCATATTTAATATAGATATTTGCTTTATTTTTTGACATTTAGCCATATGTTTCATTATGAAAATTATAATAATTACATTAAAAAATTGCATTAAAAATCGGCAAATGTCATTACTTGTATTGTTTTACAGAGAACTTCTAAATATTCATCATAAAAGTGAAGTTTCTAAGTTACTTCAAATTAATTTACTTATGATTTATAAATTCTTATATCTTTGGTTCGTATTAAACAATAAAAATTACGCAACACTGGATACACATACTCGTATCTTTTTTTTTTTTTACTTACACTTAAATATTAAAAAAGCTCGTTATTTAAAAACCAATTTACATGAAGACAGTTTATTTAACAATGAATTAGTTCTGGTATTTTAAAACTAATCATGGAACGTAAAGCGAGGACGAACAGAAATATGAATAGATAGGTAAACATACCGTAATTATAAATGCTTATTATTTTTTTAGGGGAAAAAAAACTATGTACACTTAACTTACTTAAGGGCCATCTTCACTCACCGCCGCTGGAAGCCGAAGCTAATGTTATTCAATGGGAAATTTTTCTTTACAAATAACTTATTAAGTAATACATATTTTTAAATTCTGTTTTCACATTATGAAAATTCCCAGCTGTTAAATTGACGGACCTTTTTTAAAAAAATATTTTTTTATATTTTTTTATATTTTACTTCCAAGCTGCAAAATACGAATTTTCAATGTGTGAATTTTTTTCATTTTGCAATTTCAAAATAAAATATTAAAAATTAAAAAAATACTTTTTCAAAAAAGGTCCGTCAATTTAACAGTTGGGAATTTTCTGAATGTGAAAACAGAATTTAAAAATATGTATTAGTTAATAAGTTATTTGTAAAGAAAATTTCCTTATAGAATAACATTGGCTCGGTCTACCGGCGACGGTAAGTGAAGAGGGCCGTTAAAGAATTTTAAAATTTCACTTTATACTTTTGGTGAAATATTCTTATACATTTAAAAACAGAATCAAAATAATTTAAAGGAAAAAAGGTTGTTTAACAAACATGAAAAAGTTATTATGTTCGTGCGAGAATAATTTTAAGTGCTTAAGTAACTAAAAGTTAAACAAACACCCATGGGTTATAAATTTTATAACTTTTCAAAAATTTCTTTTATTTACACACTGTGACACAATTAAATATCTTTGTGAGTTTTCTTAAAACTAAAACAAGAAAAAGGAGAATAATGTAGATCAATACTTTATATGAATTTTGTATTTTTTAACTTTATTTACTCAAAAGTCCTTAAAAAATTAAAAAAAGAAAAAAAAAAAAAAAAACTTCTTTTAAAAATATATAAATGTTTTTATTGGAAAGTCAAACAATTCAGCTCAAATATTTGAAAAATGTTACAGAAAAAAATATTCGTTATTCCTTATCAAGAAAGATTTAAAGAATTTCTATAATAAAGAAAAACAGTTAAATAAACTAGAAAATAACCAGTGTATGGGAAACAATTACCATATTTTTTATGAAAAATATATTTGTTTTTAAAATTAAGAGTATGTGTAAAATTTATTAATTTATATGCATTTATTATTTTTATTTATTTACTTTATTATTTATCAAAAGAAAAAATGGCGGTAATGTTTTTTGTCAACTTTAATGTAGTAACTGAGGTTTAAAAATGAAATCAGCCATACAATAGTCTAAAAATCTAAATTTCCATATTTAAAAACACTTATTTTGTTTTAATTTTCTGTTCCATTTCATCCATGTAGGTTCCGTTTATCTTTCGATATGGGGGGGGGGAGGTATGTTAAAATGTTAATGGATTTTAAATTCAAAGTTTATGGATTTTAAAAAAGTTCTATTCACTTAAGATTAATTAATGCGCATTTTTTCTGGAAAATTCTTACGTTTCTTTAGATTTTCTGTAGATTTTTTTTAATTTAACTTTTGATATATGAACATGAAAGTGAAATGTATAAACAACAAAAATAATACAAAATTCCTTGACAGTGTTAGTAAACAAGAAAAAAAGTTAATATTAAATCTATTTAATCCAAAAAATTCAATACAAGCTGTGTCGTCTTCTCCAGCAGGTGGGAACACGCAATTTAAAGAAATTACGTAATCCTAACGGTATCAGAAGTTTTTTAACTGTTATTCATAATATTAGTTTTTAATTAGTTATAAATTTTTTCGTTTTATTACTTCCGGTGTGACTGTTTTTTTTTTTTTTTTTTTTTTTTTTTAACACACTTGACATTGTGAGTTTTTTTGGTTTTCGTCCCATGCTATTCCTATGGGGTTTTTAGCTTTTTTCCCCCCCTCTTTTTCTACATTCTAAAGTGCAGTGGATAGTGTTATACTAGGCGTGTTATACTAGTGGTAGTGTTATACTAGGCGAGTCGTATAAACCCTGGACGATACATTTAACGCCCCATTCCGCCCGTTCCCGCTATTCGATGTGTTTTTCTAGTCAATTTTTTCGTTTTATTACTTCCGGTGTGAGCCTTCTTTTTTTTTTTTTTTTTTTTTTTTTTCACATTTGGCATTGTGAGTTTTTTTTTGCTTTTCTTCCCATGCTATTCCTATGGGGTCTTTAGCTTTTTTCCCCCTCTTTTTCTACAGTGAATATTTTAAATTTTAATACATAAAGTTTTTAAAATTAAATAAGGCTAATATAAATAATTTTGAAGATCACTTTTTGGATATTTATTTTGTTTAAAAAAATATTAATTTACATATTGATTTATTTGATAAGAGAAATAATTTTAACTTTGACACTATCCGTATTCCTCACTGGATTTCTAATTTGAACCATAAAATGTACATAAATATAATAATTAATCATAATTTAAAAAATTAAATCATTATTTAATATTAGTAAACAAATTTATAATTTTCAAGCACTTTTATTTTACAAAAATTTATATATTTTAAAGTTTATTTTATATTATAAAAAAAAAAGCAAATTTTTAGTGTATTCTAAGTGACAACTCCGCAGCTTATGAATTTAACTTTAATTAGTGGTCCTTGTAAGTTTCCTGTTTACATGTAGGTGACCTGTTTGGTGTCGATAGTTCAAAGAATAGTACTTAGTTCAAAGAATAGTACTCTTTTATATCAATCTCTGTTTGCATGAATATATAATTAAATTCTCTCAACCGATGAAACTAGGATTATATTTTCAGTTTCAAATACGAAATGATTTTTCTATGACGTCACTGAAAATCTAATACTTAACATTTGAAGGAATTTGACCGTAAAAATACAGTTTAATGGTATATTTGATCAAATTACGTAGATTAACGTCTTTTTCACGTAACAAAATGGCAGCGTACTAAAATTACACTTTTATAACACCAATTTACGGTCTTTGACCATTTAGAAAGCAAAACGATTGTTTCCCGTAAAATTATGCAATTCAAATCCTGTAATTTTAATTATTTATTTTATTTTATTTTATTTTTTTTTTACAATGTACCGGCACTGTTTTAGCGGGTTTTTAAGAAATAAATAAAAAGTAATTTATTGTATGAAAGTATCATGTGTTAAATAGTATGGTAATATGATGTTGTTAATTACATGTTATCAGTAAAACGAATATAAACTTAATAATTTTTAATCTTTCAACGAAATTTTGAGAAGTAGACAGTAAAAAAAAAAAAAAAAAAAAAAAAAAAAAAAATATGTACGATCCTTCATTATTTCAAGGCCTTCTTGCTGAAATCAGTCTATATAATAAGCTGTTAGAGTTCATGGAAAGCAAATACGATGCTGTGTTGTTTTTCATATTTTAAATAAGATTTTATAATCATGCATAATATAAGTTTATGCTGTTTTTAATAAAATAAATATTAATGATAAATGTAGATATATTTAGAGTATAGCTTTAAATGTTATCTCTCATGCAATTATGATCATCAAAACTGTCTGGGTTTCTCTAACAAGAATGATAAATATTGCTATTCTTTACAACATAACGGCATTACGTTATGTTCTATTAATCATTCTTTACAAATATAAATGACAGCACAGTTTTACTTAGCACATTTTTCCTTTAACAAAAATGACGGTGTTATTTTCTATTGGTGAATTCTTCAGAAATGTATAAAATGATAAATGAATATATATTTATATTAAAGTAGCGTAAGAAAAGAATCATGGAAACATATCATGTTACTTTGAAATAGCATTTTAATTCGTATGTCACCAAAAATACATTCGTATTATATGTAAAATTTAAAATTGATTTTTTAAATAAAAATTTTATTTTTATGAAAGTATATAAAAAAAAGTCCCATTGTACTTATATTAACAAAAGTTGTAATAGGTCTGGGATTAAAGTTATTTATAAGTCCATTATAAATGCTGTAAATATGAATATAATGGAATTTCTTTAAAATATATTTCAATATATTAGCTTGTTTAGCGCAAAATTCATTTTTTCTTTTATACTTAATTGTACATTCAATTATTTTTAAATGTCGGTTACATCAATATATACATATATATTTGTTGTTGTTTTATTTGAAAAGCGATAATTTTTGTTTGTATGACTATCATAATGCTAATCTATTCATATAAATGTCGCTAAGAAAAAAAAAAATAAATAAATTTGAAATGATTTGGAATGATTTGGAATAATACATAAACAAAGAACTGAATAATAAATGAACTAAATAAACACATGAGAGATATTTTATCAGAAACTGCTTTGAAACTGGATATTCTATATCATGATTTTTTTTTTTTTCGATATGCAGTTGAAGACTTCAGTGCAAGAAGGGGTCAGCTCCACATTTTAAAATATTTCAGACTCACAAAACACATTCCGAGAGCAGCATTGCTTTTTCACCGAAACTCAACCTGTTACATTTCATTTGCTTTAACTTTTTACGAAATAAAAGTTAGAGAGGTCTCGTTCTTGTACAGAATGAATTCTCTTTTCGTCTTCTTAAAGAAAAGACTCATTCTGAATTAAAAGTAAAACCTTCATTTCTGCTTCATGAATTTCTGGGGCTGTCAATTCACCATGCTTCCTCCAATTTCAATTCTTGCAGTTGTGCTTGAAACGAAGAATCCCTGCAACAAGACGAATAATTCTATCATAACTAGAAAAGTATCTATAGTACCAATCTTCATCCACAATAGCTTCAGTATTTGTCAGTATACAAATATTCCTAGGTTTTTCCTTTTCAATTTCTTCCTCATTCCAATCGCGATTAGAGAAATCCATCATTGCTCGAAATTCAGAAACGTCTTTCATCCATTGTGGACCCTCCCACCATTTTGATGAGACTAGATGCTTTGCTTTGCATCCTCTGGAGGGCAAGTCTGCAGCATTCTTCTCCCCCGTTATATGTCTCCATGATGAAGGATCACTCAGTTTTCTGATCTCCTGCACTCTATTTCTTACAAAAACGGACCAATTTTCTTCTCGTTGTATCCATGCAAGAACCGTTGTAGAATCACTCCAGTAAGGAGTCATAACATTTCTCCAACCAAGAGCTTCAATAACCGAATTCGTCAGTCTCGCTCCAATTACAGCAGCTAGAAGTTCCATTCTAGGTATAGTTACACCTCTTAACGGAGCCACTCGAGACTTTGCTGCAAGCAAAAATAAATTAACTTGATTAGCATCCTCTACTCTACGGAATGTAACTGCACCATAGGCATCTTTGCTTCCGTCAACAAATGTGTGAATAGTGAGTGCAGTTGCTTAAATCTTCGGAAGATACTCGAATAAACCTAGGTATCTGTATATCAGACAAATACTTCAGTTCTTGAAACCACTGCATAAACTCTTTATGAAGCTCACCAGTTATCTCTTCATCCCAACTCGTTCCTAGTTTCCATGCTTTTTGTAACATTATTTTTGGACAAAGCATGACTGGTGAGGTGAAGCCAAAAAGATCAAACACTTTGTGGACGACAGACAACATAGTTCTTTTTGTTAATTTTTCCATGTTAATGTTGTCTAACCATATCATGTTAATCTTTCAATGTATCAAGCTCTTTATTCCAAATAAGACCTAATACTTGAGTCTCTTTCTTAGAACTAGTCTCATTACAGTCGCCAGACCATTCCCATTCTCTAAGATCAAAACAACCTTTGGCCATTAAAGCTTTAGAATTAACGATAAACTTATCTAATTCTTCTTTGTTATTAACACTGGTAACAACATTATCTACGTAGAAACTCTCTAAAAGCCTTTTCTTTAAAGATTCTTCAAATCTGTTACAACGCCGAATATGATACTCAATTACCGCAGCCAAAAGGAAAGGACTGCATTTAACACCAAAAACAACTCTTGTATGGCGAAATACTTTCAGTTTCTTACCTTCAAAGTTTTCCAACCATAAAAAACGAAGGAAATCTCTGTCGTCTTTACGAATGCTTATTTGCAGAAAAGCTTTCCTAATGTCGGCGATAACGCCAAATTCTTTTTCTCTGAATCGAAGTAAAATATCTGGGATAAGTTCCATTTGATTAGGACCACATTCCAAGCATTGGTTTAAAGAAGGATAATTTGCTAATCTAGCTGAAGCATCAAACACTGGGCGAATTGGAGTAGTGCTGCTACTAGGTTTTATTACAGCACGATGAGGTAAGTAATTGCCATAAGAGTTTACTTCATTCTTGGGAACTTCCTCAATTATGCCTTCATTAATCCAGTTCAGAAGAACATCTTCATTTTTTTCATACATGTTCATCGCTATAAGCTTTGCTGTTGTGTATTCGAGCCGTTTCTTCGCCAAACCCAAGTTGTCGGGTAAAGGCGACTTATCATCAGCCCATGGCAAACAAACTTCATAGCGGCCCTCTCTATTAATTGCCACTGTTTCTAAAAAATGCTCTTTAGTCTGAATATCAGTCTCGTATTTGGACTTCTTCTCAATAGGATCATAGATTCCAATTAAATCCAACTTCCATAGATTTGAGATTTCAGCTTCATTTACATATAGCGATAACACTGACATCGCCAAGTTTTCTTCCGAGGCTTTTCCAGGCGGTACTTTTCCCATTAAGGTCCAACCTAAGTATGTTTCTAAAGCCACGAGACCCGATGATAAGACCTTTCTTTTTCCAGTCAACATTTTTCCCATAACGTCAGCTCCGACGAGAATATCAATTGCTGCACATTTGACGCCAATGTCCGTTAAATTAATCTCATTTTCTTCTAACTCCTTTATCCAAGGGCCTTGAAAAACCGGTCTGGTATTTTAACATATTGTAGACTGATCCAAAACTTCGAAATTGCAGCCAAAATTTTCTTTCAAATGTTTCAATGTCACTTTATAGCAGTTATGCTTGACCTCGTTAGTGATAACGCCGCCAAAAAGGGAATGAACCATTTTCTCTTGGCGAATAGGTATATAATTCATTTCTTTGGCTACACTTTCCAGAATATACGACTTATGGGATGCAGAATCAAAGAGCAATCTCTTAGTTTTCTGTTTATTGCCAGAGACCAATTTGGCTTTCACGGTTTGAAGAAATATCTTTTGACTTCGTTTGTTGAAATTGGACATACTAACATCATTTTCTGCAGATTTTTCTTCTTTCTTTTCCACAGCCCTTTTTTGTGAATCAAGTACATCACACATTAGAGGAAAATGCTTTTTAGAACAGATCACACACTTTAGAACTGTTCGGCATTTCTTAACATTGTGAGTTGGCGATAAACAGGCAAAGCAACAACGCTTATCTTTAATTATTTTTTGTTTTTCTGCTAAACTCATTTTCTGAGCTGAAAAACAATCTGAACTTGAATGTTTGTCATCACAAAAAAACGCAAGATTTCTTCACCTCTCTATTTGAAGTGGCCGTTAATAAACCCGCAGCAGTAGGTACTTTACTTTTCAAATTTTCAAAATTGCATTGCTTCCTTTTTAAAGGTTTGTTCTCTTGGCTCTTTCCTAAACCGAAACCAGCTACTGCCAAAGATATCCTTTCTTCGCCTTCAACTTCTTTTTTGAGAAATTCCATTAAATTATTCAACTTCTCTTTAGCATCAGTGTTTGAATGAGAAATGTTAATACGATTCCAAGCCTTTAAAAAATCAGCTGAGAAACAAGATTCAACCATGGGATACAATATAGATTCACATTTATCCGTGGTTACACCTAATGTTTCCAATGCACGTAGATACAATTCAAGTTTGTCATACAGAGAAGTTAATGAAAACATTTCCTTAATTTGAACAGAAATAATTAATTTTAGTAACTGTTTAACGTATACTTCGACTAAGAGGTCCTCTCTTCCAAAGCGAGATTTCAGGCTTTCGATCGCTTTTTCATAATTGGCGCCAGTTGGTGGACAACTTTCAACTACTGAAATTTATCTTCCGGTGCGATATCTTCATCTTTATGCACCTGCTCAAATTGACTCCAAAAATGAAGCCAATCTTTTAAGTCATCGCCAAATTGTCTAAATTCCAATCTTGGCAACGTAAATTTCCTTTTTGAATTGCTTAAATCAGGTACATAATTTAGTGGAACAGATTCACCTCGACTTTGAGCTTGAATTCTAGCGAGCTCGATTTCCTTTTCAGCTTCAACTTTCATTTTTTCAGATTCAAATTTCATTTTTTCAAATTCAAATTCTTTATCTTGTTTCATTTTTTCAAATTCATTATCTTGTTTCATTTTTTCTTCTTGCTCTTGTAATTTTCGCTCGGCAACAGCATTTCCTAATAGTACTTGAACAAATTCAGCATCTTTCTTGTATTCTTCACTGTTCAATATAATATTTTTTTAAACCTGAAATAGTAACATTGGCTGGTACTTTTTCGCCAATTTCAGACGCCACATATATCAAATCATCTTTCTTAAATCCTTTTATTGCTTGAAACATGTTGCTACTTCCTGTCGCTCAGACGCCACAAATGTTAAAGCTACTTAAGAAAAAATCACCGTTTTCTTCTGCTTTCTAAAAACTAGTGTTATCTACGGACTTCAGTAAATGAAATATTCACACTTTTATCTTCAAAGCGGCTACTCAATTGAATAACACGTACTGCGTTTCTTCTTAAAATTCAAATATCAGTAAAAAAGAACACAGCTACGTTGAATATAATTTACAAAAAGAAATCATTTAAAAAATATAAAAAAAAACTTTATTCCCAATGGAAAAACCTACTGCTCTAAAACAGTAAGTTACTTATTCTAAAAATTTTAATACACACGAGCTCTCGATTAAACGAGACCAAGTATCATATTTTTTTTTTAACTAACGTTGCCATCCAATAATAATAATATTCATAAAATAAATAATAGATATAATAATACATTTTCAACACCAACTGCCATGTTTCGCAGTTCTGCGATTAGTAGCTTATGCACCAGAGCGCAGACACACAGGCACACTTATACACACACAGATAAACAGGCAGACAAACCTTTCCATTTATTATTATAGATGATGCATAAACATAAGTGTTAAATATAGTTTATAAAATTTAATGCATTTAGTTCTTTCTACTTTTTAACAATTTAATTACAATAAATATAATAAATTTGAAAAAAGAAAAAAGAAATTCGCCTTCCAATGAATGAATTAAATAAACAAAAAATAAATAGTGTAATAATCGCTGCTAAGATACGAACGATTGAAATGAAAGAATAAATTTTAGAAACTGGAATAGGAATGTCAATGGATAAAATAGAAAAAAAATCAAACAAATTCAAGGAGATGCACACTTGCATGGTCCCAGCTGCCCATCTGCCGAGTTTCGCAGTTCTGCGATCAGTAGCTTATGCACCAGAGCGCAGACACACAGACACACTTATACACACACAGATAAACAGACAGATGCTTCTCTTTATTTATATAGATGCAGATACAGGGTGGTCCAAAAACATAATAGAAAGTATTTTAAGTTCCTGATTTCAAATTTATTGATATAAGTATAATTCTTCCATATTGTAATAGCACACATATTGATATTTAAGGTGAATGCTTGATTACCGGAAATAATGAATAACCAATATGGAATCACGGACTTTGGAAAAACGATTATTTATTGTAAGAATATTTTTTGAGTCGCCAATGAGGTGCGGAAAATCCCCATCTCAGTGTCGTCTCACGACTGTATCCACAAAGGGTCACGGTGCGGTGTGCCATATCGTCGAAGTGGATGAGTGGTCCGATATTCATTGACGGTATGGTCACGAAAGTGAAGTATCGAGAGTTTCTAGAGCATCACTTTGGCCCTGAAGCGGACTGTCTCAACATGATACGCCAGTACTGGTTCATGCAAGTTATGGCTTGTCCCCATAAAACTGCTGATGTCTTTCTGTGGCTTAAAACGACGTTAATGAGCGTTGGATTGCTTTGGATAAAGAAAAATTCACGGGGCACGGGATAGAGGGGGTCCCCTTACAGAGCACCTTGTACATTAAACGTCATTCATATCTTTATTTAATAACATAGGTTTCATGTTCTTGCATATTTTATTTTTTTTCACAACAATCGCTTACTTTCTATCATGTTTTTCGGACCACCCTGTATGTAAAGAATATGTATTTATTTAATAATTAAAAACAAAAAATAAGCTGGTATTCATTCATTCTTCATTGGATTCTTCATTCTGCAAGGTCTCCTTGCTGAAAACAGTCTATATAATAAGCTGGTAGAACTTATGGAAAGCAAAAAAGTAGGGGTGGGAATCGATTAAGAGTTTTAACTGGGTTAATCGTAGTTCATTAATCGATTAATCGGTCGATTAATCGGATTTTTAATCGGTTTTCATTTCTCTTTGTATAATTTTATTTCAATGATGAATAAAACTCTCATATTGTGTATATATGTATATGTAAACATATTATTCATAAGTTTGACTGAGAATTTTTTTTTTTCCAAAAATTTTTGTTTAATCAATTATATCTGTTTCATAGCTGAAATTTAAATCAATTTTAAGAGTAATAATTGGTGACTTTAAGTGTTAATTTTATATAAATATTTTCACTTATTCAATTTTTTTTTTTTTTTTTGTTAATAAATTAATTTTTAAATTAATTTTGAAAGAAACATTAAATGAATTTACACATATTTTAGTTTTATATTTGCAGGCCTTGTCCATCTCGCTTGTCACTATTTTTAAATGAATTCTCAAAATTCCATATCATTATCATAAAAATCTCAAATTCTTATATTTTAGTACTTCTTTGTCACTTCGGACTAGAACACAGAATGTTATTTTCTGTTTCTACTTCAATAGTCAGTATCAGCAATTCTAAACAGACAATAAACGCTTGAAGCTATTATGAAACTCTGTTGACATTTCCCCCATCAGAGGGATAGTAGAAATCTCAATTCCTTCTTTTCTTTCTTTTTTCTTTAATTTTTAGCATTTCTATTTTTTGAAAGCTTCTTGTTCCTGAGAATACTATTACCCTAGCCAACACTTTCTGTATAAGGCTACAGACAGGTGGTGTTGCTCCAGCATGCAGATGGAGCGGCATTTTATTTAATAACTGTCCTCTCTCTTTTCTCTGTCAACAAAAGCGCAACAACTTCTTTTGAGTGGTTTTATTTTTATTTATTTATTTATTTTATTTTATTTTTGTTTTTTCATTATTTGATGGATGTTTCTTAGAATGTTTGTTAGCAAAATATGCGAAAATATATTTTGTAGGCAGAACAGCATTTTTACTTTAATTCGTAGTTTGAAAATTTTAATCGGATTTTCAAAAATTTTTAATCGAATTAATCGATCCGATTAACTCGATTAAAAAAATTGATCGGGACTAAGCATTGATCGATTAACCGAACCGATTAATCGATTAATCGGCACAGCCCTACAAAAAAGATGTTGTGTTGTTTTTCTTATTTTAAATAAGATTTTACAATAATGCATAATATACGTTTATGCTGTTTTTAATAAAATAAATATTAATGATAAATGTATAAATATTTAGAGTATTGCTTTAAGTGTTATCCCCCATGTAATTATGATCATCAAAACTGTCTGGGTGTCTCTAACAAAAATGATAAATATTGCTATTTTTTACAACATATCGGCATTACGTTATGTTCTATTAATCATTCTTTACAAATATAAATGACAACACATTTTTTCTTAGCATATTTTTCCATTAACAAAAAAGACGCTGTTATTTTCTATTGGTGAATTCTTCAGAAAAATATAAAATGATAAATGAATATATATTTAAGAAGAATAAGAAAAAGAATCATGCAAACATATTATGTTATTTTGAAGTAGCGTATTAATTCGTATGTCACCGAAAATACATTCGTATTATAAGTAAAATTTAAAATTGAATTTTTAAATAAAACTTTTTATTTTATTAAAGTATTAAAAAAATTCATATTCCATTGTATACTTTATATATTAATAAAAGTTGTTATAGGTCTGGGTTTAAAATTATTTATCAATACATTACAATTGATGTAAATATGAATATAATGGAATTTTTTAAAAAGACGTTTTAATATATTAGTTTGTTTAGCACAAAATTCATTAATTAATTTGCTTATTTTTTATTTTTATATTTATTTTTTACTTTATTATACATTAAATTATTTTTAAATGTCGATTACATCAATAAAGTTTTTTTTTTTTTTTTTTTTTGTCTTTAAGAATCTAAATAGGCGTATTTCTGGGAGATTATTACTTAAATCTTAATCAAGGAAAGTCTACCTTGAAAGGCGATATTTTCTGTTTGTAGGGCTATCATAATGTTCCGAAATAACAAAAAGAACATTAGATGAAATGATAATCTTCTAAATAATGATAAGAAAAGTAATAAATATATTTATTAATATGTTTCAAAAATCTGTGCATATAAATGTCGTTAACTAGATCAAATATAAATTTGAAATGAATTAGAATAATAAATAAACGAAGAACATTAAGGAACTAGATAAGCAAATAAGATATATTTTATCAGTAACTGCTTGAAACTGGTTATTATATATATCAAAATATTTTTTTTAACATAATATACAGTTAAAGACATTGGTGCAAGAAGGGGTCAGCTCCACATTAAAAAAAAAAAATCAAGACTCATAAAACACATTCCGGGAGCTGTTCTTCCACCAGAACGCAGACTGTTGCCCCTCCTTTTCTTTTACATCTTATGAAATATTGCTTGTAGATGTCTCGTTCTTGTACAGAATTAAATGGAATATTTTTCTTCAAATATTTCAATGTGAATCACAAAATCCGAAAAAAATTGGAACTCTCCTCATTTTGCACCGATGTTCTTCAATTGAACTCTTAATGTTAAGCTTACTAGAGATCAAGTATTCAGTTCTTCTTTCAATGAAGTATTCCAGAAAAATACATTAAAGGACAGGAAAATAGAAACCTATAGACTGAGAAAAAATCAGGTCAAATATGAAATTTAGATGAGATGAGTTTCAGCCATGAGTCCTCTTAAATAATGGTACACTGCAAATTCACGTGTCTTAAATTCAGACAAATAAGTGTCTTAAATGGGTGTCCTTATTTTCAGACAGGAATACATGTCTTAAATTTTTAGACGAGTAAGATGTCTTACGTTAAGACATGAATGTGACAGAATTTAAGATATTCGAAGTTACCTTAAGCAGCCATTTTTATTATTCATTTTTCATAAATGAATTATTTAAAAAAAAAAAACTTAAAAAAAAAAAAAAAAAAAAAAAAAAAAAACAGAAGATATTGTGTAATTTATTTGCCAGTTAAAAAATGGATATAACATGGGAAAATTTCCACTCATAGCGAACCTCTCCGACAGGTTGGACCTAAACTGAGGAACTATAGATTCACAAATTAGCTACCAACCGACGGAGCTACAATCATCGACATGAAGCCGTCTTTGGTCCGTAGTATAGATATGTAGTATTCGTTAAACAAATCGTAAATTTACCTGCTATTAATTTTTTTTTCTAATAAAATTATTGACAAAATATCTAAAGCTTAACATAAATTTCTATATTTTAAATTTTGTATGTAGATTTTTAGTATTTTCGTTTTTTTTTTAAATGTATGATAAATGGGCGGACAGTGTAGCCTATGATATTTCGAAAACGGTTTCTTTTCTCTCACTCTCTCTCTCTTTTTTTAAACTTATGTTAAACGAAAATAAACTATTCACATGAAAACCAGAAAATTAGCAGTAACTGCGTACAAATCAATGAAGACTGCTCGTTTACAAACTTTACCTTGAAAATTCAATTTCCTAAAGCTAAAAAGGTTTAAATTGCTTAAGCACTTATTATATGAAATTTTATTAAATGAAAAGAAACTTAAAGACCATATACATATTACAGAATCCGTGTAAAAAATTTCCTAATTTAATACAAGTGTTTGAAATTCTAAGTGTCTTAACTGTAACACGTTTGAATTTCTAAGTCTCTGATTTGTAAAATCTCTTAATTTTTAATCGTCAAAACTGTAATGTGTCTGAATTTCAGACATATCAATATTATTCAGACACTTAACTTAGTCTATTTTTATAAAGACATTTATATGTCTTAAATTCAAACGTATGTGGTGTCTGAAAATTTGTGTCCTGATGTTTTTCAGACATTTTTGTGGTAATTCTAAATTGGTATTCCAGACACATTTCTGTCTGAATTAGAGACACTTCTATTTTCTGTGTAACTACAAGGATTAGTAATTTTGTGATTCGTAGATCCATTGAAACTGCTGAGTCTTAGTCTATGCGCCTGCCTTTGAGAAAATTTCCTAGCATAACTTTATATTTAATCTAATAAATATACAGTTAGAACTGAAAGGGAAGAAGAAAAGCATTATTTAAAGAAAACCCACGATATCATTGAAAATAGTTAGAGGACTTCAGAAAAAAATTCAGATACATAATCATAAATACATGTAAAAAACCTTATGACTAATAAAATCGGTTTTTAATGCATTTCAAAGTATTTTAAATATTTTAAAATTTTCATCTCTTACAAAATTGAAATATATCTATATTTTACTCTAAATGGTTTTGGTGTTGAAAATTTAATATTCTTATAGCATGTCTTTACAAGAATAAATTTTTATTTTATACATTTTAGGCCTCCAACATAAAAAGCTTCAACACTTATTATTAATAATTTTTTAATTAAATTTTTATTTAAAAATTTTTAGTTACAAAAAACGAAATAATAGAAATAAATAAATAAACTAATTATTATTATTTTTTTAAAATCAATTGACACATTTTCTATTAATAATCCTCATTGGACGTTCGAGGATTGAACCCACGATCATTGCGTGCCCGGCGAACACCGTAACGCTCAAACCAATTTAGCCGAAGAGCTAGAAAAACTGCTTATATTTAAATTAAAATAGAGGTTTTTTTTTTTTTTTTTTTTTTTTTTTTTTTTAGCGTGACGCACAATGACAAAAATTAAATTTCAATAAAAAACTTCCAAAAATATTATATAATTATTTATACAACATCGAAATAAGTGGTATTTCAGATGAATGCATAACATTCTAATTGCGTAAGAGAATGTAATATTGTTTTATATGTCCGTTTTTTTTTTTTTTTTTTTTTTTAATAAAAAATAAAATACATAATCAGAATAATAATTTGATGCGTTCCAATACGCCTGTGGTAATAAAGTTGGTACTTTAAAATTTGATTTCTTGTTATTTAATACCTAAAAAAAAAACATTAAAACTTAATGCGTCACTTTAAGCTGATTTGATAAGCATATTTACAATTACTGTAAAAGTTTTAAAATCTCTGTTCTTTAGTTTCAATGAGTTACTTTAAGATGGTATGCAGATTAAATAAGAAAATATGGTCTTCAAAAAAAGAAAAAAAAAATAGCTTTTAAAAGGAATTTAGTAAAAGCATTCTTTTAAGTTTTCTTCAGCTGTTCCTTTAAATATCTTAAATATGCGTAGGAAAATTATAGAAGTAAAATTTTTTTCGGAATTATACCTACTTTGAAAGTGAATATCATTTAGCTTCTGATTAATAAAAATCACTTTTTTTTTTTTTTTTTTTTTTCAGAAAGTCTTTGATTTACGTTAAATATTTTGAACTTCATAAAAAAAAGCAGTTTTAAAATATATTTGTTTAAACTAACTGAAGCAGAGGATTTAATAATATTCATTGATTTTATTTATAAGTAGAAAAATGAAGCCAATTTAAGACAATATGATCACGTTAGTATGAACATTGTGCTTGATACTGCAGCGTAGGAAAAACAATCATGTAAATATACACTATTAGGATGAAATTTTAGCGCATCATTGTAATATATATATGCGTGTGTGTGTAAGCAATTTTTTTTTTTTTTCTCTCTCTCTCTTTTTTCCTTTTTAAAATTTCTTAAAGATATAAAATGAAAGTTTTGGATTCGTAAAAAATTCCTTCGACTTCTAGTGTTCAATAAATTGACACGTAGATGTATTGAATAAGTTCATTCATTTTTATGAAATGTTTGAAAATTCGAATAATTTGCGAAATTTTCCAAACAGCCTGTTTATAGTTAATGATGTTCATCTAGGCATTAAAACCCTTATTCAAAAGTTATTATTACATTTTGACTATAAAACATATTTATTTTCATGCACGTTTAAGTGAAATTTTGCCCTATTTTCCCATGTTAAGAAAATCGTAAAATTCGAATAACTTCTGAAGTTTTTTAATTAGAATGATGCAAATGAATGATGCAGATAGGGTTTTGCCAGTGTTCTAAATAATATTCTAAAACTGGTCCAATATCTCTGCAATCACTTGTTGATTGAGATATCATGTACAAAGACTAATGGACTAACGCACTAACAGACTAACGGACACCCTAAAGACGGACACCATGCCCATTTTGATACTTTCCGATTCCTCTCACCTCAAAACATGTAAAAAAGTAAAAAAAAAAAAAAAAAAATGTCGAAAATTCACGATTACCTAAGTTCTCCATACCAACAGTATGATGGGGAACTAAAAATTCAAAAATAATTTTTAATTCCTGAATGTGTATACGAAAATATAAAAGGAAGTCTTGTGGTGGCCACTACATACAAGTTTCATTACATTTTGATTTCTGTTAATAGTTTAGCTCTTCCGAGCAATCTTCAGAAGTGATTATAACTTCAATTAGTCTCTGTCTGTCCGCGCTCTAATTTCCGTTAATATATATTATAAAATGCTTTGAAATTAATTTTAAATTCCAATTCACTAATATGTTTTTCTAGTGAAAATGGTATGAATGAAGCAACCGACTTGAGTACCGAGATTTTCAAAAATTTTCTGATGAATTATGGTCTATGAAGATACATTTTTAAACCATATATATATTTTTATTACATACAAGATAATTTGATTGTTACATATTTTTGAGGTACACAAAACCCTTTTCCCTGTAAAATAAGGTCTGATTGACATGAATAATTAGTTTAGAAAATCCCATAAAGATATTTCGATTCATTATGAGATTTAAGTGGAAATATCACAGTAAAGGGTTTCAGTACAGTGTAAGAATATTTTTATCAGAATATATGGTGCGTTTGTAAAATTTAGGCGTAGCAGAGGACTACATAACGGTAAAATTCGTTCTTTCTCTTTAGAAATAAAGGTTTAAAACCTGGTTTTATGAGACGCTTTACAGAATAGGTAAAACAAAATGTGATTTTGTAGATTTGCTATTTTTACATAAATTATTACAAAATCAATTACGACTTTAAAGCTACTTATTTATTTATGTTATTTATTTATTTATTTTTTAATATTTACAGAGATACTTCATGAATCTATAATGTACTTTTAAAAATTGTCTTTTGCCATGAAATGTACAAAACATTTTCTGATAACCCGATATTTCATAAATAAAAATGTCTTTCTCTTTCAACTTCACTTATATGTGTATCTCTATAAAACTTTATGGTGGCAAATTGATGCATTATTTATATTTGTTATTTACTGCATTCACTGATATACAAATTTATAATTAAAAGTTTTTTTTTCCTTTTCTTCAACAGGTTCCACTAGTAACCTTTTTTGATATAAAAGTGTTAATATATATATTTTACACGCAGTGGAGTTATACCCAATATTATAACTTCAAGAAATGTTGTAAATCGAAAAGAATAATGTTTAACTTAAATATTGTTTTCGGATATATAATAGGCTACTCTATGGATCAATAAAATATTCTAAGAAATTGCTGCTGTCACGGAAAAACATTTGAAAATGATTTAAAGCAGCTCTGATAACCCCAATTTTTCATAAATAAAAACATATTTTCACCTTTCATATACACTTAGGTATATATTTAAAAAAATTCTGTGAGAAAAACCTAAAATATATTCTTTAACCTTTTTATTCATATACTATAAAGTATTTAAAAAATGTGCTTGTTGTTAAAAAATAAGCAATAGAGCTCTGATAACCACGATGTTTCATAAATGAATTATTACATTTCATCTTCACTAATAAATATATATTTTAGTAATTCTTGTCTGAACAAGCAGATGTATTATTTTTAACATGTATTTACAGTATTCAGAGATATACAAATGTGTAAATAAAATAATAATTTTTCATTGCACAAAACAAGTTACGTGGATGAATATGAATTATATAAAATTGTAAAGCTGTAATTTTTTATAGATAATGGCGTGATAATGAATATTGCAGCTTCAAGAAAAGTTGTACCCTGAAAAGAAAAAGAGGAAAACAGACAATGTTTAAGTAAAATATTGTTTTCGGATATTCACTAGGATATTTCAAGCAGCTATAAAATATTTTAAAGAATTGTCTGTTGTCATGGAAAAACCATTTGAAAATGATCTATAGCCCCGATGTGTCGTAAATAAAAGTACCTTTCCATTTCATTTCCACTTACGTATACATCTAATAGTTTCTGTGATAACTACTTGAACTGTTACATATTCACTAATTTTCTCACTAATTGTTCATAGATAAAGGTGTAAATCAATATGTGATAAATTATAAGAGAAATTATTAATACGAAGATATTTGCTACTAAATAAATATGCCACATTTTGTATTAATTAAAATACATCAAATATAAATATCAGAAATGACTATAATGAATAACTGAAAACATTTCAAGTAAAATTTAATACGAAGCAAAAAATAATAAGTTAGCAGAATGTGCGCTCGGCATATTTTCGTTATAAAATGCAAATATGATATTTTGCTATCGATAGATATTGCAAGAAAAAATGTAACATCCAAATACATAATATAATCATCACTTATTATTATTATTATTATTATTATTGGATTTTTCAGAAATTAATTTCTTTCTTTTATTTCCAAATCAAAATTGTAATTTTTCTCATAAACTTCACAATTAAGCTGCATTGTCATTATATTTTATAATAGTTCATATATCAAGTATTGTTTGAGAAGAATTAAAAATCTTTTTGATTCTGCACAGAATTTTTTATTTGGGGCTCTATGAATTGTGGAAACTCGAAAGAAGGATTCTCGTCAGATTTTGCTTTTTTTTAATTACCGAAAAAGCCAAAATTCTGTTCAAGCAAGTAGAAAATTATCCGATGTGTACGGAGAAAATACATTGACAGAACGCCACTACTGAAACTGGATTTCATATGTTTGTTCCATCAATTTTGATGTTGAAGAAGCACAACGTTCTGTAAGGCCAGATGATGCTGATGCAGACAAAATAAAGGCTTTATTGCTAATAAAAGTAGTAACGTTGAGAGTTTACAATTATCTAATTCGAACATTCATTATCACGTAAAAATCCTTAATTTAATATCTAAACTCAACATATCGGTGCCACACTCTCTTCAAAACATAGTTTGCTTTGCCGCATTGACGTCTGGAGTTTTCTTCTCAAACATAATATACTCTATAACAAAAAAAGTGACGCACGAAGAAGGAGTAATGTAAACTGGACACAAATTGACATACATACAGGTTTTGATGGAATCAAGCACCAATTCATCATTATCGTCGATCCTTCGTGCAACTGGTACTTCAGTGACTTCAAATACCCTTAATAGGCGGCTCAGTGGGGTTGAGATCAGTCCCCGGATCACTCTTCCACTGAGGACTTTTGGATCATCATAAAAAGGGTCCTACAACCAGCTCGTATTTAACCAATTTAACTCATCAATTGGACAGAATGTGGCACGATACTTCACAGGAGCCCATCTGCCAACTCTATCAATTAATACCAAGCCGAATAACTGCGTACATAAGGACCAGAGGTATAGTACGACCACGTTTCCTACGACTAGCAGTGAGGCCGAGTCCAAAAGTTTTGAAAGATGCAAAATTGGCCGAGAAATAGTTATTTGGCAAACATCCAGTTATTTTGTGTTCCCTTATCTCTTGTTTTCTCTCAGTCGCCCCTATTTTAACACTGGACTCGTTCAATCCGCACTTGCGTAGAGGCTTCCATGGTCGCAAGAAATGTGGTTAAAGAATAGACCAACGCGTTATTGACTTGTTTACTTCGTGAGGCACTTTCTCTTGATTAAACCATTAATATTTTCTGAAACTGTAATCAATTGTTTTTCTCCACATGTACATCACATCTGCCAATTTTTGTCCCCACTTCTTCTTGGTGTGTTTTTTTTTTTTTTTTTTTGGTAATAGAGTGTATATATATATATATATATATCCATTTTTGAAGCAAATCCTCAGTGGAGATAAACAATCATATATCTACAGCAATGAATAATGCATATGAAATAATGTAACAATGTTAACTTGATATGGAACAATGCAACAATATTAAATGCAAAACGTTATAATGAATATTAATCGGCTAAAAGTACTTCGAAACCAATATTCAACAACAAATATGATGTTGTCTGTTTGATGGAATTTCAAGGGAATCGATTTTTTTTTTCTACTGGGAAATACGCCGACTTGTTTTGAAGTTTACTGTCATTACCTAAATAAATTGATTGATTCATTCAAACAGGAAAAACCAGAATTTATCAAAAGAATATGTGTTGCGCTACATTAATATTATGAGGTTAAAATGAGGCCGCATATAAGTTTAAAAATATGCCAAAAGGTACAGTTTGGATAGAATGTAGTATCACACCACATTATTTTCTAGATCTGACAGTTCCGCAATTTTACTTGTTCTACTATGGTTGGTTAGTTGGGAATGTCGCGCTAGTGCTGTTCTATGGACAATTGGCAATGCTATGTGAATCACTTCTAAGGATGGTACAATGCCGTCCTTAGAAGGATGCCATCCAAAATTGGATGGACATGCCATCACAATTTTGATCCTTTAAGGAGAGGATAGTTGTTTTATAAAACTTTCAGATTGAAAAAACTTCTACTACAAATAAAAACGACAGAAATGTCTTGAAAAAGTTTTTGCCAGGAATGAAAACAGATTTTATGACCATGGATCGAGCTACTGTTAGAAAGATGGCGAAAGGTATTGTACCAAAACAGAAATATGCAACAAGATATTTATACTCTATGCATACGTTCATTTAATTTTGTTTGATACAGTCTAACGATGTTAAATTTCACCTACCTGAATTTTTGCCCTTATACGTAATGTACTTGAAATTTTTTAGATGCCCTTGTACAAAAACCATTCTTAGGATTTTTACAAAAAGTATCAAGTACGTAGTATTACCATTTTATACAGATTTAGAATAACGACATTCGATATACTGCTGTATTTATCGGCTTCAATTTATTTATCGTTTTAAATGTGTAGTTTAATTTAAGTTAAATAAGCATTTTTTTATTTTTTTATTTATTTATTTATTTTTTTTTTTTTGTATATTTAATTTATGCTGCATTTTTTTCCCCAAGTAAAATTATCCTAATATTAAATACTTTTTTTTTTATTAGAACAAACTTCGATATTTGTCAGTTTTTAATCATAATAAACGTGTATACTTTAAATAAAAATAAAAAAATGAAAAAAAAAAAAATAATTTTCTTTAACGGAAAAGTACAACCCTATAATTTTATGCTCTTATGGATTCGACTCAACGAAATGTATGCATTCGTCAAATGCGCTTCTTTCTATTCTTCCTAAGTATTTGTATTTTATCGAAACATTTTTCATCAATTTCTCCTTTTTGTCAAATTTACGACTTGGGAACACGCGTAGTTTCTTGGAATTTTATTCATGGTGCTCCCCATTCAACAGTTTTAGAGAAATAACTGAGTTTATTTCCTGCAGCCTCATTTCACTGAGCATTCGGAAGTGTGATAAAATGATCAAATGCTGGTTGTAGACTTATAAATAAGACTTTCCACCGTAAGATATAGAAAACCCAAGAATGTTATTTAGTGCTCGAGAAATAGCTGATAATCGAAGTTCCTGAAATAAATTCCCACAGAAGTACATAATCTTTATCTCATCTAAAATGAAACCATTTTCGCATTACTTTATCTAGTTGAATATGCATAATATTTTTGTTTCCTTTATGCTAAAAATCAATGTAAAGACACATAAACAGACGCAAAGTTCAGCCACTAAAAAAGAGATCTTAGAACTCAGGGGAACTAAAAAAGTGCAAATACCACAAATATTCATTTTTAAAAATTTTATCGCAAAACATTATTTTTAGTATCATTCATGAGTAGGACTAGAACCATTCTGCAGTCAGCCGTCCTTTCCTAAACCCCTTAACAATTTCGTAACTTACAAGAAAACAGTAAAAAATAAAAAAGTATCTATATTTTTATTTATGAAAGTTGTATATAATAAAATGTATGAACAGTAAATGTATTCATTTTTAATTTTTGGAGTTTCTTTTGCGTAAATCAAGAAAATTTAAATTTAAAAAAAAACGAACAATCATGGTTGTTATAACTGTATGTTGGTTTTCCAGTCAGGAGAAAAATAAAATAAAAGATGTGTGTTTTAAACATTAAAAAAGAATTTTATGAAAAGAATTTTGCGCATAATATATCTCTATACAAATGATGCACTGTTCGTAGATTCGCTATCCGGACTTTCATAAATATCACATAATTCTGAATCGCAGATCCATTTATACGAAAATTAAAATCCGAGTCATTTTGGGATTTTTACTCCATAATGTATACAATATTAAAAAATATATTTTACCACAGAGCAGAAAATAAGGTGCATTCAAAATCCTATCTGATCTAAGATCACTAAATCAGTGTTACATAAATTTAAAATTGGATAGTGCTGACAGTTTAAAATAAACCAACTATCTCCAATTACATTTTAAATAGTCTACTAATTCCATCTGGAGTGTAAAATAAGAAATAAAAAAAAATCCGGGCATCACAAAGGTTTTTTTTTTTTTTTTTTTAACCTCTTTAATACGTTAGTTTTGAACACTCCAGCCCGGAAATATCACGGGCACGAGAAATAGAGAGCGAAACTTTACCCCGTGAATTTCACGGGAGCGAGAATGAAGAGGTTAATAACTACACCAACACTAACATACATGGGTAAGAGAAAGATAAAAGATAATATATTTTTAATGTAAACCTAGTATGTTGTGGCCACCACATAACTTTCTTCTATATTTTCCCATATAAATTCACTCAGTAAAAATAATTTATTAAAATTATTTAAAAAAAAAAATATCTTCCATTATAACGTAGATGATTTCCATATTAGAGAAGTAGTATAACACTAAATATCCAAAAAAAGTCAATTTCATTGTCACTATTACATATATATATATATATATATATATATATATATATATATATATATTGTTAAAAATGAAAAAATCGAAAACTTCATTTTAAATTATCGCAGATCTATGGTTCAACCATTCTTTTTAAAGGTACTGGCGAGCTCTTTTGAAAGATACCCATCATAAAAATTCACTCCTCTCGAAGGGGGACTTCCCCCTAGGGAGGAAGACGAGGCTCCTACACATACACAAATTTTTCCCAGTTGACTATCACTATTATAAATATTTCTGGTAAATTTCATAATTATTATTAAAAAATAATTCTCTTTATGCACATTTATACAAAATTTTGTCCTATACCACCATGTTAAAAATTTAGAAAAAGCGGGATGACTACGCAAACTGTAAGACAATTTTTACCAAAAGTTGATAGACACTAACTTATGTCAAGGTGCAACTACATACCAATTTGTATGAAATTCTGTGCAGTAGTTCCTGTGATACAATTGCCACAATATTTTGTCACAAACAGACATACATTTTCTAAAAATGGTCAAATCGTGTTCTACAACTCTCAAAACGTGTAAATCCATCAAAAACCAGAGGTCGAAAATTTTTACGAATCCAATACTTTCTTCTATTGAATATAGAAGAAAATAATAACAGTAATATTATAATGTTGTGCATTAATATATTGAAAATAAATTAGATTCATTACTTGTGTAGTTAAATATTAAATTAAATATATATATATCAAATACAAAAGATATGTGTCATTGTAATTATTTACTTTCATAGATTTTTTTCCGAAACCTGATAAAAAACCGTGTAAACACTCAAATAGTAATAATAAAAATACTATAAAAATCTATTAATTTACCATCAATATAATCTATTTTAAAAGTAATTAATTTAATGCATAAAATTCTAATAGTGTAAGAGTAATTCAGTATTGTTCTATATGTCGGTTTTTATTATAAGAAGGGAAATGCTTAGTCAAAATAATAATTTTATGAGTATCAATACTTCTGTGGCAATAATATTGAAACTAAATTTAGATTTCCTTTTTCTTAATCTTTTAAAAACTTTTAAAAAATTGAAAAGGAATGCATTACTTTAAGCTGATTTGATAAGTATTTTTGCAATCACTTTAAAAGATTTAAAAACTCTGTTCTTTAATTTAAATAAGTTACTTTAAGGTGATATGTATATTATGTAACAAAATATGGTATTTTTCAAAAAATAACTTTTAACGCATGCGGTAAAATCATTCTTTTAAATTTTCTTCAGCTATTTCTTTGAAAATCTCAAATTTGCATAGGAAAATTGTAGAAATACAAATTATCGTAGGATTATACCTACATTGAAAAAAATTTAATATAGCTATGATTATAAAAAATAATTTTTTCTTAACGTCTTTGATTCACGTTGAACGTTCAGAATTATATTAAAAATAATGTAGCTTAAAATATATTAGACTAGCAGGCTACTCCTGCTTCGCAGGTCACTATATTTAAATGAATTTTCAAAAGAATCGAATAACCACTTTTTATATCACTTTATAAATAATATATATATATATATATATATATATATATATAAGAAAAACTTTGAAATCCTTCTAAACCTAGCTTCAGGAAAAATCGAGGAGGTGCATGGTCCCAGCAACCCATCTGATAATTTCGTAGTTCTGTGATCAGTGCTACGAAGTGCACCAGAGCGCAGACACACAAACACACTTATACACATGGAGATAAACAGATATATACTTATTTTTATTTATATAATGGCAGATATGTAAAAAATATATATTTATTTCTCAATTAAAAACAAAAAAACAAGCTCATTTGCACTTCATGTGTGTTAATTCCCAAACTGCTGGACAATCACCTAATTTGAAATCATCGGCGAGAAAACAAAACGGAATAACTAAAGAAATAAAGAGATAAAATGAAATAACATCAAATAGAAATAAATTATACATTTTAAGGTTAGAATATTAAAAAAAAATAATAATAAAAAAGTATAAGGTACAAGAAATTAGATTAAAAAAAAAAAAAAAAATGCTTATCTGAAGAATGAGTGACTTTTTCAAAATTAAAAATACTAACTAAGAAATATAATTTATAATAACGTTAAATGTCAATATTTAGAATATCCACTTTTTTTTTTTTTTTTTTTTTTTTTTTAATAAATATGTATTTAAAGCTATAATAACGTGGATTACCGAGCAAGTTTAATTTTTCCCACAGCTTCATGTCGATTTTACTGTTTACGCGTAAAAATATTTCTTTTCATGTCAAAAAAAAAAAAAAAAAAAAAAAAAAAAAAAGAAGATGAAGATGAAGATGAAGAAGTAAGGAAGAAAATGTACACGTAAAAAAATGTGTTTTAGTGGTATCAGCGAGATGTTTAATATTATCACGTAGATTTGACTTAAACAAGTAAAGAAACATCAAAGCGAAAAAACACAGAGAACTTTAAGTTCAGATCAAACCTTTATTTTTCAATTTAACTGATATTTACATCGGTTTATGTACAATTGATGACATTTCTAGAACAGAATATTCTAGAATTCGTAAAGTCTAGAAATTATACAACATTAAACGGATAATTCACATAATGCCATTTTGAATAAATGGTAAATAAACAATTTGGATTTAAAAAAAAATCTATAAAAGAAAAAAAAAAAAAAAAAAAAAAAAAAAAACACTCGACTGGAATCGAACTTACAGTCACTGATTCGTAGTCCGATGCTTTGCCTCGCAGCCACAGCGCTCCAAGATATATCAACTTTCATTACAATACTTTTTTTTTTATCATATTTATGGATACTGATTGGATTTATGAGATGATAAAGAAAAGAATGTCTCTTTCAATAGATTTGTAATATATTTTCAAGAATTCTAAAATATTATAAGGGTTTTATTTAACTAAAGTTTAACTAACTGGAAATATTTAATATAAATTTTCAGATCGTATTTCTTGGATTATTTCCCAAGTTAATAATAACGAGTGTTAATGATATATAATAAATGATAATTTTATACCAATATCTACGATTCCGGGACATGAATGTTGGTACTAATATTAGCGTTATTGTTAATTTTAAGTGAGTTATTCAAATATATATGGCGACATGAATCTTTATTTTTAAAAGCTTCTCATTTTCATTCTATTTTTTAGATCAAGCATTTCAATAGCTTGAAACATTCGGAGGAATACGCAAAATATTTTCAAAAATTCACGTGTAAATATGTGCAGTAGTGTTTGAGTCTATATGTAACACTTGTAGTAATATATGTGAAACACATGTGTAATGTCTATCCTAATATTTCGGTATATATATATATATAGAGAGAGAGAGAGCGAGAGACAGATAGATAGATAGATAGATATATCACATAGATCATTTTTTTATTTTGTTATATAAATATTGTTATTTTTTTTTCTTTGAATAACGATATGGTATCAAATATCGGAGCTTTAAGAGACAAATTGTATCTCGAAATAACTGAATAACATCAATGTAAAAAGTGACCTTTTTTCAGGGTATTTTTAGAGATAAATCATGAAACAATGAAACACTCTGAGAAATTGCCTGTTGTTTTAAAATAAGCAACAAAAGTTCTGATATCCCGGATGTTTCATGAATAAAAAGGCCTTTTCCTTTTATCCCCACTTCTATTTCTAGTAGTTTTTGCGGGGACAACTTGTTGCATTATTTATATTTGTTATTTACTCCAATCCCTGATCTACAAATGTGTAAATATTTTTTTTTTCCTTTTATACAACAGATTACACTAACAACTATTTTTTATATAAAAGTGTTAATGCATATTTTATACACAATGGCGTTATATTAAATATTGCAACTTCAAGAAAATTTGTACTTCGAAAAAGTTGAATAATGTCTATGTTTAGCTTAAACATTGTTTTAGGATACACACTGAGATTCTCTATGGATCTATAATACATTCTAAAGAATTGCTACTGTCACAGAAGACCATTTGAAAATGATCTATAGTAGCTCTCATAACTCCGATGTTACATAAATAATAACACCTTTTCTTTTCATCTGCATTTCCGTATATTTCAAACAGTTTCAGGGAGATCTACTTTGAATATATTCTTTAACCTTCACGTTTTATGTGCATATACCATAATGCAGTTTAAGAATGTGCATGTTGTCCTGAAATAAGCAATAAAAGTTCTGGTAAACACGATGCTTCATAAATAAAAACGATTTTTTCTTTTCATCTCCACTAATAATTATATTACTAGAAATTAGTTCTCTAAACAATCCGATGTAATATTTTATGACGTATTTACAGTACTCAAAGTCGTATAAATAAGTAAATAATAGAATAATTATGTATCATGGACAAAAACTACAAGGATGAATTTGAACTATATGAAATTGTAAATATAAGTATTTTTATGTATAATGTCTTGATATTTTTCAAATTCAAGACAGGTTTACCTGGAATAAATGGGAAAATAGTCGATTGTAAATATAATATTGTTTGCGTATATTCACTAGTATATTTCAAGCAGCTATAAAACGTGTTAAAAAATTGTCGGCTGTCATGGAAACCATTTGAAAATGACCTATATCCCCGAAATTTCATACATAAAAAAGGGCTTTTCCTTTCATTTCCACTTTCGCATACATCTAATAGTTTCTGTGAGAACTGCATGGAGTATTATATGTTCTCTAATTTTCTCGCTAATTATTCATTCAAAAATGTATAAAATATTATGTGATTAGGTGTACTAGAAATAATTATTACGTAAATATTTTTCAGTAAATAAACATACATTATTCTTTTTAATTAAAATTCATCACAATTAAATATCACAAATAAAATGAATAACTGAATAATTTTTCCGTAAAATTTTATATGAAACAAAAATTAATAATAAATTTAGCAGAAAGTGCGCAAAGTATATTTTCGTTATAAAATGCAAATATGATATTTTGCTGTAGATATATATTGCAAGAAATATATAATATTCAAATACATAATATATTCATTACTATTATTATTATTATTATTATTATTATTATTATTATTATTATTATTATTATTATTATTGTTGGATTATTCGGAAAATAATCTCTTTCTTTTCCAAACCGAAGACTTAATTGTATTTTATCTAATAAACTTCACAATTAAGCTGCATTATCATTATATATTTTAATAGTTCATATAGCAAGAATTGTTTAGCAGAATTAAAAGGTTTGTTTGATTCTGGACAATAGTTTCTGCTTGGTGTTCTAACAATTATGGAAATTCGAAAGCAGCATTTCCGCCAGATTTTCCTTTTTTACTAGTGAAAATGCAAAATGGTTTTGAAGCAAGAAAAGCTTTATCCGATGCACACGGAGAAAATATATTATGAGAACGCCAGTAACACAACTGGATTTTAAAAGTCTGTTCCGTCAGTTTTGATGTTGTTTTTAAAAATACAGACATTATGCAAACTTCCGAATAACATCTCAATAATATCTCCAGATATCGCTGAGAATTTACATTTATCCAATTCAACCACTTATGATCATGTGAAAATCCTTAATTTAATATCTAAACTCACCATACGGGTGCCACCTACTCTAAAAAATATAGTTTGCTCCGTCGCATTCACACATTTAATTTTCTTCTCAAACATAGGGGGGAAAAAATAATAATAAAGATCAATTTTCGAAGTAATTCCTCAATGGCGATAAACAGTTAGATATCTACAAAGACATTAAATGCATATGGAATAATGCAATATTGTCAATTACAGAATGTAATATTAATTATTGATTGGCTAAAAGTGCTTTGAAACCCAATATTTATCAACAAATTTGATCTTGTCTACATGGTAGAATTTCAATGGAATCGATTTTTATTTTATTTTATTTTATTTTTTATATTTTATACTTTGAAATATGCCGACCAATTTTTAAGTATACTGTCATTAACTGAATAAATTGATAGATTCACTCAAACAGGAAAAGCCAGAATTGATCGATATAAAATATTTAGTTTTTGATCAAGTTAATACCAGCCCAAAGAAAGTTTGAAAACTAAGTTTACAGTGTTTATAGAATGTACTACTACACCCACATTATTTTCCAGATTCGGCAATTTGAAAATTTTACTTGTTCTACAAAGTTTTCCATACAGCCACTGATATTCCTTAGTCATCTAAATTATATCCAATGATCCCTAAAAGGTCCAGAATATTTAAATAATGTCCATTAAAAGTCCTGGCTATCCTGTACTAATAATTAATATCTATTAGATGTTTAAATATAGACGAAATTGTGACTTTTTCGATGTCTAATAGATGTAACATGTTAGATCAAAACAATATTCAGATATTTTCAATATCAATTAGATCTAACAAGTCCAATGATTGGATATTTGGAGATTTATTGGATATGTAACAGACATCTAATGGACGTAAAAAAGAGTGACATTTGTCTTACTAACAGATATCTGTAGGCTATTTATAGAAGTTTAATAGATATTTTTTTTTTTACTTTCATATGCGTTTATAGATGTCTTATGGATGTAAGTGGCTGTGTGGGTTGGTTGATTTGGTTTAATGCCGCTCTATTTCTACGCTATGGGCAACTGACGACGATCTGGGACTCACATCTGAGGATGGTCCGGAGAAATGCCATCATAATTTAGATCCTTTAAGGATTGAAAAAACGTCTACTTCAAATGAAGGCGTGAGATATAATTTGGAATAGTTTTTGCCAGGAATATGATATAATGTACTGCCACACCCACATTATTTTCTAGATGCGACACTTTCGAAATTTTACTTTTTCTACAATGTTTCCCGTACAGTCACTGATATCCATTAGACACATAAATTATATCCAATGATCCGTAAAAGGTGCAAAATATCTAAAGAATGTCCAGTAAAATTCCTGGATATCCTATACTAATTATAGATACGTATTTTATGTTTGAATATAGACGAAATTTAGACGTACATTTTTTTATGTCTAATAGGTGTAACATGCTAGATCAAAACACGATTTAGATATTTTCAATGTATATTAGATCTAACAAGTTCAATTATTGGATATTTGGATATTTATTGGATACGTAACAGACATCTCATGGATGTAAAAAAGACTGACATTTGTCGTATTAACAGATATCTGTAGGCTATTTATAGAAGTTTAATAGATACGTTTTTAACTTTGATATGTGTTTATAGATGTCTTATTGATATAAGTAGATGTGTGGGTTGGTTGATTCGGTTTAATGCCGCACTATTTCTACGCCATAGGCAACTGACGACAATCTGGGACTCACCTCTCAGGATGGTCCGGAGAAATGCCATCATAATTTTGATCCTTTAAGGAGAGGATCCTTGTTCTACAAATCTTGTAGATTGAAGAAACGTCTACTTCAAATGAAGACGTCAGATATAATTTGGAACAGTTTTTGCAAGGAATAAAAAAAAATTAGGAATATGCAATGAGGCTACTGTTAGAAAGATAGCAAAAGGTATTGTAACAAAGAAGAAATATGTAATTCAATAAGATATTTATACACGATGTACGCTCATTTAGTTTTGTTTGATGCAATATAACGATGTTAAATTTCACCTACCAGAAATTTTCCCTTATAATTAATGTACTTGAAATTTCTTAGATATCCTTGTACACAAACCATTTATCGTTTTAAATGTGTAGCATATATTAAGTTAAATAAGCATATTTCTTTATATATTTAGTTTATGTTGTATTTTTTTTCAATTACATTTAGCCTAATATTTAAAACTTTATTATTATTATTATTATTATTATTATTATTATTATTATTATAACAAACTTCGGTATTTGTATGTTTTTAATCACATATAGCGTGTATACTTCAAATAAGAACAGAAAAATAGAAAAAATAAATTTCTTTAACGGAAAAGTACAACCCTATAATTTTATGCTCTTATGGATTCCATTAAACCAAATCTTTACGTTCCTCAAATGTGATTCTTTACAATATTCCTAAGTATTTCATCGAAACATTTTTCATCACTTTTTCCTCTTTGTCAAATTTACGACTTGGGAACACTCTCGTAGTTTCTTGGAATGTTATTCAGGGTGCTCCTCATTATAGAGTTTTAGAAAAATAACTGAGTTTGTTTCCTGCAGCCTCATATCACTGAGCATTCGAAAGTGTGATAAAGTGATATAATGCTGCTTGTAGACTTATAAATAAGACTTTCTACCGTAATATACAGAAAATGCAAGAATGTTATTTTAGCGCTAGAGAAATAGTTGACAATTGAAGTTACTGAAATAGATTTCACAGAAATATATCTTTAATCTTTATCGCATCTCAAAGGAAACCATTGGTGTATCTCTTATTCTAATGGAATGTAACTAATATGTTTTGCTTCCGTAATGCTAAAAATTAATGTAAACTACATATACAAACAAATAGATCAGCCATTAAAAATGAGACAGAGAAACTAAAAAAGTTTAAAGATAATATATATTCATTTATCAAAAATTCGCCATAAAACAATATTTTTAGTATAATACATGCGCAGGTCTACCCCCTTTTAAGTCAACCGTGCTTAATAACTGCACCAACACTAACCTACATAGGTAAGAGAAAGTTAAAAGGTAATGTATTTTTAAGGAAGCATAATAGTAAAATTATAACGTTGTGCATGAGTATACTGAAAATAAATTAGATTTATTAGTTGGAGTTAAATATATTATTTAAAATAAATATATGAAATATCACAATTATATGAGCATGAATATATTGAAAATAAAATATTGTACAGGAATACATTGAAAATAAATTATATTCCTTATTTGTATATTTATTATATTGTATTAGAAATACACTTGCCAAATACAAAAAATGTGTCATTGTAATTATTTTTTGTATATTTTTCATAGATTTTTTCCCTTACCGGCGAAAAAACCGTAAGCACTCCAATATTAATAATAACAATAATAAAAATACATTTTTTTATTTATTTTATTTTATTTTATTTTTTTTTTTTTACGATCACTATAAGCGTTTTTTAAAAGTAAATAATTTAATGCATAAAACTCTAATAGTGTAATGAGTAATTCATATTGGTTTATACATCCGTTCATTTTCGTAAAAAGTAAAATACTTAGCCAAAATA
Organism: Salticus scenicus; assembly: GCA_963930645.1. NCBI lineage: Eukaryota > Metazoa > Arthropoda > Arachnida > Araneae > Salticidae > Salticus > Salticus scenicus. The sequence goes on along the minus strand of OZ005656.1, from coordinate 275,310,396 downwards.
ATAAGATGAGTATCAATATACTTCTGTGGCAATAAAGTTGAAACTAAAATTCGATTTCCTCTTACTTAATCTTTTTAAAAACTTTGAAAGCATTAAAAAGGAATGCATTACTTTAAACTGAATTTATAAATATTTTTGCAAATACTTTAAAAGTTTTAAAAATTGTATTTTTTAGTTTAAATAAGTTACTTTAAGATGGTATGCAGATTAAGTTATACAAAATGGTCTTTTTGAAAATATAACTTTTAACGTTAAAAGCATTTTTTTAATCAGCTGTTTCTTTAAATATCTTAATTGTGCATAAAAAAAAAAAAAAAAAAAAAAAAAAAAAAAATGCAGAAATAAAAATTCTTGTAGGATTATACCTACTTTGAAAAAGAATTTCATTTAGCTATGAATATTAAAAATCAATTTTCTTTCAAACTCCTTTTATTCACGTTGAACGTTCTGAATTACAGTGAAAATAATGTTTAAAAATATATTAGACTAAAGTAAATAGAATTAGATAAGTTTAAAAATACATTAATAAGTTTTAAAATGTATTAATAAAAATAACTATATTAATAAATTTTAAAAGATATTAATTAAAATAACTATATTAATATTTTAAAAAATATATTAATAAGTTTACTAGGTAAGTTAAAAAATATGTTAGACTAGAAGGCTACGGCGGCCGTTTCGCTGATAACTATGTTTAAAGGAATTTTCAAAGGAACTTAAACACTATTTTTGTATCACTTTATATAGAAAAACCAATAAAAGTTACATTGAAATCCCTCTAAACCTCGCTTCGGGTATATCACTCGAAAGGACATCTAACAGATTGTTTTTATAGCAACTTTGAAGAAAATCGTTGGAGCCGTTTTTGAGATACGGACTTCAAGTTTCCGATGACCCACTTCCAATTTTCCAATTTTCTCCAAAATTTGAAAATTTCATCTGTACACCAGGCCTGTATTAATTCTGAAGTTTCGTAGTTCTGCCTTTATTGGTTTCGGAGATATGATAGCCAGAAGCGTCCACACATAAATACATACATTCACACACACTGACCAATTGCCAAAAACTATATTTTTAGACTCAGGAGGCCTTAAAACGTGTAAATCAGGTGAAAATGCGATATCCAATATTTGGACCGAATACAATATTTCCATTACTTACGGTAGTAGGGTAATGGAAGTAAGGGGGAAAAAAATTCGACTTCTAATAAATGAATTAAGTAAATGAATAAAAATACTCTAATAACCGTTGCTAAGATACGCAGACGATTGAAATTAAATAATAAATGTTAGAAAATGACTGAGAAATGTCAATGGATAAAATCGAAAAAAAAAAAAAAATAATAATAATTAAAAACATTCAATTCCAAATTTGAAATAAATTCTGGAAGATGCACACCTGTATGGTCCCAGCTACCTATCTACCAAGTTTTGTAGCTTTGCAATCAGTAGTTTATGTACCAAAGCGCAGAAACACACAGTTACACACATAAATACACAGATAGATAATTCTCTTTATTTATACATATGCAGATATGTAAAAAATATATATATATTTGTTTCTTAATTAAAATCGAAAAATAAGCTGATGTGCATGCTATGAATGTTAATTGCCAAATGTGCCGAGCTGCGTGACAATCACCTAATTGGAAATTAGCAGCGAGAAAATAAAATGGAATAAATAAAAAAATTAAACTAAATAAAATTAAACAAAATAATTTAAAATTAAAATACATCAGGCATTTTAAAGATGTCTATTAAAAAAAAAATGCTTATCTGAAACATTAAGTATTTTTTTTTTTTTTTTTCAAAATTAAATACTTACTAACAAATATAATTTGTAATAATGTTTAATCACCAATAATTAGAATACCCATAAATATATATATATAAAAAAAATTTAAATAAATTATATTATTAGAAAAATAAATACTTTTAAAGCTATCATAACGTCAATTTTACTTCACTGTACAAGTTTATTTTTTCACAAAGCTTTCTATCAATTTCATTGTTTAAGTGCTTGCCACTGACGAGGATGGAACTTATAGTCTCTTTTTTCGTAGCATGACGTTTTCCCTCGTAGCCATGGCGTTCAGAAATACTTCAGCTTTAGTTATAATATTTTTTTCATGACTTATATGGAGATTTCAATTAAATAATTGAAATTTCGAATTAAAAAATTATTTTAACAAAATTAGTTATAGCCTATAGCACTCAGGTATAGTATAGCTTTGGATTAGTGAAAATATTTTTTAATCGGTTTAGTAGTCCCAGAGATTAATATACAAACAATATTTTCCTCTTTTTATATCTGTACCCTGTAGGTAAAAGTCATTGTGTCCATTTTGTGAAAAGGGTTTCTACCAAACCTTTCTTTTGTTACAATGAAATACATTTGTCATGAATAAAGAAAATTGACATAGTTGTGTATCCCACTGCCTTACTTCTTTTATAGTAACTGGACATTAGAGTTCAATGCCTGTATATAAATCAAAATATGCATATGGTGCTAACTTATTTTAAAAAATGGGCATGGTGTCTTTTATCTACAAGATATTAGAATGGATAACCTAAACGTTATTACCATAATGATTTAATGAATGAATAATAAATAAACAATTTAGAGTTAAAAAAAAAAGTTATTTAAAAAAAAAAAATCTTGACGGCGATCGAACTCACAATGGCCGGATTTGTAGCTCGAAACTTTGCCCCATAGCCACGGCGTTCACAGATAAAAGAGCTTAAGATAAAATATTTTTTCATGACTTTTACATGAATTTTAATTAAAGAACTCAAATTCCGAATTAAAAAAAAATATTTTATCAAAATTAATTATTGCCTCTAGAACTCAGGGACAAAGAATGGGAATAAGCCATTTTTACACTGTATGATAATGTTAATTTAAAAATTACGCTTGAGATGATCGTGTAAAGGTTTTTTGTTTTTCGCAACAAATTTGTAATATGTATTTAAGAATTCTAAGGATATTATAAGGATTTTATTTAATTAAACTTTAACTAATTGGAATAATTTCATATAGATCTTAAGATCGGAATTCTTGGATCTAAATTATTGGCATCAATCTTTACGATTCTGTTACATGAATATTGGTATTAATATTCGTGTTATTGCCAATATTAAGTGAATTATCCAAACGTATATGGCGACATGGATCTTCAGTTTTAAAAGCTTCTAACTTTCGGTTTGTTTTTTAGAACGAATATTTCAATAGTTTGAAACCTTCCGAGGAATACGCAGAATATTTACAATAATCCATGCATAAATCGTTCCAATAGTTTTTGAGTCTATATGTACGCTGTAAAAAATATATCCAATTTGCTGCCACAAATTATTCGTAATTTGAGAAAAGCGCGTAAGCTGCGAAAATCAGAACGTATCAGAACGTGTCAGAACGTATTTTCTCAAATTACAGAGATTTTCTGGCAGCAAATAGGACATATTTTTTACAGTGTAACACACATACTAACATTTCGTTATATATCTATACATATATATAAATATATATTGTATATGAATATTGTTAATCCTTTATATATATATATATATATATATATATATATAACAACGGGATAGTAAATATTGCAACTTTAAGAGACAAATTGGATTTCGAAATAACTGAATAACATCAATGTTAAAAGCGGTTTTTTATCAGGATATTTTTAGAGATAATTCATGAAAAACAAAATACGTTAAGATATTGCCTCCTGTCATGAAATGAGCAACGAAAGTTTCTGACAACCCGGATGTTTCATAAATAAAACGGCCTTTCCCTTTTATATCCACTCATATTTCTAGTAGAGTTGCGGCTGCAACTTGTTGCATTATTTACATTTGCTATTTACTGCATTCACAAATAAGCAAATGTGTAAAAAAAAAAAAAAAAAAAAAAAGAGAATATATATGTTTATATGCAACAGACCATTATATACCTTTATATATATATTTCTTTTGTGCGTGTGTATGTCACTGAACTCCTCCTAAACGGCTGGACTGAGTTTAATGAAATTTTTTGTGTGTCTTCAGGTGGATTCGAGAATGGTTTAGATTTACAAATGAAAGTTGTAACTTAATTAGTTCTTTCTTAATTATTTTTTAACCAACTCTTTCAACAACTTTTCCACCTAGATGGCGTGAGTTGTCGTAAACACGATGTCAGAATTTATTTAATGTTGAAATGAATAAAAATAATATTATAGTTTTAAAAAATTAAAGAACACGCTTTTATAGAAATGTTAACTAAAAAGCACAAAATATCTATCTTAGTATTAAAATTCAGGGTAAGAGAAAATCGTGTGAGTGACACCCCGTAATATTTACATACATTTAAATCTTTAATTAAAATAACTTAGAATTAACAAAAACCATTTTTAAAAAATCTCCCCTGACGGGGATCGAATGCTGAACCTTTAGGTTCGTAGCGCGGCGCCTTGCCTCTACGCCACATCGTTCACGCAGGGAAAGTATTTTTTTTTACAATATAAATTTTTTGTTTGCTCCCAGAGAAGTTACAAACAAACATACATACATACATACATACAGGTGAAGCTAATAAAAGCGTGTTAAAAATGAATTTTTAACCGTATCTTACGAAGTGTTTAAAATATTTTTTCAAAATTAATATTTTTAGAATAGTAACCGTATCTTACAAAGTGTTTAAAATATTTTTTCAAAGTTAATATTTTAGAATCGTAAACACGATGTCAGAATTTATTTAATGTTGAAATGAAAAATGAATTTTTAAACGTAAGTGTTTAAAATATTTGTTCAACGTTAATATTGTTAAAATGTTAAAATTAGTTAAAATGGTATATTCTTTTAAAAAATTCGTCAATATCCGACCGAGTTATTTTATGTTAAAATGAAAAATGAATTTTTAGGCCATTATTATTTGTGCAGATGGAAAATGTACTAAAAGTTTTCCGAAAAATTTCACGATCACAAATGTTGACGGATATCCAATATATCGTCGAAGAAATCCCGATAATGGCGGACAATCTTATCATCTATGGCGGTCATCTATGTCAACAACATAGATATTGACATTGATAACCGTTGGGTGGTCCCATATTCGCCTCTGCTGACCAAAACATTCAATGCTCATATTAATGTTCAGTTCTGCAGTTCAGTGAAGAGCATCAAATACATTTGCAAGTATGTGAATAAAGTCAGTGATATGGCTGTATTTCGAGTTGAAAATACCAATGTGAATGCTCCTCCTGTTAATAACAACGATGAAATAACACTTTACCAAATTGGCCGGTACGTCAGCTCCAATGAAGCTGTTTGGCGTATCTTTGGTATCCCAATTCATGAACGGGATCCAGCAGTTCTTCATTTAGCCGTCCATCTTGAAAATGGCCAGCGCGTATATTTCACGAGCGAGACAGCGATTGATCGTGCTATAAATCCACCAAAAACTACACTCACCGAATTTTTTGAATTGTGTAATCGTGCGGATGCTTTTGGTGCTTTTGCACGGACATTACTCTATTCAGGAGTACCACGCTATTTCACATGGGCTCCAACAAAAAAAATCGATGCCCCGCAAGCAAGGCACGCCGATTGATGCATGTCCCGGTTTATTCAAATCAAACACCTTGGGACGAGTATTTACAGTCAATCCAAGGCAGACTGAGTGCTTTTATCTTCGACTGTTATTGGTTAATGTCATCGGTCCTTTGTCATTTCAAGATTTACGTAAAGTGAATAGACAACAGTATCCAACGTATAAAGATGCATGCCTTGCACTCGGCTTGCTGGAAGACGACAACCAGTGGGAGTGTATGCTTGCTGAAGTAGGACAGAACTGTACAGCAAAACAAATTCGTCTACTATTCGCTATAGTGTTGACTACATGTTTCCGGCCCGAGCAGAGACATTATGGGATAATCACAAAGATTCAATGACTGATGATATATTGCATCAACATCGTTCACGGTGCAACGATCTAACGATAGTATTCAGTGACGCTATGTACAATGAAGCATTGATTGCTATTGAAGATCTTTCCATTATCATTGCCAACTTACCACTCAGTCATTTCGGTATGCATTCAACAAATCGAAATGCATCTGATTTAATAAGCGCTGAATTGAATCGTGAACTACAATACGTGTTCGCAATGTCCCACTAATGAATGAAGAACAAAGAACCATTTACGACCGCATCATGCTCGCAGTTTTGGCAGGACAAGGTGGATTCTTTTTTTTTTTGGGGGGGGGGGGTGCACCAGGTGGAACTGGCAAAACATTCCTTATTTCGCTAATTCTCGCCGAAATACGATCAAATAATGGCATCGCATTGGCTTTTGCATCATCTGGCATTGCGGCAACTTTATTGGATGGAGGCAGAACAGCTCATTCATTATTTAAACTACCACTAAATATTCAAAATAACCGAGACGCAGTGTGCAACATAAAAAAACAATCTTCCATGGCCACAGTGCTGAAATAGTGTAAAATTCTTATCTGGGATGAATGCACTATGGCACACAAACATTCGATTGAGGCGTCGAACAGGACATTGAAAGATATAAAAAACAACGTCAAACTATTTGGCGGCACTCTGTTACTCTTTTCAGGTGATTTCAGACAAGCACTTCCCGTTATTCCGCGTTCAACATACGCTGATGAGATCAACGCGTGCTTAAAATCATCGTCATTGTGGCTTAATGTTGAAAAAGTACAACTAAAAGTAAGTTTGTACGTTCAAAAGCTTCAAGATCCATCCGCTGAAACATTCTGAAAGCAATTGTTAGATATCGGCGATGGAAAAGTTACTACAGATGAAACTGAATGCATAAAATTACCGACCGATTTCTGCACAATCATTGATTCTCAAGATGCTCTTATTGACCAGATATTTCCCGATATACACAGACGATACACAAATCATGAGTGGCTGGCAGAAAGAGCAATTTTAGCAGCAAAAAATGTGGACGTCAACGAATTGAATCTCAAGATACAACATTTGTTACCAGGAGACTTGATGTCATACAAATCTAATGATACAGTTTGCGATGCCACCGAAGCTGTAAATTATCCAACAAAGTTTTTAAACTCATTGGATTTACCAGGCATGCCACCGCATATTTTACAACTGAAGGTTGGATCTCCGGTTATTCTGCTTCGTAATTTGAACCCACCACGGTTGTGCAACGGCACGCGATTAGTCATAAAAAAATTAATGAAAAATGTTATCGAAGCCATCATTTTAAATGACAAATTCCGAGGTGAAAATATATTACTACTGCGAACCCCTATTATACCCACAGATGTGCCAATTCAATTTAAACTCCCTCAATTTCCAATTAGATTGGCATTTGCAATGACTATCAATAAGCCCCAGGGCCAAACGATGTCTGTCTGTGGCTTAGATTTGAGCACATCATGTTTTTCACACGGACAATTATACGTGGCTCTCGAGTGGGCAAACCATCCAGTTTGTTTGTATTGGCGAAAGATGGGATAACAAAAAATATTGTACACTCTGTTGCATTAAAGGATTGATATTGTTTTTTAGTAATATTGTTATAAGCGATATGTATATAATTTTAAAGAATCAATTTTAATAAATTAAAAAAATAAATGATTGGTGTTTTGTTATTTTTATATTCTTTCACCGTTCACAGCGCTCCATACATCTTGCACTTATATACCACATCCTTACACACTTACAATAAGTTAGTTATTTTTTTCTAGCAAAATATTCTCTAGAAATAATTTATATGACAAAACAACGTTTGTCGGGTCAGCTAGTATATATATATATATATATATGTAATATCCAACTTGTGTGGGCCTTTGAAAAACAAACTACTAATTCAATTAATTACTTAATCATTTAAAATTTAATAAAGAATTAAAGTATTTACAATTATTTACAGATAACGTTAGTATGAATTCTAATAGTTCTGCTGATCCAATGTTCATTTAATTTTTCGTCTAAAATAATTCAGTTCGTTGCATAAACAATTTACTTATTACTTTGCTTTTAGCTATTTCGAAACACAAAGTACGCTGTCCCGTACTTTACCCCGGCACGGCCAAACATATCGTCCAGAAAAGAAGAGCGATGCATCCGTCAGCTATGCATGCCTTGTAATCCGTTCGTCGACTGTTCTCTCTGCGTCAGAGCTCTCCGCTCTACGACGAAAACGGTTGTTAAGGAAGTGACGTCGTCTCTTGTCACAAGTACGAACTTCCGCTCATATACTGTTCTCTCCGTCGAAACTCAGCTGCTTTGGGATTCCAGGTAGCGGCAAGCAATGTTAGGGGGAGAAACAGGATGCCGATCCACTACATTCGGCCATCCTGTATCGGCTGGACCTCCAGGCGATCACACTGAAAAATACAAACAAAAAAAACAAACACAAAAGCAACACAAAATAATAACATACTTATTTACAATACATTTCAAATTTGACAATTTTTATATTTTTGCTCTTCAGCTAAGTTATTCCACATTTGAGGATCTTAGCTTTTGTAGATGTGCAATAGGAGCCTTCATGGCATCCATTTCTATTTTTTTTTTTATCAATATTATCAATTTTAATTTTTGCTGTTATAAAGTCACAAAAGAAAGTCAAATTTGGGTTTACGACAACTTGGTTGCCTATGGTATCGGTTTTTGGTGGTTGTCCACTCAACTTGCATTTTGCTCTATTTTTCGTTTTAATTCTATAAGATTGTTTTTTATCATGTGTACTCAAATCTTTACTTTGGGGCTTGGAGTTATTTTGTGACTCGAACTCGAGACCCTCTAATCGATCATTTTCAGTTTTAAGATTTTCTAAGGCCTCTATAGCATCATGTTCGGTAGAAAAGTCTATAATGGCAGTCTTATATGTAGGGAAAACTTCAAATTTTATTTGCACAGCTTTGGGAAATAATATGGCTATTTCACTAATCGTGGTCGTCAATGGAAGTGATGGGATGAATAACTTTTTCAAATTTACACTGGCAGTCTTTTCTTTTGGGATATTTAGTCTTTCACACTCGATGGAATTTATCGTCAATGGCTTTTCTCTGGATTTCTTCCTTTTAAGGAGTCTGGAATTATCGTCAACTTTTTCTTTTAACTTTTCCAATTTTTCGGCTAACTGTGGACTTGTTTCTCATCTTTCTTTGAATAAGTGTTTTCAGGGTTTAGCAACTTCATTCGGAAAACATTCGTCTGACTTCGTCCCTTTCGGCGCGGGCTCCTCCTCTTCCTCACTATCATCATCTATCTGGAAAATGCTCGTATGACTCTGTTTCTGTCGTCGAGGCTCCTCTTCTTCCTCACTGTCATCATTTACACTATTTTCGTCCTTCAAAAGCATCTTATCGTCATCACTTTCGTCGTTTTCGTCTTTATCGTCATTTTCACATATGGCTTTTTCGGGAGATTTTAATGATTTTTTTGACAGCATAACAGGGTGAGGGGTTATATTTTCACATTTTTTAGCATTATTCAAAGTTTCATTTATTTTTGGGGAATTTTCAAAATTTTTGTTCTCAAAGTTAATGGGGTATCAATAACAACACTCGATTTAATTTCACTTTGATATGTATTTACAGGGAGTACTGTTACTAAGTTTACCTCTAGAGAATTAGACTTATTTTTTATGAAAATACCTTTCTCATTAATTGTTGTTTCACCCAACATCAGCACATTCATGCCGATAATTATATCGTAAGGTATCACGTCATTTTCTACAACATAAATGTCAGTTTTACTTTTAAAATCATCAACTTTAAGATCAACACTGAATGAACCTAATGGTTTTATCGAACTCTTCCCGATCCCCTTCAAAGTAGTACTCATAGTATTTAATGTATTTATATTTAATTTATCAAAAGAATTTTTACGCAACAATGTTGCTTCACTTCCTGTGTCTATTATACCGCTGAAATTTAAATCATTTACTTGTATAATTTTACTCATATTTTGATTTACACTAATACATAATGTCTCAACTTCTGGTTTTGAACCTGGGCACTCCGAACTTTTATGCCCGAACTGTTTGCAGGAAAAACATTTCAGGCCTTTGGCCTTATGGGGCAGTCCCTGGATAAGTGGTTTTTTTCACCACAATTGTAGCATGTTTTATTAACTTCATTTCTAGGACTAAATTTTTCATATACATTATGGGTTATATGCTTCGGTTTTGTATTAAGCTCAATTTTATCAAATCTATATCTAATTTTTTCACTATCACGTTTATACATTTCGTATAATTTTATTTTTTCCTTGAATTCACGCATATTTTTAGCCCCATAAAGAATAACTTTATTTTCATTTTTATCATTTATTCCTTGGATCACGTAATGCATTAACGCGGCGTCTTCAATGTGCCCGTTTTTTGACAATTCACGCATTTTAAAATAATATTCCGTAACTGTTTCATGAGTTTTCATTTTCTTTTTACTTAGCATTTCGTGTAAAGAGGCAGAATTTACCTCGATCTTAAACTCATTAATAAGTGCATTTTTTAGTTTTCTGTAAGTCAATAATCCCTTTTCAGATCTTATAAACTACAGAGCGTTTCCGCTCAAAGACCTTTTACAGAAAATTATTTTTTGTAACTCATTTAAATTAAACGTTACTGACAATTCTTCAAATTCAGAAAAAAACTCAATAATATTTTCATGCGGTTCGCCGCTAAATTTAGACATAGAATTTTCAAAATCATTGAAAGAAACAGTTGCACCAAGTAATCCATTATTACAATTTATAAATTTTTTTATTTTACCATAATCATAATCATAATCATTTTATTCATAGCACTTATTATCGCTCATATGGCATTGCACAGGGGAGTCAATTTTTTCAATGTCATTATCGCCACTACTTTCGGATTCACTGCTCGATTCATTTTGAGAATCTTCCTCATCTGAATTATTCTCGGAATTTTCTTCTTTTAACAACTCCGTGTCACACAAATGTAATAGCAATCGATCTCTCAGTTCATTTTTGCTCCCATCAAAAGGGACATTTAATACATTACAAATAATAATTAATTCATTCAACGAAAAATCTTCGTCGATGAATTTTTGTTTTTTTATATAATTTTCGTCGTCTACGACAAAGTTAAATCCTATGAATTTTCTTATTCTGCATCGGTTTTTTCTGTCACCTATATCATTAAATAAAAAGCGATGCAGAATTTTAATCTTACTATAGCTTTCAGTCCTCAGTGCAGCGCCAATCTTGGGTATATCATATACCCCAAGCGAAGTCATTTTATAACAACAAAACAAAATCACACGTACCTTTGTAGAACCAAAATAGCAGCCGAAGCTTGATTATCCTAAATCTCTTATTGAAACTTCCATCCAAATGATCCGTGGCTGTTCGCAGAATTCGCAGATACTTCGTTGCTTACTATGACCTGTCACTTATCCAGCTAGAAATTTTGGTTTAATCCACATTAGTTGTAGAATGGCCTATCATAACTAATTCGGCACTTATTTGTAGAAACAATCACAACTAGTTGAATCACGGTTTTAAGAATAAAAAGCTCAGTTTCATCATCAATAGAAACACAGTTTGAAAAAGTTTTAAAATAGTGTATTAAATAGTTCACATTTTATAAAAGTAAAAAATAGTTATATTCTTTATCGCGTTCAATCCAAAATTTAAGTCAAATAAAAACTCACAGTTTATTCTCGATCCTAATCACTTACGAGCGATGTTAACTAAAAATTAACGTTCAATCCCACTTCTGATATGTAATATCCAACTTGTGTGGGCCTTCGAAAAACAAACTACTAATTCAATTAATTACTTAATCATTTAAATTTAATAAAGAATTAAAGTATTTACAATTATTTACAGATAACGTTAGTATGAATTCTAATAGTTCTGCTGATCCAATGTTCATTTAATATTTCGTCTAAAATAATTCAGTTCGTTGCATAAACAATTTACTTATTACTTTGCTTTTAGCTATTTCGAAACACAAAGTACGCTGTCTCGTACTTTACCCCGGCACGGCCAAACATATCGTCCAGAAAAGAAGAGCGATGCATCCGTCAGCTATGCATGCCTTGTAATCCGTTCGTCGAATGTTCTCTCTGCGTCAGAGCTCTCCGCTCTACGATGAAAACGGTTGTTCCGGAAGTGACGTCGTCTCTTGTCACAAGTACGAACTTCCGCTCATATACTGTTCTCTCCGTCGAAACTCAGCTGCTTTGGGATTCCAGGTAGCGGCAAGCAAGGTTGAGGGGAGAAAAAGGATGCCGATCCACTACATATATATATATATATATATATATTACAGACCATTATATATATATATATATATATATATATATATATAAGGGCTAATGTTTTGGGTTATTCAGAAAGTAATTTCGCTTTTCACAGCAGAGGACTTAATTGTATTTTTTTCTCTTATTTTCACAATTAAGCTGCATTATCATTTTATATTGTGACAGCTGATATAGCTAGGCTTGCTTCTGAAAAAAGTTCGTTTTATTCTGCTCAATAGGTTTTGATTTGTGTCCCATCAAGTAAAGAAAATCGGAAGCGACATTTTCGGCATATTTTGTTTCTGCTATCAAAAAGATGAAAATATTGTTCAAACAAAAAAAGTATACAATGTGTATACAAAAAATTCATCTAAAGAACGCCGGCGTCAAAACTGGTTTACCTAATTTTGTTCCGGATATTTTGACGTTGAAGATACATCACGTTCTGGAAAACCAGTTTATGCTAATGAAGATAAAATAAAGTGTTGATTTATGAAAACTGCCAAGTAACACTCATGAGATCGCTAAGAAACAGATCAAAGTGGAGAATATATAATTCAATAAAATATTTATACAATATAAGAAAATCATCTTTCGTTTTCAAAGAAAAAAATAAAATTATTTTCCGAACAACCCAATATATTTTATACACAATGACGTTATACTAAATATTGTAACTTCAAGAAAAGTTATACTTGAAAAAAGTTGAATAATGTCTATGTTTAACTTAAATATTGTTTTCGGATGTACGCTGAGATACTCTATGGATCTATAAAATATTCTAAAGGTTTGCTGCTGTCACGGAAAACCATTTGAAAATGATCTACAGCAGCTTTCTACTACCCTGATGTTTCATAAATAATAACACCTTTTCCTTTCATTTGACCTTGAGTACATATCGAACAGTTTATGTAACATCTACTTAAAATATATTCGCTAACATCACTTTTATATATATATATATATACTGTAAAATGATTTAAGAATAATGCATGTTGTCTTGAAATACCCAATAAAAGTTCTCATACCACTCTGCTTCATAAACAAAAACGATTTTTTTTTTCATCTCCACTAATAAATACATTTCTGTAAAATATTTCTCTGAGCAACCAGCTGCATTATTTTTAAGAAGTATATACAATATTCAAAGACATATAAATATGTAAATAATAGCACTATACACAACAACTTACAAGGATGAATTTTAAAGATATGAAATTGTAAATATGTATATTTTTATATACAATGGCGTGATATTAAATATTGCAGCTTCAAGATAAGTTATACCGCGATAAAAAGAAAAAAAGTGACTGTTTAAATAAACTATTGTTTACAGATATTCACTAGGCTATTTGAAGCAGCTATAAAACATTTTAAAGAATTGTCTGTTGTCATAGACAACTATTTGAAAATGATCTATAGCTCCGATGTTTCATAAATAAAAACGCCTTTTCATTTTATTTCCATTTACGTAGACACATAGTTTCTGTGAGAACTACATAAAATGTTATATATTTTCTAATTTTCTCGCTAATTGTTCATATAAAAATGTGTAAAATAATAAGTGATGAGATATAATTGAAATAATATCCAGATTTTTTTTTATAAAAAAAATATACGCTATTTTTATTAATTAAAATTTATCACAATTGAATATAAGAAATAATAATGAATAACACAATACCATTTCAATAAAATTATGTTGTAAAAAAATAATAAGTTAGCAGAATGGTCACTAAGTATATTTCCGTTATAAAATGCAATTATGATATTTTGATACAGATTAGTATTCCAAGAAAAATGCAATATTCAAATAAATCACATATTCATCATTTTAATGATAAACTGATTTTAATGATAAACCGATTTTAAGTTTGATTTCTGATACATTTATGAGTAGCAATTTTAACGATTTATTTATTTATTATTATTATAATTGAATTGTTCGAAAGTCTTTTTTTTTTTTTTTTTTTTTTTTTTTTTTACACATAGAAGACTTAATTGTATTTTTTCATGCAAACTTCACAATTAAGCCGCAATGTTATTATACATTTTATCGCAAGGATTGTTTGTTAAAACCTCTGTATGGTTATACATATTATTTTTTGTTTGGTACACTATTAACTGAAGGGCCGCGGTAGCCCAGTCGGTAGAGCGCCGGTCTCGTAATTGGAAGATTGCGGGTTCGGTACTCGAGCCGACCAAAGACCGTCGTGTGCACTAATGGTGGCTGGTGCACGTAAAATCTGTCGTGACCGCAATGTCCTCCATGTTCCCATCAAAAATTATACCTTTGGGGTTCACCGAAGCGGGAGAGCCATCCCTTCCGTGGAGGATCAAAATTGTGATGGCATGTCTCCGGACCACCTCTAGGGGTGTGTCCCTGACCGTCGCCAATTGCCCATCTGCGCAGCACTAGTGCGACGTAAAACCCAACCATTCAACCATTCAATTCTATTAACTGAAAAGTTGAAACTATTATTTCTGCAATATTCTGCTTTTTTTACTACCAAAAAATCCAAAAAAAAAAAAAAAAAAGAAGAAGAAAAAAATAGTTACCGAACTATTCGGAGAAGATATATTGGCAGATCACCAGCGCTAAGGCTGGTTTTTAAAATTTCGTTCAAGCAATTTTCATGCTGAACATGCACCTTGTTCATAAAGGTCATTTGAAGCTCATGAAGAGAAAATAAAAACGTTCATTGATGAAAACTGTCGAATAATAACTCGTAGATGACTGAGCTATTACATTTATCCATTTTGACCGTCCATGATGAAGTAAAACTCCTTAATTTAATTTATAAACTCGACGTGTGGGTACATCATGTTCTTGAAAAAGTAGTAGACAAGTCCGTTGCATTAGCATTTGTGATTTGCTTCTCAAACATCAACAAAATGATGAATTGGTTATGAAATAATTATTGAAGCTAATCATCACAGACGATGAAAAATGGGTTGTCTACAAAAATGTTAAATGAAAGAGATCATGAAGTAAAAAATATTAACCAGCTGAGAAAACCTCGACCCCAAATACTTTTTAAAAAAATTATACCATTTTAATGAAAAATAAATAAAAATAAAAAATTATTTTTATTTTTACTTTTATTTTTATTTTTTTAATTCTACCAAAAAATACCATGATCTGTTTTGAAGTATACATTCGGCAGCAAAATTATTCGAGCGCTAGCAATAACTCCTATGTAAAAAAAGTACACTTAATTCTGTTTTGTTAAGTAAATCCTTGTCGAATCATAACCTCCTAAAATAGATGCCTGTCGCGTTGCTCGCAAACTTGGCAACAGTTCAAGTGGTAGACAGTGCCACCTAGCACAGATTCTGTGACTTTTCTATTCAAAAACCACCAATAATTTTAAGAAGTGATATATGATATATATAATCAATGTTTCTTCGATTCTATTCGCCTTTCATGTATATCAAATCCACTTTTAAAAACTATTGGTGGCTGTTGAAAAAAAAAGTCGCTCAATCTATACCAGGTGGCGCTGTCTACCGCTTCAACAGTTGCCAAGTTTACGAACAACGCGACAGGCATCTAGTTTAGGAGGCTATGGTCGAATCATGTTCTTAGACTGACATGGGACATGACTCGGCAATGATTTGTTTAACAAAGCAGTATTAAGTGTACCTTTTGACATAGGAATTATTGCTAGCGCTCGAATAATTTTGCTGCCGACTGTGCTGTCATCAACTGGATAGATTGAATGATACACTCTGACTGAAACAGCCAGACGTGATGAATTGAAAAATTTTAGGGCTCCATCAAGATAATGCAAGACAGCATACACGTTTGGTAACTAGTCGGAAGATTTTACAAGTGGGATGGAATATACAGTCAGTAACAAAAGTGTCAGAACACTAGCAAAAATTCCTATGCAAAAAAAAGTATATTTCGTACGGTTTTGTTAAATATATCCTTGTCGAATCCTCTTCTTAGTATGTCTAAGAACATGATTCGATAATGATTTATTTAACAGAACCGTATGAAGTGTACTTTTTTACATAGGAGTTTTGCGAGTGTTCCGACACTTTTGTTACCGACTGTACTATAGTCGGCAGAAAAAGTATCCGAGCACTACCAAAAATTTATTTGTAAAAAAGGTACACTTAATACTGTTTGTTAAATAAATCCTTGTCAAATCATGTTCTTTGACTGAGTACATGATTCGATAAGGATTTATTTAACAAAACTGTATTAAGTGTACTTTTTTTATAAGAATTTTTGCTAGTGCGCAGATACTTATGCTGTCGACAGTACAACGCATCCCTTATTTTCCAGTTTTGAAACCTTCAGATTATTACTCATTGCGATCTTTAAAGAATATTTTTAGACTGCTAAATCTTTACTTAAAATGAGGATATCAAAATGACATGGATCAATGTTTTGTTAGCGAAGATCAGAATTTTTATTAGCGTTTATCTTGATTTTGCTGCGGCAAATAGATAGCAAAAAGAAATTGAATTAAAATGGAGAATATATAATTCAATAAAATATTTATGCACTATTAGAAAATCTTCTTTCATTTTCACGAAAAATAAAGTCAAATTACTTTCCAAACAAACTATTATTATTATTATTATTATTATCGATGTTATTGTTATTATTATGCTAAATACTTTTTCTAATTTTACACCGTGAGAAGCCTAAAATTGACGAATTTTATTAAAACACGTTTTATCCCGAATAAAATCCATCACAGAAATAAAATTAAACCTTTTCAAATAAAATTTTATTAATTTTTTCTAAAACTTGTATCTATGTCTTAACTTGTATCTATGTCGATTTTAACAGCGTAATAGAAACAACTATTTTGGATATTATTTGGTGTTTTATCTACATAACTTTCTCTTACGCTGCATTTTAAAAAATATTGAGAAAAATCAAATACTCTCTATAACAAAAAAAAGTCGCACCAAGAAGGAGTTATCCGAATGGGACAAAAATTGGTAGATATCATGTACACGTGGAAAAAAGCAATTGATTGCAGTTTCAGAAAATTTGAAGGATTTAATCAAGAGAAAGGGTCATACAAAGTAAACAAGTTAATAACGCGTTGGTTCCACTTCTGACCGTTATATACGCAGTTATTCGGCTTGGTACTAATTGATAGAGTTGGCAAATGTGCTTCTGTGAAGTATCGTGCCAAATTCTGCCCGATAGGTAAGTTAGATTGGCAAAATCCCAAGTATATTGTAGGACCCTTTTTATGATGCTCCAAATATCCTCAGTGGAAGAGAGATCCGGGGACTGGGTTCAACCCCATTCACTGAGCCGCCTATTAAGGGTCTTTGAAGTCAATGAAGTACCAGCTGCACGTAGGATCAACGGTAATAGTGAATTGGAGCTTTGAGTATCACTTTCTATTGACCGGTTCTCACTTTCTGTCCTATCTTTCGGCCGACCACTTCATGACGCTGTGTTCGACCATGGTTCACCCCTTCCTGTCAATATAATCTAATAGTGGTACCGCTCCTATCCAATTGTCAATACATTCATTGATTAGACCAACCGGCTACTTTGAGCACAACTACACACCACACTCAAATGCTGACATCTGCGCATGTTTATTGTGCACTTGTATGCGAAGCATGGTGACTGTCTTTTTGAGTAGACAGAATAAAATTCTCGAAGAATTTATGAACTGAAATCAAAATTTCTCATTTTTAATATTCTGTCAATTGCGCAGTTTAGATGCGCTGCAGCATCGAATGCTTATTCGATGGCAGCCAAACTTTAAAATTTTGCATTTTTTATCGAAACCTGCACACAGAAAAAAAAGTTGTCAGTTGACAATACAGAATTGACTAACCCAAACAGCTGACTAGGAAACTTCAGTTAAAACGTGAACTAGCTGAACTAGTCTCCAAAACAATACCCCAGACTAGGAAGGTTAATATTATCAGATAAAGCCTTCTTAACTCATAATATTAACCTTCTTAGTCTGGGGTTTTGTTTTGGAGACTAGTTCAGCTAGTGCACTTTTTAACTCAAGTTTTCTTGTCAGCTATTTGGGTTAGTCAATTCTGTATTGTCAACTGAACTCTTTTTTTTCTGTGTGTGTATGTATGTCAATTTGTCTCCAGTTTGCATTACTCCTTCTTGGCACGCGTTGTTTTAATTATAGAGTATATTAAGGTATAAGAAAAGTACTGTTTATTAATATACTTTAAAAACAGTTCAAGTTAGTATTATAAGCAGTTTTATTTGGCATAAAATTTTATGAGGGAGCCGTCGACCACTCAGTCGCACGACTAAATTATTGACACTTATATTAATAGAAAAACTAAATTTGTTATACAAATTAAAAGTTATTCTTGACGAATTTTGCTCACACCACTCTTTGAATTTTAAGAATATTGGTGAATATTTTAACGAGGCAAACTCATTTTATTTTGAAAAAAAAAATTGATTTTCCAAAAATTAGTCTTTTGTTGCTGTTGTTGTTGTTAACATATATATCAGACGTGTATGATTGATTCTTGGTCCGCTTCGTGTATATGATTGATTGGAGGTCGTCTTCAAGATGAGAACGGATAGCACTTGATCGGATTAAAACGCAAAGATTTGGAAAGACAACCTTTGCCAGCGTGGAAATAAAATGCTCCCTCCAACGAACGCAAACGTTTAGCTGAATGATGACAAAACCACCCAGGCATGGAATTCCCTATTTTTTTTTTAAGTTATGCTGATAAAAGATATACGCATATATCAATCACTAACAACTTGATTTTTGATCTCGCGTGACAACGAAACACGTATTCATTGCTAAAAACAACGTTAAAAATTGGTCTAAAATAATTTTTCTACTGTATAAGTAGAATAAATTAATTATTTTTCCTAAGCAGTTTTTTGGACTTGATAAAATTTACAAAACACTCCAATCAGTTACATTCGATAGAAAAAAATTTTGTACTTAATTTTGGACAGAAATATATATTGTCTATAAAGTAAGTGTACCCACATATAGTGAACGTAAATTCAACGTATTATTGAAAACACATAACACAATTTTTAGTTAACTTTCAATTAATTCACTTCAATTTTTAGAAATTCCATGTATAGTCTGTATATACTGATTTCTATCGTAGAAGAATGTTAAATACTTTTCATATATTATTTACGGAACATGCAGTAATTAGTATAAATTAATTTATGCCCATTATATATATTTATATATATATATATATATATCTATATATATATATATATTGTTTTAATCTGACGATGTTAAATTTTACCTACCAGCAATTTTGCCTATAAACACAATGTACTTGAAATATCTTGAATACACCTGTACACATAGCCTTCATAGGATTTTTATAAAAGAGTTTCAAGTATTATTACCATTTGATGTAGAATTTAGAATACCAACTTTGGACATACTGCTAGAATTTATCAGTTTCAACTTATTTACCGGTTTTAAATGTATAATCTATTTGAAGTTAAATGAGTATAATTTTACATATGTTACGGTAAAAGTTATTAATCCGGGGATTATGCATAATCACCGGTGATTATGCATAATCAACGCTAAGTTTTGAGGAATGTGATTAATTATTCAATATTTACCACATTTACCGGTTACTTTATAAAATCCTCAACGCATAATGGGGAATGTGATAAATTTTGTTTCATGCATTTTGAAATAGATGTATTCAGGTTTTCTTTCATGTACGCAAAGCGTACAGACGTGCGCAAAACTGGCTGCTGCAGTACAAAATTTTGCATATTTTTTTCAGATTGATGCATTTTGAGATAAGGTTATCCAGTGATTTTTTGGTTGTTTTCATGTACGCAAAGCGTGCAGACGTGCGTGATACTGGCTGCAGCAGTACAAAATTTTGCATGTATTTCAGATTCATGCAATTTGAGATAAGGGTATCCAGTGATATTTTTTCCATGTACGCAAATCGTACAGATCGTGCGTGATACTGGCTGCTGTAGTAGAAAATTTTGAATGTTTTTCGGATTGATGCATTTTGAGATAAGGGAATCCAGTGATTTTTTTTTCGTGTACGCAAAGCGTACAGACGGGCGTGATACTGGCTGCTGTCGTAGAAAATTTTGCATATTTTTAAGTTTCATGCATTTTAAGTACAATTTTGTACCGCAGGAACTAGTATTAAGCACGTCTGTACGTTTTGCGTACATGAAAAAAAATCACTGGATACCCTATCTCAAAATGCATGAAATTAAAAAATATGTACAATTTTGTACTGCAGCAACCAGTAATAAGCACCAGTATTACTTACGCTTTACGTACATGAAAACCGAAAAAAAAAATCACTGAATACCCCTATCTCAAAATGCATGAATCGTAAAAATATGCACAATTTTGTATTGCTGCAACCAGTATTACGCACGTCTGTACGCTTTGCGTACATGGAAACAAAAAAAAAAAGTCACTCGATACCCATATGTCAAAATGCATGAAATTCATAAATATGCAAAATTTTGTACAGCAGCAGCCAGTATTACGCACGTCTGTACGCCTTGCGTAAAAGAACTAAACAAAAAAATATTTAAAAAATTAAAGAACATCACTGGATACCCCTTTCTCAAAGCGCATGTATCTGAAATGTATGCGAAATTTTGTGCTGCAGCACTGTTAAAATAACCGGTAAATGTGGTAAATATAGAATCATTCATCACATCACCCAAATTTTAGTGGTGATTATGCATATTCACCGGTAATTATGCATAATCCCTAGATTAATCACTTTCACCGTAACATATATATAAATATATATATATATACATATTCGGTTTAAATTACATTTTCTTCTTCACAAAAAGTATCTTAATATTTACAACTTTTTTCTATATAACAGACTTCGATATTTTTCAGTTTTTAATCACATTAAACGTTCATACGTTAATATATATACAGGATGATTATAATTAAAGTTACAATTCCAAAACACTATAATTTTAAAACTACTCATCAGAGCGATTTGTTATTTTTCCAGAGTAATCGTGAGGCAATGAAATTTTGTTTGGCATAAGGGGAAAAAAAGTTCCAAAATGTGTCGTTATGTAAAGTATTACAAATCCGTAAAGTATTTGTTTAATAAAGCTCCTCTTTTTCTCTTTTCACTATGACTGTTACACTGTAAACACGTATTCTTGTCTTCTTGCTAAAAAAAAAATTGTAGTAAACCCTTGAAGTCTATTATTTACTGCTATTCCATTGTGTTGCTAACAACATTCCTCTGTTAGTCCATTTAGGAGTTTTCCCTGACATTTCCCTGACAGCGCCATCTATAGGAACATGTTGGAACTACTTTTTTCCTCCCCCAAACAAACTCTCATTGGCTCACGATTGCTCGTTTAAAATACCAAATCGCTCTGATGTTTTAAAATTATAGCGTTTTGAAATGGTAACTTTAATTATAATCACCCTGTATATACGGTTTATGCTGCATTTTCTTTTTTACAAAAAATTCTCTGAATATTTAAATTTATATATATATATATATATATATATAACAGAATTCGATGTTTTTCAGCTTTTAATCACATTAAACGTTTATATGTTAATATATATATATATATATATATATATATATATATATATATATATAATCTTTCTTCAACGTAGAAGTAGACTCGAATAATTTATGCGCATGTAAAACCGATTCAGTCAGAAGTATACATTCGTCGAATACGCTTCATTGCTTCTTTCGTAAGTATTTCATTGAGACAATTTTCATCGCTCTCTGCTGTTTGACAAATTAACGACATGGGAACACCCGTAGTTTTTTGGAATTTCATTCCGTATGCACACGATTCTGCAGTTGTTTAAGAGAAATAACTAAATTTATTTTTTGAAGACCCATTTCACAGAGCATTCGAAAGTGAGATAAAGGGAACAGATGATGGTTGTAGACATAAAAAAAAGAGTTTCTACCATGAAATACCTAAAATTAAATAATTTTATTCTTGTGCCAGAGAAATAGTTGATAATCGAAATTCCTGAACTAGATTAGATCTTCACAGGTATATCATTAATCTTTATACCGTCTCATATGAAACCATTAAATAATATAATTTATCAATGTAATTATTTTGTAATATAATTTATCAATGGTACATAAATTTTATTTATTTGCGATAATAATCGTTCTGTTTAAAATTTTTCAGTAACAGCAAAAAAAAAAAAAAAAAAAAAAATAATAATAATAATAATAATAATAATAATTTTAAGGAAAAAAACAAAACAAAACATGAATTTCATGCTGTTTATTTAAGTATTTTCATACTTTTAACGCATGACTAAACACTTCTTTGCATCGGTTTTTCTTTCTGTTATTTGCTATTTGTTCGCATGAAGAAATAGTTCAAACTCGGTATTCTTATTATGTACTACTTATGGATGCTACATTAAACATTTCATAGAGATTAAGCAAACGGTTCGTGTACAGGGTGTACCATAAGTGTTCAAATTACGTTTATGGGCGAAATTTAAAATAAGAAGAGTTTAACGTCTATAGGCTAAACTAAACAAAACGAAATGATTACATATATATGTTATATACATAAAAGTATGTATCATGTAAAACATGGTATGAAAATAATTCACCGTTCTTTTAAAGGATCACAGAAAGAGCTAGAATTTAGTGAGACAGTACTTGGAAATTTATGGATTCACGTTTTGATGTGTGTTACTAATATAGGATAATATTTATGTGTATAATGTGGTGTGTGCATAATTTTTAGGAAATACACAGGGCTGCCAACAACTAGGCGAAAACATTAATTTTTATTGATTGTATTTAGTGAAAGTGCTTTACTATAATGCTTTACCATGTCCAGGAAAACGGTTCAGGAATTAAAATTAATTCATTATATCCATGTGGTAAATAAACTATTTTTTAAGCTAAATATTCAGCGTTTTTTTTTTCTTTGTATATATTCATGTTTTGGGGCTCCCTGAATTTTGACGTCAAATTTTTCACATTTGAGTTTTGTCTATGTCTCTTTGCAGAGTAATTTAAAAACATATAATTTCAGGAAATTATTTTTTTGTATTTTGTAGTTAATGTGAGGTTGTTACTTGAAACGTTTGATCAAGGTTGATAAGTTTCAAAGAATGGTGCGGTTGAAAGTTGCGTGAATAATTTGGAATGAATATTTTAATTTTAAAATAGCCTGGAATTCTATATAAAGATAGGTACAATATTCAAACGGGGGTTAAAGAAGGCGGTAGCCCTCCTCACACATGACTATGTGTCAAATAAGGCTGCTCCGAAGCCTCATTTGAGTTTTTTTTTAATACAGGATTATATAACACATATTAAATATCTCGTTATTTTACACCTAATCTCCAATCTGTCATTATAGTATTGAATTTCAGAGTAAGAGAAATTCGTGTAAGTGCCATATAATATAATAGTTATACCTTTTTATCTTAATGTAAACCAAAAATGCTAAAACAAAACTTTAATAATTTATAATTATGTATTTTTTAAGACACATTTTAGTGATTTTCCTGAAAATTATGGTAATAAGTATATATAAAAAAAAAAAAAAAAAAATTCTAAAGGTTTTGATTTCATTTCAGGTTTCCTGTATTTTTTTCCCTCTCTTTCTCTTACCCATATATATAGTTTAAAAGTATTGTTTTTCGATTAAGCTTTCGAAATTAATTGTCTGTTATATTTACACGTTTTGTGTCACTAGGAATCCAAAAATTTTGTTTTTAGCGGTTGGTCTTCGTGCGTGTCTTTTACCAGTATATCTCAAAAATAGATTATATCAGGAAGTCCAAACACGGAATTCTAAATATGCATCATATACGGATGCTACACTAAACTTTTCGTTCAGATTAAGCTAGTGGATTGTATACAGGGCTATCCAAGAGAATTCAAATAAATTGGGCGAACTTTTTGGTAGGTGCAAGGTCACATCTGTAGTATTGTTCTAGCCCCGATCGAAGCAAAAAAACCATGATGAGAAATTAAATACAATATTAAATTAAATCCTCATGGAATCTAGAGAGAAAACTAGAAAAAAGCATAGTAGCCACATGTAAAACATTTAACACAAAATGGAGAAAATGATGATGGCAAAAACAAAAACAAAAAATAAATGAAATTAAAAATAAAAGCTTTGCAATCATCAGTTAATCGATAAAGAATGAACGACTGAGCGTTTTCATTAACGATAAAAAACACAGAGTAATTATTTATTGAGTTAGTGAAAATATTTTAAAGTTAATTAAAGTTTAAAAAAGTTAATTGTTAATTTAACTTGTACGTATATATATACATATATATATATATATATAATGTAAACTGTGTTTCTTTGGTTAAATAGTAAAAAGTGTTTATATTTGCATTCTGTGGTTATGAAATACTTTCAGTTTTCATTGATTTGGTTTGTAGGTTTCTAAATTTTAAGTTTTCATAGAAAAGCGGGCAAAAATTAGCGTGATTAAATAAAGTCAGATTTAGACTAAAATGTAAATTCTGAGGCATGCTTTTAAGTTTAATATCATATGATCTGAACTAACCAAGTAAAGAATATAAATTTTAAAACTTGATATTTAAAAACTGTCTGTATATATGATTCAGTATATTCAATAGAATACAGCTAGTGTATATTTTTACTATTACTAGATTAATTCGAACAGCAGTAGTTACAAAATTTATATGAAATTTAATACTTTTTTAACGAACTTACAAAGTATTTTTAATTCAAACAAATATGCGCATTAGAGAAATTCTTTATATATATATATATATATATACAGTTTTTTTAATTCAAAAATTCTGCAGTTCATATACAATATGTATTTTATTTTTTAATGTATATGCTGCAAGTTTCTTAGATTATAAATATGACCATAATCTATGCGATAAAAAAAAAGATAGATAAATGTACTAATGTTTTAATTTAGTGTTCCTATAAACCAGTGGTATGTACATTTATTGGTTTACTAAATACGTATAAAAATATTTTTAACGATATGTAGGATGTGTACATATATATAAACGAAAACTACATTTCAGACATTAATGTAAAACGAAAACATTTAAAAACCGCATTTTTCACAGTGTTTTTGTTTACTATTACTTGTTTTCTAAATGCAATAAATAAAGATAAATTTATAAAAAAAAAAAAAAAAAAAAAAAAAAAAAATCATAAAATAAAAAGCACAGAGTTTTATTTTTAATTTTCTGTTTATCTTCAAATAAATAATCCATGATTAGAAAGAAAAAAAAAATCATACACAAAACATTAATTTTATACATATAATAATAATAATAATAATATTATTATTAAAACTTTCTTATGCAATGAATTTTGTACATATTTATTT
This sequence comes from Salticus scenicus, assembly GCA_963930645.1. Classification (NCBI taxonomy): domain Eukaryota; kingdom Metazoa; phylum Arthropoda; class Arachnida; order Araneae; family Salticidae; genus Salticus; species Salticus scenicus. The sequence goes on along the minus strand of OZ005656.1, from coordinate 275,284,797 downwards.
ATTTGACAAAGTACAATTATGGAAAATTCATATTCAGAAAAATATCATGAAAAATAGTTTTCAATAAGATTTGAAATAAATGAAACGAAAACAATCTCGAAAAGGAATATATGAATACATCTTTTGTTTTTGGGTTTGATAGAAGAAAGGATCGGCTTACGTTGCTATATTTATGCTTTGATTATTCAACTGTGGTTTGACTTTCAAATATATTGCTTTGAATATTAAATTAGGTAAATAGATAAAGTCTGTAAAAACTAAGTCTGTACGTTTTTTTTTTCATCATTTATTTTTCCTTTTTCTTTTTAAATATAAGTTTATTTACAGAGATATATTTTCTATTTTTATTTCAATTGCTATAAAAAAAATCTGGAGTGACTCCACTCGACTTTCCGAACATTAAGTAACTAACAGTTTTGTAGATAAAATAAAGAAAGAGGAATTGCTAAACAAACAAAAGAGAGAAAACCATAATAGAGTGTTTTTTTCTCCATATATCACACGAGGTTTTATTTAACGCTACTGAACTTTGAGCCCTTAGATCATAATGATAAAGAATTTTTCGTTTTGTCCCTGTAAAAATCTATAGATGCTAGATTCACCAAAATGCTTATAGTCAGTGCAACAGTGATTTATAATATTCATACAAATTTTCAGCTCAATTGAATAAGGCGTTTAGATGCTATCGCACTTTTAAACATTTGGTCTCATAGGCCATAATGATAAAGAATTTTTCTTTGTGTCCCTGTAAAAAAACTGTAGTGCTAGATTCACCAAAATCTATACAGTTGGTGCAAATGCGACCTATAACATGTGTACAATTTTTTTGCTCAGATTAATAAGGCGTTTAGACGCTATCACACTTTTAAAAATTTGGCCCCATTGGCCTTAATGATAAAGAATTTTTCTTTGTGTCCCTGTAAAAAAACTATAAGTGCTAGATTCTCCAAAATCTATACAGATTGAGTATCTGTGACCTATAATATGGGTATAAAATTTTTGCTCAATTGAATAAGGCGTTTAGATGCTATCGCACTTTTAAGATTTTGGTCCCATAGGCCATAATGATAAAGAATTTTTCTTTGTGTCCCTGTAAAAAAACTATAAGTGCTAGATTCACCAAAATCTATAGGGTTCGTACTATGGTGACTTACAATATACGTACCAACTTTCAGGTTAATCGAACAAAGCCTTTAGACGCTAGCGTGTTCACAAACATACACACATACACACATACACACATACACACATACATCATCGTAAAAATAGTGAAAACGGACTCAGGGGACCTCAAAACGTATAGAAACATCAAAATCTCGAATTCGGATTTTTGACATGATTACAATACTTTCCTCACTATAGTGTTCGGAAAGTAAAAATAACTCTAATTAGTATTATATATAGGTAAAAGTTTTTTTTTCTTTTAAGCTGTTTACATTATTTGTGTTTTAATTCACATTATGTAAACTTTTTAAAAATTTTCTAAATTCAGCATTAATTTTTGACTTAGGGTAAGTACACCAGTGATTGACACTTTTAGAGCAATCTCTGATGTTTTTGATGATCTAGTCATCAGAAAATATTTTTAGAAATCATAAGTTAGTACATATGGCATGAAAGACATTCAGAACCACATATATGTTAAAATATATAAATTTGATAACAATTATTTTTTTATGAATTTTTCTTTGACACTCAGTGTTCCAGTAATCGACTTTGTCAGTTTTTCATTTTAACAGTAATTGGCCCACTACGTTCCAATGTTTGACACTGCTAGTTATTCATTTTACCAGTTATTAGCACCCTATGCTCCATTGTTTGACATAAAATGTTTAAATTCTTATATGTAAAATATATGATTTTATTATTTTTCTTATTTATTAATTATTTCGTGATAGATGCCAATCATTGGAGCATGCCAATCACTGGAGCACCTACCCTACATTTCCATTTTTTAAAATTATTTTTGATATAGTTTTAGATGATTTTACCAATTGGTATTTAAATATTTTAATGTACGAATATAATTAAACGAAAAAAAAAAAATATATATATCAGCTTTTTTCGAAAAAAAAAAAAAATTCATTATTAATTTTTAATTTCAAAATTTTAAAGTTAATATATATATAGTCGGTAACAAAAGTGCCCGAACACTAGCAAAAATTCCTATATAAAAAATGTTGAGTTAATACTGTTTTATTAAATAAATCCTTGTCGAATCATGTTCTTAGTTAGTCTGAGAACAGGAGTCGACAAGGATTTATTTAGCAAAACTGTATTAAGCGTACTTTTTTTATATAGGAATTTTTGCTAGAGTTCGGATACTTTTGTTACCGACTGTATATATAAGTAATTTTTGTGATAAGATTTATAATAAAAATCTTTTAAATGAAGTTTATGAGGATAAAGCAAAAAATAAGAAACATGGAACATTTTAAACTAGACGCAATTACGTAAAAATTTGTTTTGAGAAATTTCAGTATTGCTTCACTAATATAAACGCGTATAACGCAACAAAAAGTAATGGAAAATGAAAAAAAAAATATTTTTGCCACACGTTAGAACTGTTATACGGTTTCATATTTTAGTAAAATCGAAGTATTGAACATTTAATTTAAATTTATCATTTCAGAAGTCCAGCCTGACCTTAATTAGCGGGAAAATATTAAGTTATATTTCCCGCTACAAAAATAAATACTTAATTAAAAATGTAGTGAATCTGCAGATCAGGAGCCTCCACGTCCAATTTGTATCATTGATTACTCAGTAGATAAATTTTATTTATTCCATATAATTTAAAATGATTATATATACATATCTACAATTATTATTATTATTAACTCGCAACATAACCATATACATTTCTAAAAGAAACTGCCGTTTCCCTGAATTCCCCGTCAGTCTCTATCTTTTTCTTCATATTATTATTATTATATATATATATATATATATATATATATATATATATATATATATGATAGAGTTTGCTATTAAAAATTAGGAATTTATTGTGAAAGAATAGTACAGTCGGTAACAAATGTCTCCGAACACTAGCAAAAACTCTTATTATAATATTCCACCCTTATTATTATTATTTTTTTTTTTTTACAGTTCATTATTTATAACCAACTGTAAAAATTACAGCTTTTTTTCAACAAAAAATTGATAAAATGCCATTCCACGTCAGTAAAAATTACATAACATTTATTTCACAACATATTGTTTTAATACAACAGAATATATTGTCATTTCTTCTACCAGCACACTTTGCGATAATATTCCACAGAAATGTTTTACATTGCAAAGTGGTAATTAAATATGTAACATTAAGCTTACTCAAAATTTAGTCCGATCTTAGCAACAAGTTTTGCTAGTGCACATGAAAAGAAGGGTTATAACTGACGAGAAAAAAAATGAATAAAAAATATATATACATTAGTAATTAGCGTTCTTTTGTAAATAGGATTCTTATATACTCAAAATGATTATCATTGATTAGCTAATACAAGAAAAAAAAAGGGGGAGAAAGAAAAGAAAAGAAAGAAAGAAAAAGATCGTATGATTAATTCTTTACAAGTTGAAGAAAATGTTGAACGATTTTCTCGTTTATAATCACATTTGCATATACCATAATTTCAATCAAAAAATTACCTTAACAGTTGTCAGATATGACAGCACCATAATGTTTACTTAGGTTTCCGTTATTTCAGATTATGTCAATTATGATTCTTTTATTATTTAATATTGCAAAAAAAAAAAAAAAAAGTTTCATGATTTTCCTTTCTATTAAAGTTTGTAGGGAAAATAATTCCCTTCAATATTCATTTAAAGAATTTGTTTTCAAAAATTTTAAAGTATTTTCTGAAAAGGCATTCTCATTTTTTATTGCCATTTTTTTTTTTTTTTTTTTTTCACAAAACTTTAAAATTTTTATATTTACTTAAATTGTACTTACTCTAAGCTTCAAGGGAAAAAATAAAAAAATATGTCTATGATGAATTTTTAATAAGTTAAAATTAAATATTATAGACGTGAAATTGAAATTAAAAAGTAAAATAGGGAAAGAATAGCATTTTACAATATTTCTTATATACATTTTTATAAGAAAAAAGAAATAATAATTTTAAAGCATAATGATATTAAAGCTAAAGTTATTTATATATATATATAATTAAAATTAACTAATTATTTTACATGTACAAAAATGCCAAAAAAAAAAAAAAAAAAAGAATCTGTTAATGTATATGTACAGAGACATGTATATATATACAACCCGCGACAAAAAGATAGGTACAAAGGGTTTTTTCTTTGATTTTTCATAAAATAACATTATCTAAATTGTGCTTATCATTTATTATTATCATAAAATAAAACTATTCTCAGACTAATTTTTTTAAGACTAATTTAGAAAAGTTTTAAGACTAAAATTTTTCTAATTTAAGACTACACACCGCGACAAAAAGATAGGAACAAAGGGTTTTTTAAATTTTTCATACAATAACATTATCTAAATTGTGCTGATCATTTATTATCATAACAAAATATTATCATATAAAAAACATATTAAATATTTGAATCCTATTCAAAATATTCATATTCAAAAATTAAAAAAAAAAAAAAAAAAAAAAAAAAAAAAAAAACTTTGTTCCTATCTTTTTTGTCGCTGTGTGTAGTCTAAAATTAGAAAAAAATTAGTCTTAATTTTCTTCTAAATTAGTCTTAAAACTAAAATGAGTCCGGAAATAGTGTTGTTTTATGATAATAATAAATGATAAGCACAATTTAAATAATGTTATTTTATGAAAAATCAAAGAAAAACTCTTTCTACCTATCTTTTTGTCGCGGAATGTTTATATATATATATATAGAGAGAGAGAGGGATGTCATAAGTAAATAGACACCCTAAATTTTATGAACATTAGTGAATTTCGAGGTAACAACTGATATAATTTTATTTATTTATTTATTTTATTTTACTTTTGCAGGTTTGTATAAAGTAACATATTGTCAAGCTCGTAAAATATGTCTCGAAACCTTCGTTCAAAAGAAATAAGTGATTTTAAACGAGGAGGGAGAATAATTGTACAATGTGAAGCTGGTAAAAATCAGAAGCAAGTCGCCATAAAGCTGAAGATCAAGCGGAGCTCTGTCAAGCGGGTTATTGTACAAGTCAAAACTGACCAAAAAAATAAAAACTGTTAAACCCCGTTCAGGTCGACCTGGACCAACAACACGTCAACTGAGGGCTGCCGAAAGGATCGTCGAAAATAATCCTCGTTGCAAGACTGCAGATGCGCTTGCACAGATTAATGTGAGTCACCGTAGGGTTGTCAGATATCCTCATAAGTTAGGATATCATGAAAGAGCTGTTAGACGCAAGCCTCTTCTCACTGCAGCTAATATTAAGAGAAGAAAAGAATGAGAAACTGCAATATCCAAACATGATTTGACATTTTGGCAGAATGTCATCTTCTCATATGAGTCCACTTTTGCTCAGTTTTCATGTAGCGGACTCACACGGATCTGGTGACAAACCACACAAGAATTTAGCTTAAATCGATTACAACCAACCATGGCGGATTTTCCATTCTCATGTAGGGTGTAATTTGAAGCAGTGTAAAATCAGAGCTGTTGGAATGTGTGGGTAATGTTATTAGTGAAAAATACATTTCCATATCGGAGAAGGGGCTTTTGCCAATATTCTCAAGTGGGGTACTGAATAAATCATTGACTCTTTTCATGAAAGATGACGCTCCTTGTCATATGGCTAGAAGGACCAAAGAATGGGAAGCAGAACGTTCGAAAGCATCCATGGCCCAGTCAGTCACCGGAGATGAACCCCATAGAACACGCATGAGCTCTTCTCGATCGTGAAGTTAAGCGACGTTCACGACAACCGAATCCTCGTAAAGAACTTTTGTAATGTTTACGTGAGGAGTGAATTAAAATTCCTCAGGCTAAGATAGCAGAATTCTTTGGCTCCATGCCAGATAGAGTAAAGGCTTTGAAAAAAACAAGCGGGGGTCCAACTAAGTTTTAACATACATATTTTGTTTTTGTATCAAGTAGATACTATTAAATAAATAACATTGTTTAAAAATCATGGTGTCTATTTACTTATGACATGTCTCTGTACATATATATATATATATATATATACATATGCAGTGAAACTCGCTTAAGAAGTTTTCGAAGGAAATGGTAAGAAAAATCTTCTTAAACTAAAAAATTTCTCAAGCAGGAAGACTAATAATAATACTGATAATAATAATAATAATAATAATAATAATAATATTGAAATTTAAAAAGAATTATTCAAGATTTGTTTTTTTTTAAAGCATGCGTATACTAATATATATAACAGACGAATTTTACTATTTAATTTGCACAAATAAAAAAGTTGGTAACAAATTAAAATTAGCATACGTACCTCACTTCCATTTATTTATTTAACTTAATGTTTGATGATAAGACATTTTTCTTTTTAACATTCATTGATATTCTTTTTACAGAAAAAATCGTGTATAGTATTGTGTTTCAACCGTTTTTCAGCAATCCGTAATTGAAAACAGTGAAACAGACTTATATATTTGAATACTATTTCTGGTAATACTTTTCACCGCTATTGTTGATATTTTAAAGAAATCTCTCTATTTTGCACCGTATTTCACATTCTTTAGTTAAATCATATTTATTAAATGTACTTTTAACTTCGACCTCCCATTCTCTCTTTGATCTTAAGAAAAAAAAAAAAAAAAAATTACAGAAGAGACAAAATAAAATAAAAATGCTAAAATTTGAACGTAAAATTGGCAATGTAAAAAAAAAAAAAAACACTTAGTAAACTAGAAAAAAAATCCTCAAAAGGAAGATATGAGTATTGTAGAAATTTGTTATTGAAAATTTGAACTTCTTAAACGAGAAAACATCATATATATACATATATGTGTGTGTGTATGTGTGTGTGTATGTGTATGTGTGTGTGTATGAGTGTGTGTATTATTGAAAATGCATGAAATATAACTATGACAGGATAACTCAAAATTATCTTATGTATCCCAATTACTATTTTAAAAAGATAAGTACTGATCCAAAATAGTAACTTAATGCGCACAAATAGATCTGTGGTTATGTAGATTTTCCAGGTTGTTAATTCTTCCAAAACTTAGAAAACATTAAAAATGAGTGCATTATTTAAAGCTCATTTGATAAGCATTTCTGCAATTACTTTAAAAGGTTTCAAACTCTGTTCTTTAGTTTGAATATGTTACTTTAAAACAGTATGCAAATTAAGTAAAGAAATTGCGCATATGGTCTCTTTTAAAAATAACTTTTAAAAAGAATGCGAAAAAGCATTTTTGTTTGTTTGAATATCTTAAAAATGCATAAGAAATTTATTGAATTGAACATTTTCATAGGAATGAAAATGAAATCTTTTTAACTCTGATTTTTAAAAAGTATTTTTTCTTACGTTGAACACCTTGAATTTCATTAAAAATAAAATATTTAAAAATATTTTAGAATAAATTAATTGAAATAGATAATTTATCAATATTTGTAGATTTTGCTTATACATATGTAGAAAAACCTTTCCAATTTTGCACAAAATAATAATGAAAATCATCCATAGTTATACACAAAATTATTTATTTATAACTTTTTACACAGATAAATTTAAAATACTATATGCCATTTTTATTGGCCACACATCGCCTTGTCTTTTAGTTTATTTATTTATTTTTTTCCTCCTGTATCAGCAAGCGCGCTTTGTATAATAATAGGTTTATTTATTTTATTTTTTTACTTTATTTTATATTCAGTGGAATTAATTAAAAATTGAACTAATGACTTCCAGTGTTTGATGAATTTGCTTGCTTTGAGATGATCTAAATATGATTTGGCCATTTTTAGAAAATGTGCATCTGACTGTCTATCTGTCGGTATATATGTGTGGCAAAATTTTTCTCAACAGTACCTAGAGCATTCTACTTAATGTATGTCTAATGCATAGAATATCTTAAAAAAGACATATTTGGTTGCACCTTGGCATAAACTGGTACGTATCAATTTTTAATGAATGCCGTTTAACTGGTGGCATTGCCATGCCCCTGTTTTACCTGAATTTTAGCATGACAGTATAGAACTAAATTTTGAATAAATATCCAAAATTAGGAACTTTTTAACTAATTTTGGGATATACAGTAACCGCCGCTTAACAAGTTCAATGATTAATAAAATCAGCCGCTTAATCTTATCAGATTCTCAGTACCGATATCAAATCAATACAAACCAATTTTGAAACCGCCGCTTGATAAATTCAACATCGCCGGTGAATAAACTCAAGAATATCTCTTCAGCACAAAAATGCAAATTTTTATTTAAACTGTGACTTTTTATTTTTGAACTGAAAAAGAAAAGAAAATTCAGCAATCTCTCTGTTCTATCTCGTTCTTGAAAATTTTGCAATTAAAGATAAACACACCCCATCATTTGTTTTAGTAACAATTTCAAGGAATGCATTCTTCAGAGCGCGGTAATAAGTTACAAATTTGATTTGGTTCGCATGTAATATATATGTATATATATATATATATATATATATTATTTATTATTTATTAAAAGACATTTTCTAGTTCGTATTCTGAAAAAAACTAAAAAACAAGAATTTTAAATGGAAATATTTTAATTTTAAAAGAAAAGGGTGAACATATTGCAAAGTAATGATGATCTTTCTCAAATAAAAACGTATGAGAACTTGGGATGTGTTTAATTTACTTATTTTGAAGTGACAATTAATTAATTATCTGACAGAAGTTAATTATTATTGTTTATTAATTCCATTTTTGATACCTTTTAAATTTTTTTTTGAAATTCAGGGAAGCAATACCTATTTCTTGATTGCAGGAACGTTTGACCGCACATAAAAATCAGCCGCTTTATAAAATCATTTTGGCTCAGAATGAATGTGATTATAATAAGCGGCGGGCACTGTATATGTAAATGCTCATATTGTTACAATGGATTAAGTCTTTTCCCCTGCATTAATTATTCTAGTGCAGTGAAAGTAATTTTACAGGCAAAGTGAAAATAAAGAAACAGTCCATTCACTTTCTGTGAAGTCAGCGGTGGCGGCAAAGTTGGATATTAGGCGACCAATTATGTGCCTTGGCACCGATTTTTTTTTTTTTTTGAAAAATAGTAGATTAGGGTTTCCGAAGTTTCGAAACTCTCCGATGCACGGGATCCAAGTTCTAGAACTTTCCATGTCATATTGATCGGAATTGTTGTCAAACCCGATCGTCAAAAGTTATAAATAGGAGTGAGTTGACTTCATCCAGATAGAGTGAATTCTCTGCGAGTCAGTGTTGTTAAGAGAATTATTCTGAGCGACTGCGCTTTGGAGACCATGATCAGAGCGATTGAAATTATTTTGTGACCAGCGAAAATTCTTGCTCTCGAATATTTGACGTTATTTGGCGTAAAGAACTTTTCTTCTGGGATCGACTTCGAAATGATGTAGAAAAATGGTGTAGAGAATGTCATGCATAGGCAGCAAGAAAGGGGCCAAAATGACGAAGCAAAGGACGTCTGCAGCGCTATGATGTTGCCGTGTCTTTTGAGGGAATTGCTTTAGACATATTAGGACCACTTCTAAAGTAAACTGTTATATCCTAATGATAATGGTCTATTTCACAAAATGGTCTGAGGCTATACCCATACTAGATGAATAAGACTCCACTGTTGTGGAATACAAAAGACTCGGACAACATCTCTGCGTCTTGAATCCGATGGCATGGTTGAGTGATTTAATCGTACTCTTCTAAATCATCCACCTCTTTTTCTTTTCAAGAAACAAACTGACTGGGACTTGCACCTTCTTATGATTTTTCTTGCCTATTGAAGAGCTCTCCATGAAACCATCCGAAATGTTGTATGTAAGAACACTTCGCTTATTTTGTGATATCCTGTTCGGGTGACTATGTGATATGCCCTACTCGCCTAATGACTTCCTAGGAGATTTGTAGTTACGTTAGGAAAACATAAATTAGTACGCTCGCGAAAGGATTAAACTGGTGAGCGATCAAATGGAGGCACGCCTCGACTGAAATGCAATGGAAAATCATCTGAAAGAAGGTGACCGTGTGTAGTGTTACAACCCAAAGCACCGTATAGGTCAATGTTTAAACCTTCAGCATATGTGAAAAGGCCCATGCATCACAATTAAGAAACTAAACGATTTTATTATGAGAATACAGAAGTGGTCGAGTAGTAAGCCGAAAGTGATTCACAACGTTAAATAAGCCCCATGTTACGCATAAATCATGCAAAAAATGTAGAGAGATTGCACAGGACGTGTAGTTTTTGAAGAGGGGAGCAATATTACAAAAGATTAAGCTTTCGTTCTTCACCAATAGTTTTATTGTAGTGAAAATAGTTTTACAATGTTAAAATGAAGAGAAAAATCATTCACATTCACTGAAGTCAGAAGTGGTGACAAACTTGGAAACTTGGCAAACAAATTTGAAAAAAATAGTAGTTTAGGGTTCCTGAAATTTTGTAGCTCTCCAGCGCACGGGACCAAAAGTTCTAAAACTTTCCATGCTTTCCATGTCTTTCTGGATGAAATTGTCAGCAAGTACCGTCGGCAAAAGGTATACATAAGGTAAGAGTGAATTGTCATCTGCGAGAGAGAGAGTGAAGTCACTGCAAATCAGTGTAGTTTAGAGAGTTATTCTGAGCGATTACACTTTGGAGACTGTGCTTCAAGCGACTGAACTTCGTTCTTCAGCTAGCGTAAATTCCTGTTCTGGAGTATTTAACAGGATTTAACAAGGAGGAGGTGCCGCTCACCGCTCTAAGAGTGGTGTCGAGCGCTTCTAGCTATGCTAGGCCCCTTCTCCGGAACGTTTATTTAAAAAAAAAAAAAAAAAAAAAAAAAAAGGAAAAAATTACAAGGTTCGCCAGAACAATATTCCCGCGCGACATAGGGCGAAGTATTACAAATATGTATTAATTATTAACAAACTTAAAAATAAAAATAAATAAAAATTAAATACACTAAAGTAAGATTCGCCAGTACAGAGTACTCACGCGACAGGGGGCGAAATAAAATAAATCTTGAAAACTCAAAAGCACAATGAGCTAGAATTGAACAGGAAGGAGGGAGAATTGTTTACAAGTAAATCAGTTCGCCAGAACAAGGTTCCCACGCGACATAGGGCGAAGTTGGTTGTTTTAAGACATTTACAAACACATGAAGAAAGAATAGATAGGCTTAGGGCTAGTGGGTAGGTGAAAAGGATTATTTAACTTATGAGATTATTTACTACTTTTAATTTATTTAACTAGATAATTTTAAATGACTTAAGAAGAATTTAATTTGTTCTATTTGAAATATCTAAGAGTAATTCAAAAATTCTTTTTTGTTTTATGACAAGTGAAGGTCTTGTTAAAATATTTGTCAGCCAGTTGGCTGGTCAATTATTCGGATTTCTTAAGTGATAGGTTATTGTAAGCGGACAATGGAAATAGTAATGAAAGTAAGAACCGTCCTCTCCACAAGAACATAGGGGCGAACGTCGACGACGAAATCTGTGCAGATAAGCCGGAAAAGGGCCATGACTAGTTAAAAACTCTGTAATTTCTGGGGTAAGTACCCAATCATTGAGAGAAACATTTGGTATTAGAGAGAAAGTAATTCTGCCGTTGAGGGAATCTTCCCACCAAGACTGTCATTCCCGGAAAAGGAGAGATTTTAGTTTTCTTTTGACATAGGAAGGTGGGACTGGGAGAGAGTAAAGAGGAGTGTGTTCCTCTGTAGCAGCCTTGGCCAAGTCATCTGCACGTTCGTTGCCCACGACACCCCTATGGGCAGAAACGTGTGCCAGGGAAACTAAGGAATTAAGTGAAATTAGCAGTTGTTTTATTTTAATTACCTGAGGGTGTCTGCACCTGTAACTAATTATAGCCTGCAGACCCGAGAGACTATCACTAAAAATGGGAAGAGAAGTAAATTGATCTTTGTTGTTGTGAGCCCATTCTAGAGCTTTTTCAATAGCGAAGATTCCGCCTGAAAGACAGTATTATAGTCCTTAAGCCTGCAGGCCCTCTCATGGATAAAAATATTGCCCCTGAGGACGCAGAATGCTGCTGCGACTCCATGCTCAGTTTTAGAGCCGTCAGTATAGATTGCAACAGGAGCAGACGGAGAAAATATATTCTTAGAACTATTAACTAATAACGAGGCTACATCCTGAGCAGGGTGAATGTTCCAGTTAGGAGAATGGGATTGTATTAACATATTTTCAAAGTATTTATTAGCGATTGCTGAGTTATTAAGTTGAAGAATATTTACTTTACGATAACAATATTTAAGTTGAAGATGAGCAAGTGGGACCCCAGTGATGACTGAGAGGGCGTCTGTAGAAATAGTTCTATAGCCTCGCGAGATCTGTAAAAGAAACATTCTTTGAATTGAGTTAATTTTAGTGTTTCCCAATTGTTTTAAACCCCCGCCCCAGATGCCTGCACTGTATGTAATAATCTTGTCTATAGTAGTATTGTACCAGATTTTAAGTAAATTTGTAGAGATACCCCATCTTTTCCCTACCATTTTAGCTGAGTTATGATAAATTTTGAGACATTTTATTTTTAGATAATTTAAATGTTGAGTCCAACTAATGTTCTTGTCTATTGTAAGACCTAGTATCTTAAGATGGGGTACATGTCTAACACTGACGCCATCTATCCTCATCACCGGAGTCCTACGAAGAATTCTTGGTTTAGCGAAGGTAAGAGCTTGGGACTTAGAAGGGGAGAGTTTAAGGTTATATTTATGTAACAGGTTGCTAAAGAGAGAGAGGGCCATCCTGGCCTGACTCTCCAGTTCATCCCTCGTGCGACCCGAGACAACAAGCGAAAAGTCATCCGCATAAGCAAAAGTTTGAAAGCCAGCGATGTTCATACTTTCCAAGATGTTATTGGCGATCAGGTTCCACAGGATCTGACCCAAACAGGATCCCTGTGGGCAACACTTAGACTGTGGGAGGTCTTTCATTTCTGGACCCCAATTTATTGCAATTATTCTTTTGGAAAGATAGGAACTGATGACTCCCGCTATGTTACTCGGGCAATTAATTGCTTTGAGAGAGTTAAGGATATCGATCCATTCAATGTTGTCGAAAGCCCCCTGTATGTCAAGTGAGATCAGAGTGGTATACCGACTGGAATCAATATTAAAGGTGCAGGAGCTTATAATTTGTTGTAAAGCATGTTCGCATGATCTGCCCTCTCTGCCCTCTCTGCCCTCACCCGAATTGTGAGGGATGAAGAAGTGAATTTGTTTCCAGATGAAATTTTAATCTAGTTACAATCACTTTTTCTAATAATTTGCCTAAAGTTGGAAGGAGACAGATCGGTCTGTAAGAAGAGGGTTCAGAGGGAAGCTTCCCTTGCTTCAGAAAGTATACCACTTCTCCCCTGCGAAGTGTTTCTGGGAAGTATTGATGTTGCAGGCAGAGATTAGACCATTTGTGAAAAATATGTGGAAATGTTAGAAATGAGTGTCGGAGAATTCTAAAATCAATCTTATCAGGAGCAGGGGCTTTCTTGGCATTAAAGCTAAAAAGGGCTGACCGGACTTCCACTTCCGAAAAGGGTTCGTCTGGTTGGGCTGTGAAAGTGGGTTTTTCTATTGAGTGAAATTTACTGGGCGGAAAAAGAACTGATGTTAAATATTCCAGATTGTTTTCTTTAGAAGAATGAGCTGGGGGTCTTTCAAGCCCAAGCTCTGTAGGTGTAAAGAATTTATTGCTATAAAACTTTTGTGCAATGCCAAAGGTGTTTGCTTGTGTTGTACAGAAGTGTTTCCATGCGGAATGCTTTGCAGTGTTAATACGTTTTTTGAAGTTTGCCGAAAGTTGTTTAATTTTTAATTTATGTTGGGGTAGGTCTGTGTCATTAATAAATCTCTGTTGACGGCGAAGAGCTGTTAGATGGTTCCGCATGGCTCGGAGCTGGGGCGACCAGAAGTTATACGTGAATTGACGTCCCGACTTCTTTAGCCTGAAGACAGAAGCAGCTGTGGAGTGTAATGTATTTATGAGTGTGTTAGTGAACGTTTCCAATTGGTTGATATTGTTTATGGAATTGACTAAATTAGTTAGTTGCTCAGAAGAGTTTTTAAGTAATTTTGTGAATTTGTGGAAATTACCTCTTTTTGTATTAAATCTATCGGTAATTGAAAATATAAGTGTTGTGTCAATAGAAAAGGTGATGTAATTGTGATCTGAGCAATTGTGTGTATCTTGAACTGTCCAGTTTGAAATTATTGGAAACGTTCGTGGATTGACTAAAGTGAAGTCTGGCCAACCGCGAGCATTATTTTTCTGAAAGGTGGTTGACGTTATTGGCTTTACTCCTGCTGAACAAGTACTGTTTTCTTGAACTGTTCGAGAATATTTGTCGAATAGAGACGTTTGGGGCACGAGTGACAGCTTCATTGCCCCGCTTTTAGAACATTCGATCAAGTAACAGTACTATTGGATTGTTTCAAGAATATTCGTTGTAATCACAGTTTCGTTATGCTGATTCAAGAAGAATTGTTGAAAAAAGAGAATTCATCGACTAGAGTTTACCTGTTTTTTTATTAACTACTTTCTCACTCAAGAATGTCGCTCAAGTTTTCGTAAATATAAATATAAATATATATATACATATACGTGTATATATTTATGTATGTACGTATATGTGTCTATGTAAATATAGTTGTTGTTTTTTTTCACTTTTGTTTTCTCTTTTAATTTCTTAAATACATTGAATAAAAGTATTTTAATCCTAAAAATTTTCAATTTCTGATAATTTGAAATATTTTGTGCATGATTTGACCAATGTTTGAAAAGTTCTCTCTGTCTGTTTGTTTATCACTGTGTCTATCTTCTTGTCAGTAAAATTTTGGGCATCTACATACCATGGACGGAATTTTATCAAACTTGATGTTTATTTGGAATTTGAATTAATTTTTTTATAATAGAGCTTGCCATATATAACCCAACAGCTGCGCTACTATGCTGTAATTTCTCTTATTTATGGGAAGGTTATATCTTAACTCTTACAGTGTCGAAGCGCACAAAACTTTATATGTATGAGGCCCATATTAAAAGACCATCTAATTCGTGTATGAAATAATTGTCCAATGATGTAATAATTGACAATAAAATTTTAAGATGCCTGCAACATACGTGTTTCAAATAATCATTGGTATATAACAACATTTTTTAAAAATTAATTTCAATAAAATAGTCTGAAATTCATTAATATTACTAATTGATTTTGGGTAAAAACTACTTAAAAATTTGGTTTTACATGAAATATAAACAGCGGTAAATTTTAAAATGAAAGAAACCTAAATTTAACGTTACTGTTTATAGTTACAAAAAGCTTTATTACAGACTTAATTATTTAAAATATCTATCAGCTTGTTTAAGTAAAAACAGCATTTGAATTTAAATTTTGATAATTTATTGTTTGCATACTTACACTCAAACTACCCTATCTACCATTAAATATTTGGACACTTTCGACTTTAGACATTTTATCAAATATCTAGAAAAGTTCGTTTTGAATCATCTTTTGTAGCGTAAAGAACATGTTATATACCTCATATTGTTGAGCAAAATTTTAGTTCTTCTCAAAGAAAAAAAAAAAAAGGTAAGGTGATAGGGGATTTTATCAATATTTATTTACAGTCAGTGAATATTTCTATTCGGCATTTGATTGAATCAAATTAAAAATGTGAGTTAAAACCTTTATTATTTAGCTTTTATTTTGAAAGAACTGAAATTCTGTTCATTCTATTTCTCATAACTTTTTGAAATAGTTTTGTGTTTTCATATAAATTGCTCAATACTTTTGGCTATCAAATTATGCAAATGATATATACACACACACATATATATATATATATATGTGTGTGTGTGTGTGTGTGTGTGTATTTTTTTTTTAAGATAGCGCATGAGTAGTTCAAATTTATTTTGTAAAAATGCCTATATTTCTTAAGATATTAACATTTTTTTATATTCTGATTGCAGTAAGCTGTGTCTAATACGCTGTTAAAAATTTCAACAGAAAACTCTGCTTAATCTATTATCTTAAGTCTTGCGTAAAATTACAGAGAAAAATAAACGGAGATGTTCAAAAACTTATTTTATGCATTCATTTTAATAACTAATATTAATTTAATTAATTATTGGTGGGAATATATTTCGGACTTGTAATGCTTTTTCTAAAGTAGAAACAGACATTTTTAATTTTAATTTAAAAATTAAATAATAAAATTAGATAAAAATACAGAATAAAGATTGAGAATCTTGATTATTCACTTTTAACTAAGAATTACTGTAAATTTACAGAGACTCTGGATAAATATTTACATTAAATTTACCGAAATTTTTAACAGGGTACAGTACGCCAAATTTTCTAAAAGTGTCTTTACACTGGGTCTAACACCCTATGTGTAATATTTAAAAAATTGGATTTTTTATTTTTGGTAACCTCATAAAAATTTATACAGATAATGAGAGAAATCTTCTTAATCACAAAAAAGATAAACACCAAGCAAAGGTTGCTACAAAATGAGATATGAAGTTTTAAACATACGATGCAGATCTACATTGATATGCATTTAAGGGCTAACCTTTAGAGAGGGGCTGTGACAGCAGTTGTCACGTTTTCTAAATGTTAATATATAAATATTTATATAAAATAGCTTGATTTAAAGAAAGTTGTATCTCGAAGGAGTTGCTTCACGCCGAGTTTAAAATAAATATTTTTTGGATATTCAAGGAGATTATCTAAGCAGCTGTAAAAATTTTTATAGAATTCGTTTGTTGCTATGGAAAACCATTAGGAAAAATTAACTACAGCAGTTCGGATAATCCTACTATTTCATAAATAAAAACACGTTTTTAATTTCATTTCCACTTACGCTCTCAAAGCTGGTATATTGGAAGTGTCGAGTTCAATTCCTAGTTGTGCTCATCTACAGAATGTGTTCAGAATTTTCCGTGGTTTTCTCCAAAACTTCCGTAATTAAGGGTTCTGATCCCTTAGAAAGACCCTCATGGAGGGCACTTTCCCTATGGGTCTAGGACCCTAAGATAGTCAATCGGTCTTAAAACATACAAACAAACAAACAAAAATCTTAAGTCATTTTGAAAACTTTATATACCTGATGATGAACTGAAACCTGCAAGAGCCAAAATAAATTAATAAATAACAAAATTAAAAATTAAAAATTAAAAATTAAAAACAACCATTAACAGCTTTTAAAATGATGAAAAAAAATAATAATAACTTAAGTGTTTCAATAAAGATATCACCACAAGCATTCTATTCACCGAAGCACAATCCTAAGAAAAAATATCCTATATGAAACAATGAAGTGATGATATACATCAATGATGCGCTTAAAGTTATGACTAAGAAATAAGGAAATAAGGAGTGAAATTACACATATAATTCAAGAATGTCTATTCATATTGCACTAAAACAAAAAGGAACAATAAAAATCTATTGAGGATTTAAGTATTAGAAAAAATTCAAACTGAGGAAGTTGATTTTCGGGACTACGCCATATCTCTAGTGAGCAAAAAAATGCAAGATTCCACACTAAAGAAAATTTTAAAGTTAAATCGCTACTGGTGTGACCAATCTTTCATGAAAAACAGAATTTTCACGTTAACAAGTGAAATAAAAATAACGGGAGATTTCAAGAGGCAGAGCTAATTGAGATTAGTAATAATAAAAAGCACAAGCAACACATAGTTGTTCATACATTGTATATATATATATATATATATGTATATTAATTTATTTAAAAAATTACTTTCTCTTAAGTACAACCACCGCCACTTTAGAATGTAGAAAAAGAGGGGAAAAAAAGCTAAAACCCCCATACAAATACCATGGGAAGAAAAGCAAAAACCTCATAGAAATAGCATGGGAAGAAAAGCAAAAAAACTCACAATGTCAAGTGTGTTAAGAAAAAAAAAAAAAAAAAAAAACCAGGCTCACACCGGAAGTAATAAGAGGACAAAATTGACTAGAAAAAGACAGCGAAGAGCGGGAATCGGGCGGGCTGGGGCATGGGTCCTATCGTCCAGGATTAATACGATTCGCCTAGTACTCTTAAGTACAACTTTCTCTTAAGTACTAAAGACAGATTTCAGATTAAAGAGTAAGTTAAGACGTACTGTATATGAATATATTTTACAAACTTTTCAAAATGTTTTGAAACACTCTTATTTGACAAATATTTCTTTATAAGGGAGAATGCAGCAACCTTAATATTGCATTTATACATAGCATTTACT
The DNA here is from genome assembly GCA_963930645.1 of Salticus scenicus. NCBI lineage: Eukaryota > Metazoa > Arthropoda > Arachnida > Araneae > Salticidae > Salticus > Salticus scenicus. Next base: position 275,266,426 of record OZ005656.1, on the reverse strand, counting down.
TAATATATATATATATATATATATATATATATATATATATATGTGTGTGTGTGTGTGTGTGTGTGTGTGTGTGTGTAATAAATTTTAAGCTGTATTCCAAGTTTTTCAGCCTACCGTTTGCACCACTTCTTATAAAATTACATTATACTGATAAAAGACAGACACTTACATCAAATGTTCAAAACTAGAATTTCATACTCTGCTAATCTTAAAGCGCGTAATTATATTAAACGAAAATAAAAGTCAATGTTAAAGGTATTTGGCTATTAATCATCATAACTACAAACAAAACTTTGTCTACCATATATGGGCATTACAAATAAATTATAATTAATAAGAAGTTTTCATGGACTTAGCGAAATGTAGTAAAATCTTTACACCAATTGCTTTCAATTGAAAAGAATATTTTTGCTTAATTTTAGGTAGCATTGCACGTTGTCCACAAATTACTTACATACCGCATATTTCACTAAAATTTTGCACATTGTGAAAAAAGTGTAATAAAATTTAAATGAACTTACAGAAATTACCTGTTATAACTTTAACGTAACCTTAAACGTAATTGTTTTGTATGGCACGGTAAACAATGGTGAATTGCTTTCGTACGATATTAAAAGTGGAACTTGCTTTTATAAAGTTATGTACCTACTAGAACTTTTATCCATAGGCGTTATGTATTTTAGTTTTCTTAGATGTCCCTGTACACGAAATATTTAAGTTTTAACAAAAAATTTTAATTAGAATCTCCTTATGATATATATATAGAATATCGCATTTAGACCTGCTTCTATTATTTGCCCATAAGTTATGCTAAAAGACGGACACACGCATTGGCCAACAGCCAAAACTCTATTTTTCGGATTTATGGGACTTCAAAACGTAGATATTTCAAACCTCAGCTAAAAAAATTCAACCCAAAACTATACTTTCTTTACCATACATGGGTAAGAGAAAGAAAAAAAAAAAAGAGATTTTTATAATATCCATAAAAAAGTCACTATATAATTTTTTATTCTAAATCAAATCCATATTTATGATTTTATTTTTATTTTCTGTATTTAATAATTTTATTTAAGATTTTTTTTTTTTAATAACATTTCAATTTTATTCCCCTTTGGGTGTTACGAACGCCTTTTTCTCTTATACTTAGTATAAATAAAAGGATGGTGTGACTAAATTTGAAAATACTTGTTGATTTTTCTAGAAAATATGATTAATAAATACGGTAGTACACAGTATCAGAATTTTATATTTATACTAAGTATTTTATTAATCTTACACGTCATTGAAAATATATGGGGAAAAACTGTTAATACTGAAAATAATAAAATCACTGAGAAACATAAACAACATTAAATATTTTTGTCTATTTTTTTTTTTTTTTTTTTTTTTTGTAATTAAAATTATTCTTTTTAGCTTTTTAATTTTAACATCTTTAACTGTAAAAGTTTTTCAAGTATACGAATATGTTTAAATGATTTTCTGTGGTTAAAAAAAATAACTAAATGTGCCTTTATATTAGAATACCAATAATTTATTAAGGGAATACTATTTAATGTCTTTTGTTTAATTCCTACATAGAATATTAAAAATATGTTGCATTTTTTTTATGTAAAAGCTTTTATTTTAATGTAACATACTTAGCTATATGACAAAGTTTTGAATTGATTCAATATTTAATCATTGAATAAAAATAGCGGAAAAAAGAGAAACTTTCTTGAACGGAAATGTATACTCGGATAAATTTATGCGCATAAAAATTCCATTCAGTGAAATGTATACATTCGTCAAATGCGCTTCATAGCTTTCTTCCTAAATATTTCATCTAGACATTTTTCATCGCTCTCTCCTCTTTGTCAAATTTACGGCTTTGCAACATTCGTAGTTACTTGGTATCTTATCCTGGGTACACCTCATTCTCCATTTATATTGAAATAACTGATATCACTTCCTGTAGCCTTTTTTCAAAGAGCGTATAAAAGTGTGATAAAATGATCAGATGCTAGTTGTAGATTTCTATCTAAAAAAAAAAAAAAATCGGAAGAGAAAGAATGTTATTTTAGTGCCTGGGAATAGCGGACAATCGACGTTCCTGAAATAGATTTACGCAGTGGCACATCTATAATCATTTACTCATCTCAAATGAGACAAATGATGTTTTTCAATCTGTGTAATATTTAAAAAAATGCAGCAAAATGAATTTTTTCATCAAGATTTTTTTTTTCATTCGATGCTATTTATTTAAGAAATTTTATATTTTAAAGACATAACTAATTTTTTATATTACCTTCTTTTATTTTTTAACTTATTCCTAGAAAACGTAATTATTTATTACTGATTTAACAGATACTCGGGGTTTGTACATCAACAGTCAGAAAAAATTTAAACTTTTTTTGTTGTTATCTTTGGGTTTTAGCATTTAAAATAATCTATTAAATTAACAACTAAATGAAACTTATAATATAGTATTACATTTAATATAACGTTAAGTATACACGATTTATGCATATTTATGTATTTTCATTTTTTGACTTAATTTAAAATCTTTAATTTTTGATTCATAGCATGCGTCATACAAAGGAGGAAAAAAAATACTCACATGCAAAATTTAGATACTGAAGGTTTGCATATACGGTACAAATCATTTTATTGAACAGGAGCCATGGTTAAAGCATATAACATTTTGCCATGTGTTTAAGGTATAAGTTTAAAACAGGTTTAATATAAAGTACATTACTGTTTGTGTAAATACCTCGCATTTCAAGAATAATATTAAGTAGAAGCGATATGAAATTTTGATGGTATTGATTTATTATTTAAAAATTCAAGTATACAGTCGGTAACAAAAATGTCCGAATACTAGCAAAAAATCCTATGTAAAAAGAGTACACTTCATACGGTTCTGTTAAATAAATCCTTATCGTATCATTGTCTTAGACTGACTAAGAACAGGATTCGACAAGGATTTATTTAACAAAACCGTACGAAGTGTACTTTTTTTACATAGGAATTTTTGCTTGTATTCGGACGTTTTTGTCACCGACTGTACTTATTTCAAACAAATATTTGTGCATGTGGAATATTTAAGTATTTATTTATATATTTTAATAGCAAAAGCCGTAATTTAGATATAAATTTTATTTTTTGAAAATTTATATGCAATATTTTTGTTGGATTGTAAACGTAATATTAAAATGTGTGGAAAATGTGTAACAATTGCATTTATGTTGTATTAATGTGCGTCCGTATTACGATACTTTACGCTTTTTTATTTACAAATATAAAGCGTTTTCTTTAATGACATGCATATCGTGTGCAAATATCGTAATGAAAAATACAGTTTAATATAATACGATAATATTTTAACAATCGCACTGTTATATATATTTTATTTTTATTTTAATTTTTCAAATTCTATCATCATCATCATCATAATCTTCATCCTTCTCGTAATTATTATTATTATTATTATTATTTATTCAGAAAACAGTAAATGAAGATAATAATAAAAAATATTTTTACAAAACATTGAATATACTATACTTTTTTTCAAATTTTTCGTAAAAAATGCATGCTCGGCAAACATTTAGGTAGTATTTTACATTCAAAACTTCTGAATCATTAAATAATTAAATGCATAGAAAAATACTGAAAAAGACAGACATTTCGTGCGCTTTGTTTATTTGTTCGAAAACTTAAAATTATGCAAAAATTCATTCGAAAATAGCTGCTGAAAAATAGTTTTCAATGAAATTTGAAATAAATGAAACGAAAACAGTCTGAAAAAGGAATATATGAATTATATCTCTTGCTTTTGTATATGATAGAATAAAAGATCGGCTTACGTTGCTGTATTTGTGCTTACATTATTCAACTGTGGTTTGACTTTCAAATATATTGCTTTGAATATGAAATTAGGTAAAAAGATACATTCTTAAAAATAACGATTTAAGTATTTAAAAACAAAGAAATTACTATATGAAGACGGTTAATTGTTCAAATTTATGAAGGGACAGTTTAAAATAATTTTTACTCAATGTTTACGTGCAATTTTTTTTTTTAATTTTTTTAATTTTATTTTTTTTAAGATTATAAAATATTGGTTGCTTTTATACTGCATATGCTATTAAAGGAAAAACTAAATTTAAATATGTATAAATATTTTTTGTTTTTGTTTTTCTGTTGAAATACAGAAATTTTATAAATCTAGTTTAATCTAGCGTAAAACGATACTTCATAAAATATTATTAATTGAATGAATTGTTTTTTAATTTACTATCGTCTGAAAAATGTTTATAACTTGTATTAATAACATTGATGTCTTTTTCTCTTAAATACTTTTAAGGAAATGTAATTAAAAAAAATCGGTTAGCTATGAAAATTTCATTTTCGCATAAACTAACTGAAAAGGATGAATAATTGTTTAAATTTATGTTTGATAGTTTAGACAAGATTTACTATGCTCTAGTTCTACATGCTCTAGTTCTTTGATAATCTGGTATTACCTATCTATTATAACTAGATTATTCAAGTATTATTCACTTTTCAAGCAAAAATATTCAAATGCGTTTATATTTATATAGTTTAATATTAATAATCAAACTATTAAAATTTACTTGATATACAAATACAAAAATATATTAGTCAAATTTAATATTTAGTGCATATTTATATTTTATTGTAGTTAAGATAGGATTTAATTTTAATTACTTGTCATTGACTTTTTGCAAGTTATTGATTTTTTTAACATTAATATTTCTAATGTCTTTACATGGCGTTTTTTTTTTCTTTTTTTCTTTTTTTATTCAAATAAATTTTGAATATAATGTAACATTTGTGAGGAAACAATTTATTATTTTCTTTAATTTAAATTAAATCAAAATTATGAATGGATTAAAAGATTGTATTTTAATTTTATTCATCATTTAGGTTAGAGACCTGTAGTTGCAATGATTTTTGTTCTACATAATCTCCAATGTACACTTTCTATTCATGACAAATGCACGCTTTACTTTTTATTGGCAAATGCTGAAACTTCATTAAATTATGTTAAACTTTTGTTCTACATTATCTTTAATATACATTATCTATCCATGGTAAGTGGACAAATCTTTCTAATGATAAATGATGTCTAAGCGAGCATCCGCCCACGTCGTACCAAATAGCCAAGAGCGGTACCCATTCTTCCAGAAGGCAGCTTCTTCTCACTTAGATCAATGGACATGCAAGCGTTTTAGAAATACAAGATTACAAATATTAAATAACATCATAAAAATACTCACATTACAATTTTTCACTGGGAAAAAATTAAGCTTTTCTTCTTTTTTCTTTTTCTTTTTTAAATAATTCAACGTCTATTTTTAATCATGATTATTTGGAATATTCGGAAAGTTGGCAATTTTAACATACTGCTTAACCAAGTGCATGTTTATTTAAGTGTTGCCATTAAAATTTCTATTTCTATTTCTATTCGATAGAACGTCTGTCCACCGACTGATTCTGAAAATGCCTTCTTTAACAGTTTCGGAGGGAAAATGTTATTCCAAACTATTTTTAATATACAAATTCAATAATTCATTTCGAAATTTTTCAAAAGAACTTTAATGTTATAACCAACGATATAAATAAAATATAGTAATAAACGGTAACCCTTGACATGGTCTAACATGAGTCATGTGACATGAACAAACTATACGTTGGTTTTCTTAGTGATAGCTAACTTTCAATAGATTTCTATTATAACTATTTAAAGATGATATTTGGCGAAAGTTATAACCGCCAATGCTTTTGTTTATTTACATAATTTAATATACATATATATATATATATATATATATACAGTCGGTAACAAAAGTGTCCGAACACTAGCCAAAATTCCTATGTAAAAAAAGTACACTTCATACGGTTTTGTTAAATAAATCCTTGTCGAATCCTCTTCTTAGTCAGTGTAAGAACATGATTCGATAAGGATTTGTTTAACAAAACCGTATGAAGTGTACTTTTTTTACATAGGAATTTTTGCTAGTGTTCGGACACTTTCGTTACCGACTGTATATATATATATATATATATATATATATATATATTGTTCTAAATCATTTGAGTTTTATTTTACTTCTTTTTAATTTAATCAAAATTTAACGGAGAAAATATTTCAAAATAGTGGAGAAATTATTTTTATTGTTGAATTTAGATCTTTTCAGAGAATATTAAACTAGTTTATCTACAGTTCAGGAACCTTTAAAGTTCCATTTACAATACTGATAAATGGATATTTCATTTTTAACCTTTTCCAACTATCCTAAAAGGTTTTAATAAAACTTCGGTCGATTGCCGTGATTAATACTGTTGATAATTTGCAAAAAAAAAATCTTAAATGACAAAATAGCGATAAAGGCTTAATATAACATTTTTTTTTTTTTTTTTTTTTTACTCTGGTTTATATCACAGGGTTTATGTTAAACCACAGAGAGCTAATCCTTTATTCATTGAAACATCCATCGTTATCTTCCTGGTTTTAACATAATGCAAAGAAATAATTTATTTATTTTTATTTACTTTTTTCTCTCGTAAATCCTTGTGGCTTTCGGTACTAAATGACCGAAATTAATTGACCTATTAATGAGTTGAAAGCAAAACAAACCAATGCTTAAGCAAGAAATAAAGCATTTCTAAAAGCTTCACTAGTCTCTTTATGAAGTTCATAAAAATATAATCCCCTCCCCCTCCCCGCCAACTTTTTTTTTTTTTTTCAAAACAAATTTCTTTAAGTTTGTAATAATGCATTTTTCATTAAAAATTAAATTAAATTAATTTTTAAAAAATGAATGTCTATGTGTGTGTCTATTGGAAAAGCGCATCCAAAATTAATCTGTGTAACAATCCATTTCCAACTGATGAAAAAAACAAATACATATATGCAAATAACATGTCTCGTACGACACAACGAAAATTAATATAAAGAAACTCTTTACGAAATATAAGTAAATGGATTATTAATTATAATACCTAAAAAAAATCACTTTGTAATAATGATTTTACCCTACCAATGATGTATATACCCGAAAATCACTCTTCTAGTATAAAATTATGGAAATAAATATGGAAATCGTTCATATATATATATACATATATATTTAATGGTTTTAGATTCATGCTAGGCAAAACAGCAATAAAAAAGAACTTAAAAAAAAAAAAACATTCAAGATATACTATTATTTTCATACAGTTCACATTCGTCATTCAAAATCTTTAAAAAGTCTTTATAAACATAAAGACCTGTTATCATCGTTAGTAAAATTAAATTTACTTTATATTGAAATGTTTTGTACATACCAAATAATGATTACATATTTTAACATATTTAAATTATTTATTTGTCGTTGTAAAAGAAATATTTTCGAAGAATTTATTTGATAAGATATGTATAATCACAAATGGAATTAATTAGATTTCTACAGTTACCAGCGAAATATTCGACTTTGTGTGTTTAATCCATTTTATGTAGTTATATTATACTTACTACAAATAACTAGATATCAAATCAAAATACATATTTTTGTAAGGTTTCATATTATTTAAAAAAAGGTATTTATTTATTAAAAAACTCTATCTTCTAAATGTAAACATATGGTTAAACTAGTACTGTTTTCTACGTTTAATATTTACAATAAATTTATACTTTATAAAACATAAGTAAAACAAATATATTTTCTTTAAATATTTAGTCCTGGTAAACAAACATTTTTAAGTATTGAAAGAATATTATACAATCGCATTAAAAAATCGTCATTATACAGAAAAAAATATAGATATATATATAAATAAACCTTTTTTATTCTGGGTGAATTAATTTTTCAAAATTTTGGAATATAAGATATTTTTTCAGCAGAACTTAATTGAAATAATTTTAAAATGTTCTGTAACATTTTTATGGATACAGTCTAAATCAGGGATCGCAAAACAGTGGGTCATAAACCACTCGTGATCCGCGACAAAGTTTTGGTGATCCGCAGAAAAAATCTCAACATTATTTGTATTTTTTAATTGATAAAATATGTAAAACACAGTACTTCACACGTTAAAATCTAAGTCAAAAGACTTAGTTTAAAAGTTTACAATATAAAAGATAAAAAGAACATCACGACGTTTCATCCAAGCATTGCCGCCCGTGGACATCTTCAGGTTTAGTTCTCTTACTGTTACGTCTTGATACTTTAATATGTGTAGAATGGGTTGCCATACTTCCGCCAATTCTCTAAAATGTGTATAATTGATGGCGCGTTTATCGTATTTTATTATCTGTATTTTTTTTCCTGTATTTCAAGTTTAATCTGACTGGAAGGAGTTGCTATTATTTCAGCTTGATTCCATAAAGGTTTAGCATTTTTATTTTCTAATGTGTAATCGTTAAAGGCTGTGTTACGGAACGTGTATCGTAAAGAATATTGGTGTTCGGAAATGCGTTTTTTTAAACTTCATTTTGTTTTCCCTATGTAATAGACGGTGTTATTCTCAATTTCAATAGGTATTTTATACACGCCTTTTTGGGGAGGGTTAATCTGATGTTTAATTTTTAACAAACTTTGTAAATTTTGTGTTTTAAATGCTTAATTGTAATTGTAGCTTTTTAATATATATCTGATTGGGATCAATTGTTTATGAAAATCTACTGAACCGATGTATTTATAGTTGTCTTTTTTAATTCTAGTTTGATTTAAGATAATTTTAACTTGATTATGCATTTTATTGAAAATTGATAAGTTATAACCACTTTCAAACATAGTGCGTTTGATGTATTTTAAATCTTTTTGAATAAGAAATTGAAAAGTATTATGTGTGTAAGCGCGTTTAATTAATGGAATTATAGCGTTTCTTTTATATTGTAAAAGGGTATTTGAATTAGCAGGGTGTGTTTAGCATTATGTGTTTTATATATTTTATCAATTTAATCTATACACGTGTAAAAACAATTACTCATCCAGTATTTTTTAATGTTCTATTAGAAATCATACTGATGTTAATGAATATCTTAGGATTTTTTTTTTTTTTTTTTTTTTTTTTTTTTTATTCACTTCAAAATTACCTGGGTAAGAATGATGATAAATGTAATATTAAAAAAAAATATATTTGAGTTATAAGTAACAGGCACACAATTATTTGCTTTAAATTTCTGATTTTCTTTTGTTATTTAGCTACACCTTGTTCTAAATTTATCAAGATATTCGAATACTTAAAATTTTTATAATTTCACGTCAAAAATATAATTCCTCATTCAAATTTTATATTCCAAATTTATATTCTTATTAATAAAATATGCATATTACGGGATTTAGCAAATATAGGTTTATTTATGTAATTAGGAATTTATTGCTGTAAATATTTCGTTTGATTTTATTATAGTATGAGAGCAATAAAAAGTTATTCACTTTCTTCTCCTATATATATATATATTGCTATATTCAAACACCTTTAATGGATTGTTCTTATGGTTGCATAATTATGTACTTTTTTCTTATAATAAAATAAACATTTATAATGTTTTAATATTAAGTAGGGTTATTTATATATATAAAAATGAACATTTTCTGATTGTAATTCTAGAAATATTTTTAAGCTTTTTAATCAGTGATATTAGTGGTCCACGAGATTTTAAATTATGAATTTCGTGATCCGTGGTATTTTAAATTTTGAATTTAATGGTACATGAAGTCGAAGGCTGGCGACCACTGGTCTCAATTACTCTCAAAGTACGTGGAAACAAAAGAACGTGATATAACAAGCTCTAGAATCTCCTGATTTATGTGATAAATTAGATAGTGGCTTTTTTTTTATAGAACATCTTACTTTCTGTAAATGCAAAAATACACTGCAAATGAAACATTAGCTGTGTTCTGCGACTAGCGTTAAATGACAATTGACAAAAATAATAATAATAATAATAATAATAATAATATTAAATGAGGTGTTGGTATAGGGATTATATTCCAATTGTTTGCATTAGGGAACTACATCAGGCTGGAGTGCTTCCATGGTGTCTTTCTGAAGAATACCTATCCATATTCATGCGTGTTTCAAATATAAATTATAAAAATGTACAATATTAGGAAACAATATAACAATGTAATGAATGGAAACGAAGAAACAAATGTAATGAATTAATGTAAATGAATACTCTAATCCTGCATAAGCATGAACTTTTTAAAAATTTCTTATGGAAAAATGATATTATGATAAAAAAAAATATCTTATGGATTTTTATTCACTAAATCCGTAAAAAAAAAAAAAAAAAAAAAAAAAAAAAAAAGAGAGAGAGAGAGAGAGAGAAATGTTTCATCTATTTATTTTCAAGACACATATTTTTAGTTTAATTTTGTTTGGAAACAGAATATCTCTAGAAAAATTTTAATTATTGTTTACAAAAACCATATTAAACAACAACAATAATAATAATAATAATAATTATTATTATTATTTTTATTTTTACTTTAAAGCAATACTTAACGTCGGTATAAAAATATGTACAGATTATTAAATATACTGTGAAATAATAGTTTGTTTGAATATGAAAAAGAATATGATTAGTTTAATTCAAATAAATTATTCATTATTTGCCTGCAAACTCTTATCACTTTAGGGGGGGGGGGAGAGGGGAGTGATTGTGTGGAGGGCAGATATGAAATTTTTCTTTTGGAATCAACTTCCACGAAAACAAAGTTAAAAAAAATATGCGTATGATATTTCTTCCTCAAAATACTGTATATTCATAATTAAGAGTTTCTGGTAATGATGATGATTTTTGATAGTATGTTAAGTCCACGGTGTATTAAGTTCAATGCACATATTAATAAATTAAATTAAAATATGTGCAAATTTTTACATTACAAACTTCCTTAAAGTGTGAAACACTATAATTTTTACTCATCCAAAATTTGTATCGTTTAAAGAAGAATTTAGTTACTATTTTACTTAAAAATCCCTTTAATTTGCATGTACGTGAATCTTCTTATTGTGTTTATTAATCAATTTAAAATTAAATTTCTCTTCAGTCCCCTCTAATAAGTTTCTTAATTTAATAATTTAACACTAAATTAATACAACAATATTAAATTAATAGAATAATATTATATTTCGCGCACGATATTTTGTATCAACTATACAAAGGATAAATGCATTTCATTCTGAAAGATTTTATTTTGAAAAATTTCGGAATATAAAAAAATATTTCTTAGACTTGAAGAACTTCTTTAATGAAACACCTTCTAAAATACTTTCGCTAAAACGTTTTAAGAATATTGGCTGAGTGTTTCTTCGAAATCACACAACCATAAATTTACTTGATAAAAAAACAGACATGATCAAGACTTTTAGTTAATAAATCATACAGTATACTCTTAAAAAAAAAAAAAAAAACATTTTTTTTTTCAAAGGGAGAAATATACTGCAAATAAAACAAAAATAATGTCGTTTGATTAAAAGAATTATAATGATTAGTACATATTTTTTTATTAAATTATCAAGGTATATGCAATACTTTAAATATTGTAGTGTATTACTATTAAAAGAAAGGTTATTATAGGATAATGGCAATTATTTCTTCCATGTTTATTCAACGTTATGAAGATACTATATTAGATTTAATACTATATTTAGATTTCATACTATATTAAATTTAGGAATAAAGTAGAAGTTTCAGAAAATATGTGAGTTGTATATTCTTCAATGTTATTATTATATATATTTTTTTACATGTTTAAATGTGTATTTTTTCAGTTATTTTGTAATTGATTATTAAAGTTTTTTGTACCTTTTTTCATTCTGAAATGCATTTTTATTCATGAGTGAAGTTTCGTTTCACTGGATCTTTTGAGGAGGAGGATTTTTTTTTTTTTTTTTTTTTTGCCAAATGTAGGTAACTTTTGAAACACAGCTTTTTGACTTTGTAAAAATAGTTTTTAGTCAACTTGCCTATGTTTAGATGCTTGTGCGTAGTTAGTGAATGTAACATCCAAACCTGTAGATTTTCAGAGAAAATAATAACTTCCAAATACCTAAAGGTCAGTGGGGGACGAAATTAGGGCACTTTACCTTACTTTTGAATCTTTTTTAGAGATATTTTCAAATTTTTATAAATGTAATATATATATATATATATTTTTTTTTCTGACGATAGTCTTAAAAAGTTTAATTACAATATATATCTATATATATTTCATCTGATTGTTTTCCTAATTAATATTCTTTTCTTTAAAAAATCCAACAAGACGCTTTAAGTTTTCGAAGAATTTTCAAAAAACATGAACTTGTTTTATTCTGAATATGTTTATTTATCAGAACTTTGAGATATAAAAAATGACTTCGTAAATTTTAAAAACACTTTTTTAAACTAAGTTTTAAAATATTCTCGCAGAATAATTTTAGACATTGGCTGAATATCTATTCCAAAGCACACAAACATAAATTTGTTTGATAAAACCGCAGCCAGAATCTCCTGCTCTAAATAATAAATCATGTATTACACTCTTCTGAAATACGCACATTCTTGAAATAGGAGAAATACTGTAAACAGAACAAAACGTATTATGTCATATGTTTGAAAAAAAAATATTAATACATAAATGTATAAAGCACGTAATATTATATACAATAATTGAAAGAATTTAATGCATAATCTATATCTATATCATTATATAAAGCGCAAAAAATTGTTTGTTTGTGGAGGGTAATCTCTGAAACTACTGAACCGATTTAAAAACTTCTTTCACTGACCGAAAGCTACAGTAAGCCATATTGTTATAGGCTATATTTAATTTTGATAAAATAAATTTTAGTTTAAAATCTGAGCATTTTAATTAAAATCCCCATAGAAGCCGTAATAGAAATGGAAATAATGAAATATTAAAAAAATTAGATGCTGCCAACATAAAAGAAACATTTACATATTCATTTCGTTTTTAAAATATCTTGACGTGAAAAGAAAAGAAATATATTTGCACGTGCATTAAATTGAAATTCATATAAAGCTTCTTTAATTGTTAAACTTACGCGTTAAATCTGACGTCATTATAGAATTAAAAGTGTTTATTTTTTAATAATTTAATTTGATATGATATGATATAATATCTAAGCATCAATGTTTAAACCACGGAGTCTTTATTACTCCGTGGTTTAAACTGATGTGTGTAAACGAAATTGGAATTTAAAAATAAATAAATAAATAAAATAAATTAAATAAGAAATTCTATTTTATAATATTATTTATTTTAATTTATAATTGTTGCCAAAAAGATTTACGAATTAATTTATTTTTAGAATATAATAAAATATATTTTCACGCGAACAATAATATAAAAAGTGAACTGGATTTTTTGTAAACAAATAATAAAGATCGAGGAAAATTATTTCCCCATTTTAATCCCCATATCTTATGTATATAAAAATGAATTGCTGTTCGTTAGTCTCACTAAAACTCGAGAACGGCTGAACGGATTTATCTTATCTTAGTCTTGAAATGTTCGTGGAGGTCTTGGGAAGGTTTAAAAGGCGAAAAAAAATCGAATAATTTCCGGGAAAACCCTAAAAACAGCCCTTTTCTATTTCCCATACAAACGTTTTCTAGAGTCAATTTGAACTTTATTGCTATTCAATAAAGTTTAGGTGTGTTCCTAACGGCTGATGGCAGAGCTACAAAGATTCGCATGTTGATTCGTAATGACCTCCCCTGATTTTCGAATTTTGTTATAGTTTTCTTTTAATTAATTAAAATGTTAAAATAAAAACCTTCTAATAACTGATAAATTGGCCATTTAATTTTAATCCTTAATTTAATTGTTGCCAAAAAAAAATTATTCTTTTTTGGACAGAAAAAAAGGAAAAAAAACGTGAACAATAAAAATTACATTTATTTAAAATATTTAATTTTATTCCTTAATTTAATTGTTGCCAAAAAAATTATCATTATTTTTTCGACGGGAAAAAAAAAAAAAAAAAAAAAAAAAAACGTGAACTATAAAAATTACATGTATTTAAAATGAGGAAAGTAAATTTAAAAAATTAGAAATATCAGTCGTATCGTTACAAATAAGATACCAAATGAAAGATGCAATTTTTGTGAATCCAACGGATTAAACAGCTTATCGATCGGACAATTAGATTTTTAAAAATTAACTAATGTATGTATTTTATAAATTTTCTTTCACAAACACAAACGTGTAGTATACAGCCTGTACAACACTAGACCAAATTAAAGTTCAAATTTCATCAATATTTAAATAAATAAATGAAAATAAAAATATGCTTAATGGGAAATATATATAACCATTAAAAGTTTAGTTGTCTAAAATATGTCAGAAATAGCGCTCATAGCATATTGTTACAAGGTATTAAGTCTTATTTTTACAAGGGATAAAATCTAAAATGGCGACAAAAATTCAAAAGTCGCCAAAGAGAGCTATATTAAGGCAGTACTATGATCATGCTTACAAACCATGAATACTAATAACCACAAAAAATTAATTGTCTCATGCAACAGACGTAGCCGGTCATAGCATATTATAATATTTAGCGTGAAACTGTTATCATTTTTATGGTTGATCGGGGATAAACAAAATAAACATAGGAAATAACGTAAAAGCAAATATTATGTGCACCACGTATAGCAGAGCTGCCAACCTAATCCGGCAAATCGTTAGTACCGCCCCCTTTTAAACACCACCTAATTTTTAAAGTATTTATTTTCTTAATTCATCACAAATTTATTTGAAGAGAATTACTCTAAAAATTAAACGGTGTAGAAAAAGGGGCGGTACTAGCAAATTGCCGGATTAGGTTGGCAGCTCTGTATAGTGTTGTTCATATGTAACTGGGATTCAAATATAAAGGGGATACTTCATTTTTTTTTCGATACTATCTATTTCGAAACTGTTATCTAATAAGGACTTAATGCAAGCCTATTGGTAAACCATTGTCTCAGGTAATAGGGACAAGCGCCCGAGTTTTAGCGGATTACCAAATCGCTACCGAAGGCAGCAGGGATCCGAAGCGAGCTTTTGAGCAATTTTAGTATTTTATTTTATTTTTATAAAGCTATATAGAAAAGAGTTTCCTTTAAATTTAGTGACCAGCGAAGCGGGCAAAGCCTGCTAGTCATTATATAAAGCGCAAAAAATTGTTTGTTTGTGGAGGGTAATCTCTGAAACTACTGAACCTATTTAAAAACTTCTTTCACTGACCGAAAGCTACAGTATGCCATATTGTTATAGGCTATATTTAATTTTGATAAAATAAATTTTAGTTTAAAATCTGAGCATTTTAATTAAAATCCCCATAGAAGCCGTAATAGAAATGGAAATAATGAAATATTAAAAAAATTAGCTGCTGCCAACATAAAAGAAACATTTACATATTCATTTCGTTTTTAAAATATCTTGACGTGAAAAGAAAAGAAATATATTTGCACGTGCATTAAATTGAAATTCATATAAAGCTTTTTTAATTGTTAAACTTACACGTTAAATCTGACGTCATTATAGAATTAAAAGTGTTTATTTTTCTAACAATTTAATTTGATATGATATGATATAATATCTAAGCATCAATGATTAAACCACGGAGTCTTTATTACTCCGTGGTTTAAACTGATATGTGTAAACGAAATTGGAATTTAAAAATAAATAAATAAATAAAATAAAATAAAATAAGAAATTCTATTTTATAATATAATTTATTTTAATTTATAATTGTTGCCAAAAAGATTTACGAATTAATTTATTTTTAGACATATAATAAAATATATTTTCACGCGAACAATAGTATAAAAAGTGAACTGGATTTTTTGTAAAAAAATAATAAAGATCGAGGAAAATTATTTCCCCATTTTAATCCCCATATTTGGATATAGATATGCATTAGTTATCATGTGCATCCGTTAGATTAAATTGTTTTTGTTGTAAAATTGATAAAATTGGAATTTTAAATTTCAAAACTCTAGAAAAAAATGGCAAATTTCCATATTCGATTGAAAACATAAACATTTCATTTCAAAGGATGATATTTACACAATAAACATCGAACTAATAAACTAATTAAAAGGGAAAGGATAAATATTCTATCATAATTTGAAGTCAAATTTGTTTTCAAATGTCTAAATAAAGTATCTGATATAATATACTAATATGTTGCAGCGGAATAGATATGATATCCGTCATCCTTGGCAGAAAAAAAAAATATCGCCAAATTATCTGGCGAATATAATTTAATTCCTTTCAAAAATCATGGTTATTTTAAAAACTTACATTAAGAGTGTGACGAATAATATGAAACAATATTTCGTACAATACATATTACGAAAATATACATCTGGTATGTATATTTTCGTATTACGTTTTTGATCGCCAAATACAAAAAACGCCAAGGGTGACAGTTTTGAAATTTAAAATTTAAATTTTGTCAATTTGACAGCAAAATAACTCAATCTAACGCATGCATACAATAACTAATACATATCTATACCCAAATATGAGGATTAAAATCGGGAAATAATTCTTCTAGAATTTTAATAAAAAAAAAAAAATCCAATGAGCGATTAACATGGAAAATCTTTTTCTTGCATCCACGGGCGGTCAGTGATGTCATACTTCGCTTGCGTATTGAGATGTTTAAATTTATTTGGCGACTATTTTTAGCAACTAACAGTTATGGCAAGTAGCTCAATATACATAGCGAATACAGCCATTACTGAAATGTAAATAGCATTTAATTATTTGAGTTACATTATGTTGACTGGAAACCTATTTAATATACCTATGCTCTATAGCTATACTAATATAAAAAAAAAGAAACGTTTATATGCATATGTAGAGAACGATCGCTAGAACTAAAAAGCCGATTGCTTTTTTTTTTTTTTTCTTTCAATAATCAAAAGTTACACTGTCTCTCTCTAAGTGCTAGAAGCTATAATAAATTTTGGTAAAATAAATTTTTAATTAAAATTTTCAATATTTTAATTGAAAACAAAGCATAGATTTGATATCTATCGTCATTGGCGATTTTTGTATTTGGCGATCGAAAACGTAATACGAAAATCTGTATATTATCGTAGTAAATACGAGATGTATGTGTTTACTTCAATTACCCTACTACCGTAGGTAGTGGAAGTATTGTATAGGTTTTGGCAATTGGTCAGTGTGTGTGTATATGTGCACGTGTGTGTGTAATCTTCTGGCTGTCATATCTCCAAAACTAATAAAAATAGAACTACTAAACTTCACAAGTGATTCAGATCTGGTGTACAGATAAATTTTCCAAATTTTCGTGAAAATTGAAAAACCGGAATTGGGTCATCGAAAACCAGAAATGGGACCCTAAGCCCATATTCAAAAGCACCTCTAATGATTTTCTTCAAAGTTGCTATATAAATAATATATTAGATGCCCTTTCGATTGAAAAGTTGCTTAGTTCAGGAAAATTGATAGGCGTCCTCTATAAACAGCTCAATTTCAGACTTCGCAAGTGCGTTCCTTTAAAAACGCCTGTACGGATTTTTTTCAAACTCGCCATGTTAACTTCCTATTAAATATCCTTTTGTATGTAATTATTGTTTTTAGGTCAATAATTGAGTATGTTAAGTTTTGGTAAAAGATGGTATCTCAAAAACGGCTCTAACGTATTCTTGAAAATTTTTTCTTTAATCCAATTTAGATAACCTTTCTCAAGTATTACGTGCTTATTACAGGAATATTAACGGTCATCCTGATTAGGTAGTTCAGTTTTAGATCTCGGAAATTCGTGTTTAAAAAAATAACATCTATTTTTTTCCCCTTATTTTTTAACTCGCTATGCAAACTCTGTTGTATGTGTCTTTATACGTGTATCAAGTTTCTCTTACTCGAAAATCTCAAAAAATGCAAGTAATATCTCCAAAAAATTGTATATATTACGTGTAATAGTGGGTAATGGAAGTCGTGTGGTTGTTTCACACCAGATTCTGTAATAGTATATATTGTACGAATATTCTTTCATATTATTGATTTCTCCTTTAATATACATTATTAAAATAATAATCAATTATGGAAAAAATTAAATATATTTGCGAAATGAAAAAATAAATAATAATTAAAGCTATTATGACGTCAATTTTATCAAAAACATTTCCATGTCATAGGTTTATTTTTCAATATTTTTTATTCATGAGTAAAGAAATGTTTCTTTTTATGAAATAAATAAATAAATAAATAAATAGCATTAAGTAAAAATTGCCAACATTTAACAACTAATTCAAAAAAAAAATTGTAAAATTATATTTTGACTTTCCAGTTAATAATATTACCTGACTATAACATATAAACTGATATATTTCTTGATTTTTTACATATCAATCCATCTTTAACTAAAATTTGTTCATCAGTGCGAAGCCGGACGGGTCAGCTAGTCATTATATAAAGCGCAAAAAATTGTTTGTTTGTGGAGGGTAATCTCTGAAACTACTGAACCGATTTAAAAACTTCTTTCACTGACCGAAAGCTACAGTATGCCATATTGTTATAGGCTATATTTAATTTTCATAAAATAAATTTTAGTTTAAAATCTGAGCATTTTAATTAAAATCCCCATAGAAGCCGTAATAGAAATGGAAATAATGAAATATTAAAAAAATTAGCTGCTGCCAACATAAAAGAAACATTTACATATTCATTTCGTTGTTAAAATATCTTGACGTGAAAAGAAAAGAAATATATTTGCACGTGCATTAAATTGAAATTCATATAAAGCTTTTTTAATTGTTAAACTTACACGTTAAATCTGACGTCATTATAGAATTAAAAGTGTTTATTTTTCTAATAATTTAATTTGATATGATATGATATAATATCTAAGCATCAATGTTTAAACCACGGAGTCTTTATTACTCCGTGGTTTAAACTGATGTGTGTAAACGAAATTGGAATTTAAAAATAAATAAATAAATAAAATAAAATAAAATAAGAAATTCTATTTTATAATATTATTTATTTTAATTTATAACTGTTGCCAAAATGATTTACGAATTAATTTATTTTTAGACATATAATAAAATATATTTTCACGCGAACAATAATATAAAAAGTGAACTGGATTTTTTGTAAAAAAAATAATAAAGATCGAGGAAAATTATTTCCCCATTTTAATCTATATCATTATATAAAGCGCAAAAAATTGTTTGTTTGTGGAGGGTAATCTCTGAAACTACTGAACCGATTTAAAAACTTCTTTCACTGACCGAAAGCTACAGTATGCCATATTGTTATAGGCTATATTTAATTTTGATAAAGTAAATTTTAGTTTAAAATCTGAGCATTTTAATTAAAATCCCCATAGAAGCCGTAATAGAAATGGAAATAATGAAATATTAAAAAAATTAGTTGCTGCCAACATAAAAGAAACATTTACATATTCATTTCGTTGTTAAAATATCTTGACGTGAAAAGAAAAGAAATATATTTGCACGTGCATTAAATTGAAATTCATATAAAGCTTTTTTAATTGTTAAACTTACACGTTAAATCTGACGTCATTATAGAATTAAAAGTGTTTATTTTTCTAATAATTTAATTTGATATGATATGATATAATATCTAAGCATCAATGTTTAAACCACGGAGTCTTTATTACTCCGTGGTTTAAACTGATGTGTGTAAACGAAATTGGAATTTAAAAATAAATAAATAAATAAAATAAAATAAAATAAGAAATTCTATTTTATAATATTATTTATTTTAATTTATAACTGTTGCCAAAATGATTTACGAATTAATTTATTTTTAGACATATAATAAAATATATTTTCACGCGAACAATAATATAAAAAGTGAACTGGATTTTTTGTAAAAAAAATAATAAAGATCGAGGAAAATTATTTCCCCATTTTAATCTATATCATTATATAAAGCGCAAAAAATTGTTTGTTTGTGGAGGGTAATCTCTGAAACTACTGAACCGATTTAAAAACTTCTTTCACTGACCGAAAGCTACAGTATGCCATATTGTTATAGGCTATATTTAATTTTGATAAAGTAAATTTTAGTTTAAAATCTGAGCATTTTAATTAAAATCCCCATAGAAGCCGTAATAGAAATGGAAATAATGAAATATTAAAAAAATTAGTTGCTGCCAACATAAAAGAAACATTTACATATTCATTTCGTTGTTAAAATATCTTGACGTGAAAAGAAAAGAAATATATTTGCACGTGCATTAAATTGAAATTCATATAAAGCTTTTTTAATTGTTAAACTTACACGTTAAATCTGACGTCATTATAGAATTAAAAGTGTTTATTTTTCTAATAATTTAATTTGATATGATATGATATAATATCTAAGCATCAATGTTTAAACCACGGAGTCTTTATTACTCCGTGGTTTAAACTGATGTGTGTAAACGAAATTGGAATTTAAAAATAAATAAATAAATAAAATAAAATAAAATAAGAAATTCTATTTTATAATATTATTTATTTTAATTTATAATTGTTGCCAAAATGATTTACGAATTAATTTATTTTTAGACATATAATAAAATATATTTTCACGCGAACAATAATATAAAAAGTGAACTGGATTTTTTGTAAAAAAAATAATAAAGATCGAGGAAAATTATTTCCCCATTTTAATCCCCATATTTGGATATAGATATGTATTAGTTATCATGTGCATCCGTTAGATTAAATTGTTTTTGTTGTAAAATTGATAAAATTGGAATTTTAAATTTCAAAACTCTAGAAAAAAAAAATGGCAAATTTCCATATTCGATTGAAAACATAAACATTTCATTTCAAAGGATGATATTTACACAATAAACATCCAACTAATAAACTAATTAAAAGGGAAAGGATAAATATTCTATCATAATTTGAAGTCAAATTTGTTTTCAAATGTCTAAATAAAGTATCTGATATAATATACTAATATGTTGCAGCGGAATAGATTTGATATCCGTCATCCTTGGCAGAAAAAGAAATATCGCCAAATTATCTGGCGAATATAATTTAATTCCTTTCAAAAAATCATGGTTATTTTAAAAACTTACATTAAGAGGGTAACGAATAATATGAAACAATATTTCGTACAATACATATTACGAAAATATACATCTGGCATGTATATTTTCGTATTTCGTTTTTGATCGCCAAATACAAAAAACGCGAAGGGTGACAGTTTTGAAATTTAAAATTAAAATTTTGTCAATTTGACAGCAAAATAACTCAATCTAACGCATGAATACAATAACTAATACATATCTATACCCAAATATGAGGATTAAAATCGGGAAATAATTCTTCTAGAATTTTAATTAAAAAAAAAAAAAAAAAAAATCCAATGAGCGATTAACATGGAAAATATTTTTCTTGCATCCACGGGCGGTCAGTGATGTCATACTTCGCTTGCGAATTGAGATGTTTAAATTTTTTTGGCGACTATTTTTAGCAACTAACAGTTATGGCAAGTAGCTCAATATACATAGCGCATACAGCCATTACTGAAATGTAAATATCATTTAATTATTTGAGTTACATTATGTTGACTGGAAACCTATTTAATATACCTATGCTCTATAGCTATACTAATATAAAAAAAAGAAAGGTTTATATGCATATGTAGAGAACGATCGCTAGAACTAAAAAGCCGATTGCTTTTTTTGTTTTTTTTTTTCTTTCAATAATCAAAAGTTACACTGTCTCTCTCTAAGTGCTAGAAGCTATAATAAATTTTGGTCAAATAAATTTTTAATTAAAATTTTCAATATTTTAATTGAAAACAAAGCATAGATTTGATATCTATCGTCATTGGCGATTTTTGTATTTGGCGATCGAAAACGTAATACGAAAATCTGTATATTATCGTAGTAAATACGAGATGTATGTGTTTACTTCAATTACCCTACTACCGTAGGTAGTGGAAGTATTGTATAGGTTTTGGCAATTGGTCAGTGTGTGTGTATCTGTGCACGTGTGTGTGTAATCTTCTGGCTGTCATATCTCCAAAACTAATAAAAATAGAACTACTAAACTTCACAAGTGATTCAGGTCTGGTGTACAGATAAATTTTCCAAATTTTCGTGAAAATTGAAAAACCGGAATTGGGTCATCGAAAACCAGAAATGGGACCCTAAGCCCATATTCAAAAACACCTCTAATGATTTTCTTCAAAGTTGCTATATAAATAATATATTAGATGCCCTTTCGATTGAAAAGTTGCTTAGTTCAGGAAAATTGATAGGCGTCCTCTATAAACAGCTCAATTTCAGATTTCGCAAGTGCGTTCCTTTAAAAACGCCTGTACGGATTTTTTTTCAAACTCGCCATGTTAACTTCCTATTAAATATCCTTTTGTATGTAATTATTGTTTTTAGGTCAATAATTGAGTATGTTAAGTTTTGGTAAAAGTTGGTATCTCTAAAACGGCTCTAACGTATTCTTGAAAATTTTTTCTTTAATCCAATTTAGATAACCTTTCTCAAGTATTACGTGCTTATTACAGGAATATTAACGGTCATCCTGATTAGGTAGTTCAGTTTTAGATCTCGGAAATTCGTGATTAAAAAAATAACTATCTATTTTTTCCCCCTTATTTTTTAACTCGCTATGCAAACTCTGTTGTATGTGTCTTTATACGTGTATCAAGTTTCTCTTACTCGAAAATCTCAAAAAATGCAAGTAATATCTCCAAAAATTGTATATATTACGTGTAATATTGGGTAATGGAAGTCGTGTGGTTGTTTCACACCAGATTCTGTAATAGTATATATTGTACGAATATTGTTTCATATTATTGATTTCTCCTTTAATATACATTATTAAAATAACAATAAATTATGGAAAAAATTAAATATATTTGCGAAATGAAAAAATAAATAATAATTAAAGCTATTTTGACGTCAATTTTATCAAAAACATTTTCATGTCATAGGTTTATTTTTCAATATTTTTTATTCATGAGTAAAGAAATGTTTCTTTTTATGAAATAAATAAATAAATAAATAAATTGCATTAAGTAAAAATTGCCAACATTTAACAACTAATTAAAAAAAATAATTGTAAAATTATATTTTGACTTTCCAGTTAATAATATTGCCTGACTATAACATATAAACTGATATATTTCTTGATTTTTTATATATCAATCCATCTTTAACTAAAATTTGTTCATCAGTGCGAAGCCGGACGGGTCAGCTAGTCATTATATAAAGCGCAAAAAATTGTTTGTTTGTGGAGGGTAATCTCTGAAACTACTGAACCGATTTAAAAACTTCTTTCACTGACCGAAAGCTACAGTATGCCATATTGTTATAGGCTATATTTAATTTTGATAAAATAAATTTTAGTTTAAAATCTGAGCATTTTAATTAAAATCCCCATAGAAGCCGTAATAGAAATGGAAATAATGAAATATTAAAAAAATTAGCTGCTGCCAACATAAAAGAAACATTTACATATTCATTTCGTTTTTAAAATATCTTGACGTGAAAAGAAAAGAAATATATTTGCACGTGCATTAAATTGAAATTCATATAAAGCTTTTTTAATTGTTATATTTACACGTTAAATCTGACGTCATTATAGAATTAAAAGTGTTTATTTTTCTAATAATTTAATTTGGTATGATATGATATAATATCTAAGCATCAATGTTTAAACCACGGAGTCTTTATTACTCCGTGGTTTAAACTGATGTGTGTAAACGAAATTGGAATTTAAAAATAAATAAATAAATAAAATAAAATAAAATAAGAAATTCTATTTTATAATGGACAATATTCCTGTGACGTCACAGTGCGTAAAATCGCCGAACACGTGGCCGATATTTTGTAAACAAATTAGATTCAAGATGCCATTTTATTGTTACGTATAACATTTTCCTAAATATTTCTCCAGTGAAACTTAATAATCAGATATCTGTTCAAACAAGTACAAAAGAGAAATGTAAACAACTGAATCGAATGATAAAGTTAAGACTATTCCATATCGTAAAATCGCAGAACATTTTATGTATACACACATATATATATACATATAATGAATAAAAGATTAATAAGAACATTTTAAATACACACACACACATATATAGACAACAAAGCTTAAATAATTAGAATTTCAATTTAATAAAGGAATTTATTAAATGGAACATCCATTTAAATTTGTTAACATTGCCACAGTTCACATGGCAGCTTTTAATAATACATATGTTGATTAATATTAAAGTATATTACTAAAACTGGATTAAAAACAAAACAAAGGTATCACTATATCACTCTTACTTCAATTTCATATAATCTGTATCTCTTATAAATAATATTGCAAGATAAAAATTTGTAGGCCACAATGCTTTGCTATGGTAGAGTTGAGAATTGTTTTCCAAAAACAGCTGATTTTTTATAGTCTCGAACCCAAAGGAGGAATATGGTCCATATTATTTATTTTAATTTATAATTGTTGCCAAAAAGATTTACGAATTAATTTATTTTTAGACATATAATAAAATATATTTTCACGCGAACAATAATATAAAAAGTGAACTGGATTTTTTGTAAAAAAATAATAAAGATCGAGGAAAATTATTTCCCCATTTTAATCCCCATATTTGGATATAGATATGTTTTAGTTATCATGTGCATCCGTTAGATTAAATTGTTTTTGTTGTAAAATTGATAAAATTGGAATTTTAAATTTCAAAACTCTAGAAAAAAAAATGGCAAATTTCCATATTCGATTAAAAACATAAACATTTCATTTCAAAGGATGATATTTACACAATAAACATCCAACTAATAAACTAATTAAAAGGAAAAGGATAAATATTCTATCATAATTTGAAGTCAAATTTGTTTTCAAATGTCTAAATAAAGTATCTGATATAATATACTAATATGTTGCAGCGAAATAGATTTGATATCCGTCATCCTTGGCAGAAAAAAAAAAAATATATCGCCAAATTATCTGGCGAATATAATTTAATTCCTTTCAAAAATCATGGTTATTTTAAAAACTTACATTAAGAGTGTAACGAATAATATGAAACAATATTTCGTACAATACATATTACGAAAATATACATCTGGCATGTATATTTTCGTATTACGTTTTTGATCGCCAAATACAAAAAACGCCAAGGGTGACAGTTTTGAAATTTAAAATTAAAATTTTGTCAATTTGACAGCAAAATAACTCAGACTAACGAATGCATACAATAACTAATACATATCTATACCCAAATATGAGGATTAAAATCGGGAAATAATTCTTCTAGAATTTTAATAAAAAAAAAAAAAAATCCAATGAGCGATTAACATGGAAAATCTTTTTCTTGCATCCACGGGCGGTCAGTGATGTCATACTTCGCTTGCGTATTGAGATGTTTAAATTTATTTGGCGACTATTTTTAGCAACTAACAGTTATGGCAAATAGTTCAATATACATAGCGCATACAGCCATTACTGAAATGTAAATAGCATTTAATTATTTGAGTTACATTATGTTGACTGGAAACCTATTTAATATACCTATGCTCTATAGCTATACTAATATAAAAAAAAGAAAGGTTTATATGCATATGTAGAGAACGATCGCTAGAACTAAAAAGCCGATTGTTTTTTTTTTTTTTTTTTTTTTTTCTTTCAATAATCAAAAGTTACACTGTCTCTCTCTAAGTGCTAGAAGCTATAATAAATTTTGGTAAAATAAATTTTTAATTAAAGTTTTCAATATTTTAATTGAAAACAAAGCATAGATTTGATATCTATCGTCATTGGCGATTCTTGTATTTGGCGATTGAAAACGTAATACGAAAATCTGTATATTATCGTAGTAAATACGAGATGTATGTGTTTACTTCAATTACCCTACTACCGTAGGTAGTGGAAGTATTGTATAGGTTTTGGCAATTGGTCAGTGTGTGTGTATATGTGCACGTGTGTGTGTAATCTTCTGGCTGTCATATCTCCAAAGCTAATAAAAATAGAACTACTAAACTTCACAAGTGATTCAGGTCTGGTGTACAGATAAATTTTCCAAATTTTCGTGAAAATTGAAAAACCGGAATTGGGTCATCGAAAACCAGAAATGGGACCCTAAGACCATATTCAAAAACACCTCTAATGATTTTCTTCAAAGTTGCTATATAAATACTATATTAGATGCCCTTTCGATTGAAAAGTTGCTTAGTTCAGGAAAATTGATAGGCGTCCTCTATAAACAGCTCAATTTCAGACTTCACAAGTGCGTTCCTTTAAAAACGCCTGCACGGATTTTTTTCAAACTCGCCATGTTAACTTCCTATTAAATATCCTTTTGTATGTAATTATTGTTTTTAGGTCAATAATTGAGTATGTTAAGTTCTGGTAAAAGTTGGTATCTCAAAAACGGCTCTAACGTATTCTTGAAAATTTTTTCTTTAATCCAATTTAGATAACCTTTCTCAAGTATTACGTGCTTATTACAGGAATATTAACGGTCATTCCTATTAGGTAGTTCAGTTTTAGATCTCGGAAATTTGTGTTTAAAAAATTAACTATCTATTTTTTCCCCCTTATTTTTTAACTCGCTATGCAAACACTGTTGTATGTGTCTTTATACGTGTATCAAGTTTCTCTTACTCGAAAATCTCAAAAAATGCAAGTAATATCTCCAAAAAATTGTATATATTACGTGTAATAGTGGGTAATGGAAGTCGTGTGGTTGTTTCACATCAGATTCTGTAATAGTATATATGGTATGTATAATGTTTCATATTATTGATTTCTCCTTTAATATACATTATTAAAATAATAATCAATTATGGAAAAAATTAAATATATTTGCGAAATGAAAAAATAAATAATAATTAAAGCTATTATGACGTGAATTTTATCAAAAACATTTTCATGTCATAGGTTTATTTTTCAATATTTTTTATTCATGAGTAAAGAAATGTTTCTTTTTATGAAATAAATAAATAAATAAATAAATAGCATTAAGTAAAAATTGCCAACATTTAACAAATAATTAAAAAAAATAATTGTAAAATTATATTTTGACTTTCCAGTTAATAATATTGCCTGACTATAACATATAAACTGATATATTTCTTGATTTTTTACATATCAATCCATCTTTAACTAAAATTTGTTCATCAGTGCGAAGCCGGACGGG
The DNA here is from genome assembly GCA_963930645.1 of Salticus scenicus. NCBI lineage: Eukaryota > Metazoa > Arthropoda > Arachnida > Araneae > Salticidae > Salticus > Salticus scenicus. The sequence goes on along the minus strand of OZ005656.1, from coordinate 275,239,265 downwards.
TCAGCTAGTAACTAATAAATTGGTTATTCTAAAAACATGGTGACATCTTATCGTCCGTTTTTTCAACGATATGTTAAAGTATTATACTTAATACAAAAATTTCGAAATAAATTCTATTTTTTTTTAAATAATGAAAATAAAGATTTCTAGTGGTATTAATATCATTTTTTTCCCCCTGAAATTTGTATCTTGAAACGGAGAATATGAATATTATGGTAATATGAAATATTTTTAAGAGACGTTTTCTAACTATTGTGATCATGATAAAATTGTTCTACTTGATTTTTAGTTTACAACAAATTTATAAATACAAAATGTGATTATTTTACATCTAAATTTTACATAGCTAATAATAATAATAATAATAATAAAATCTGATGTAGGTACCAAATCACTTCCTTAAACATCCATTGAAATATATATGCTTTTACGAAAACTATGATATTGTTATTTGAGGTACGTGATTCGTAAATAATCAGGAAAGTCAAGGTCCATACATATTCCAGATAACATATAACAAAACTATATTCGGGCCCCAAATTCCACGGTAGTAGGATTTTATACACTACAGAGCACAAATATCGCTTGTTTAGGAATAGTATTTCACAACACATACAGAATTTCTCATGGCACTTATACACGGCACTTATACACGCACGGTTTAGATTTTAGTGGAATTGACTGGAGTGTAGGTGGTTTACTTATGTATTCTTTGGCGAAAATTAGTGGCGAGATACGATACATTACCCCAGCCCCACAAAACAAAAATATCTTCGCTTAAATTGAGAAAAGGCTTGCCGCATCTGGCAACCCAGAACTACTATTTTCCAAAAATTCGGTCGCTAATATCAAGAAGCTGCCAAATTGGTCGCCAACGCTGATACTGGATTTGGTGACGAACTTGTCGAGATTCAATTGGTTCTTTATCGTTAAACTGATTATTCGTCGTTACGTTGAATTTCGCTATTCAGCGACCAAATCTTGGCGAAAAACAGTTTAGGTTTCTTAAAAATTTGAAGTTTTTTCAATTGTTACCCAGTTTATGAATTTTCGGGAATAATCTATCAATTATTTTCTGAACTATTTTCTTTCAAAGTTATTTCCTCTTAAAACTAATTCCATATTAATGAGACTATAAGACTGCAAGTGTCGATACTATTTAATGTCTACTAGAACCTGCCTAAATTCTTCAGGTACTTCTACTTGTATTTAAATTTTAAAACGTCTCCAGACACCATAAAATTAAAGTCAACACAACTGGTTTCTAAAGGACGTGACGTTTCTTCATCAGGTGCAAAAAACACGTGCTACTGCCTAATATAATTGCGATTTATCTTATATTCGTCAAACAAAAAGAAATCGTGAATGCCCTTTACGTGAACAATCTCGGTATTTTATTATTCAAGAAACATCTAAATCTTCTTTTGCGAAGCACAGTTTGAAATTTGATCATAGTTTTAATTTTAAGAGTGCCAAAATTATCTTTCGTGCCAAAGGCGTTTCAGAACTAGATTTTTTGAAAAATTTAGCTATTTACCTTAATTGTGATAAAATTTTCAATGGAAAATCTGATTCCACTTTGCTGTCTACAGCCTGGAAAAATCGGTTTAATACAATTAAATAATTTCCTTCATTATGTTAATAAAAAAATAAATTTAGTTATAATAAAATAAAACAAATAAATATATAAATATAATAATAATTATTTACAAATTTATATTTCCTTCCCTCCTTTTTTGTGTGTGTTTGTCTCTTTTGTCAATCTCTCTCTCTTTCTCTCTCTCTCTCTCTCTCTCTCTCTCTCTCTGTATATATATATATATATATATATATATATATATATATATATATATAGTGTGTTTGTGTGTTACTCTCTGATTGGTCTTGCATGATGCTTCCTATTAGTTGGTTGTGTTGCTCCTCCCCATCTAGATTTTGCCTTGCTTTCAGTCTTACTTTTGCATCCAATGTAGCACGTGTTTTTTGCAGCTGATGAAGAAAGGACATGTCATTTTGAAACCGGTTGTGCTGACTTTATTTTTATGGCATGTGAGGAAGTTTTAAAGTTTAAATATTGAATATACACCAGAGTATTATTTGCTTTTGTACTTCTGCTTCTATTATATCAAAGGACAAACAAATAATAGCTGTATTTATCCACAAAAATGGGCGAAAAGTTCTGCGTCTTAGCAATAAATTAATTAATTTGACACCTAAATTTGACACCTACAAAGGGCTATCGAATTTTGTAAGCTCTAATTTCTGTAGAAGCCAAGTTCTGAAAACTCAAGAAAATTCTATAAATCAGTGAGAAAAATCCGAATAATTTACTTCCAAATTATATTTCGAATTTAACGGTCGTTTTTAAAAGGGTCTTTTTTAAAAGGATAATCATTATTCCTGAATGAACAACATTCCTGCTCTGTGGTGAATTAAACGCCGTTTATGGGACTTTTGTGGCACAATAACAGTTTTTTTTGTCAGTTTCTAAAATATTAATTAAAAAGAACGTTCATCGACTAGAACCTCCCTATATCTTTCCGAATAACATTCATCTCACAAGAATTTTTAAAAATTTCTTCTTATAATCATTATTGACTCTATAAATAGCTTATGTGCAAATCACTATGACATTAGGTCATAAATAATAGCCAAAAACTGTGAATTTTCGGCAATTATGAATAAATATTTTGTAGATATCTCCAAAATGGAAATTCATCGAAATACCAAAAACAACTAGATGCACACTTGGATATCATTAAAAACCTACATATGAAATTGCAACGTTTTACGTCTATCAAACTTTTGAGTTATGCGAGCTATATACACATAGTACATGCAGCAATCACGAAAAACCTCATAAAGTTATAAACATCTCTAAAATAGGAGCTAAAATTAAATAAATAAATAAATGACATAATTTATTTAAACAAAATGTTCTTAGAGATAAATGTGTTTTATTCTGAACGTATTTATATAGCTGAATTCCCGAATATAAAAGTACCACTTAGACTTCAAAATAAGTTTATTGAAATAAGCCTTAAAATATTCTCACTAAAATGTTTTAAGAATATTGGCTGAGTGTTTCTTTCAAAACACACAACCATAAATTTACTTGATAAAATAACAGCCAGAATCTCCTGCTTTAGGTAATAAATCATGCAGCACCCTTTTCAGGAGCACACACTTTCTTGAAAAGAGGAAATACACAGTAAAAGAAAGAAAAAATATGTCCTATGATTGAATTGTCAAATATCATAAGCGTAAGAACAACTCTGAAAGTTTTCTACAAATTAAAAAAGACACATTCGTCTTTTAAGTTATTACAGCGTAATTGCCTTCCATTCTTGTTTTGAGTAAATTTATAATTCAACATTTAATTTCAATTGGTTTCTTCAGTGGATTCTTAGGCGTTTTTTTTTTTTTTTCTTTTTTTCTGTAGATGTTTAAGGAAACGTGATGCCAATATATATATATATATATATATATATATATATATATATATACAATTCTTGTACATTGCCTATATATTAAAAAACCTAAGAAAAGATATTACTTTATGTAAAATTAATCTTAACACTTTACTTAATAATAATAGATAATTTAATGAATATATAGAACTATCAAATATATGTGGTTGGTTGGTTGATCGGGATAACGTCGCACTTGTACTGCGCTATGGGTATGGGATACCAGTACCATTCAAATATATGTGATACCAGTAGATATGAATAAGATATATACCAATAAAAATGGATTAAAAACATACACATTTAATGCGTAGATTCCGCATATTTACATTCAGTTTCAATATATTATATAAGAACTAAAAACTATGTGTAAACAAGGGCAAAAATAAAACAAACTAAACAGAAACAAAGTAATAAATGAAAACCAATTAATGCATGATAAAAATAAAAAATAATAGCAATGAACAAATATACCTAGTTATATAAGCAAAATTCAATGTATAGCAAATTACTAAACAGAAAAATGTGTTAAACAAAACACTGCATATAATTGTCTCTAACAACTAATTATATTTAATTCTATTTAACGTGTAAAAATAACACTTTATGAATAATTATTAATTAAATAAAAATAATTATGCATGATTGCATGTATGTGTTACAGAAATATATAAAAATAAAATGAAGAGCTCAAAAGATAATAAAATAAATGCATATGACTTTAAACATTTTATGTCATTTGAAATACTTTTGTAGCATTTTAATACTGCAAAAAGATAATAATTATTTAGAAATTTAAAGACATTTAAGTTATTCAATTCATTCAGTGTTTCCTACACGATACTACATTGAAAGTTGATAAGATTGGCACATTTTTTAATTAAAACATTAATTCCTATTTTAAAATATGGGCAGGTAAGCTAAAAACCAAAGCGCAAGATCAAATAAGATATATCGAAACTAATAAGTATAATTGCTAAATTTTTGCAGTGAATATGAATAAATTATTTGCAAAGTATCTAAGGTAAATAATAATAATAATAATAATTATTATTTTTTAAATAGTTGTTTTGAAAAGACGTCAATTACGTTTGTGTTAGAAATAAAAGTTATAATTGTATGAAAATATAAATGTACCCTAGTACTATCTTACAGGCTTCATCATATTATTGTTTGAAAGCTTCCTGTGACTAATTTTAATGAGGTTAAAGCTGCATTAATCTATACTTTTTATTAATAGCATGAATGAACACTTGTTTGACAAATTTAATTATTAATTTAAGTATTCATTAAAACAGTTCAATAATGAACAATAATTTTTTTGATTATTTGAAATAAAACATAAGTAAAATAAAAAAATTATCTAATAATCTAAATAAATATTTTAAATAGCTTTAAGAATTGTCTTATTTCTTTAGTAAAAATATCACTTTTCTTATTTTAAAATTAAAATTTATGTGTTTCTGAAAACGATCTCTTGTGCCAATTTATTTTATTATGCTCTAAAATACAGAAATTTCATGAAAAGTTTTTCACATAACACAATATAAAATTTATTACTTTGTTTCTATTAAACATGCTATTTTTATTATTCTATTTAATTATAAAACACTGTAATGATAATCAATAAAATCAATATCTAGTAATGTTACAATATTAAAAAAATAAAATTAAATATTTTTTTCTTAATATGCTTCAGCAATATTATAAACATTTCATTAAAAAAAAAATGTACTAAAAGAATTATCAATTAAGAGTTAAGAAATATTTAATGGAAAAAAATATATTATATCAGTTGTCAGTTAATGTCATCTTTTCTGCCAAGTATATACGTAAATATTTTTTTTTTCCTTTTTAAAATTTCTTTTTATTATTAATATACGATAAATGTCATTTTTTTATCATTATTATTAAAGCTATTATTTAAAAGAATGTGACATGTTGCCATTATTGCAGATAAATATTGTTAGAATCGTAAAAGAAATTTTAATTATATCATAAGAAACCATTTGACGTTTTAGACTATTTAGTGTAAAATTTAGTAACAGAAGAGAATAAAATTATATCTTTAAAGTTTTTTTTTTTTAATGATGCTATTATAAATATAATATATATATATATATGTGTGTGTGTGTGTGTGTAAAAATATTTGAGAGAATTATGAGAAATAATATCACATATGCTTAATATTTATTATATGGCATATTATTTGGTTATTTATTGCAATATTATAGATCAAATAGATAATGAGAATATAACGCTAATTTTCGTAAACACAGTTTTTTTTAATAGTTTAAACACATTAATATTTGATTTAAAAATATCAATAAATATCAAAAGTCAGAAGATTTGATTTCACTCAAACAAATTCTCAATTAATGAATTTCAAAATTCTTTTTTTTTTTTTTATGTAATTAAAAATATTTTTTCACAACTTCAAAGTATATACCGATAAATAAATAAATAATAATGTGGCGTTTAAAAAAAAAATCATAATAAAGACTTAAAAGTGGGTCTGTAAAAGAGGTAATTATGTTCAGAGTGTTTTTTTTTTTTTTTTTTTTTGAAAAACTACATTTATGTTTTTTACATTTTAGATGGAGGCAATCACTGGTTGCGACCATATATTATGCCGGCATTCCAAAGTCATCACGTTGACGTCGACAAATGCTCTGCAGTGTACAACTGACAAAGATCATGTATTGAACTATAAAATGGTGGTCCGGAGATATGCCAAAACAGTTTTGAGAGAATTTACTTCAGAGAGAATCCTTCACTTCGGTTATCCATGAGGAATTATTTATGGAGAACATGAAAATGTTGGAATCACGATGTATTTTCAAATCACCAGCTGTCTCTTTAAGAGGTTCCCATCAGTGGCTCAGTAGTTCTGCGCTTAATGGTGGTAGAAGGAAAAATACGGGTTCGATCCTAGATCGTTCTCGTAGACCTAGCAGTTCCGAGATTTCCGTGGTTTTCTAATAACTTGCGTAAATACGGGTTAAGACCCTTTAGAAAGAGCCCCATGGAGGGCACATCTCCAAGGCTTAGGACCCTCGTGGAGTCAAATGTCTTTACCGCTAACATCAATACCGTAAGAGCAATGAAGGGGACTAATTATGGACTATAATTAAGGGATCCATCAGATCTTGCTCGACCATTCATCAACACTTCGAAATTTTCTCGTGTAATAAATAACATGGACATACCATTTCGAGCTAGAAATCCTTCATTGATAGGCTGACGCATCCGCCATTTTCTAGCCCACAAGACCGGCTAAAGATTTATTATTGGTGATTGATCGGCAATAAATTGCACGAATAACTCCAGAAAATGGCACCGCCTGTTTATATTTTCTTCTAATCCAGAAAGAAGGAAAAAGTGGATTATAAATTGCAGATGTAACTCGATGATACCCGGAGCAGGAGCACAACTTTGTAGTGCAAGATTTCCCTTATTTTCAACTTATTTCATTTTATTTTCAAAGTTCTTTGACAAATTTAATATGAATGTACTGTTATTTTTTTTTAAGTTATTGTTTTTAAATTGTTTTTAAATTAACTTTAAAATTCCTTTCTTTTAACGTGAAGGGTTGCGGTTTTGAGAATGTTGGCGATGTTCTTAAAATTGCCAGCATGTTTGTTTCGTGATAAGAAGTTCTAGCTCACATGATCTGTGTAGAAGTTTAAAAGCGATAACAACGCTATTCAGGTAACCCAGCTTTTTCTACCGCCACCTTTTTCCCAGATGGGCTAGAAAATGGCGGACACTGCGCCAGCTCGTATCATATAGGAACCTTATTTCGAGCAATATCTCAGACCGATTTCGATGAAAATTTTCACTGAAATCCGATATGAAATCGATAGCAAATCACGGTGGAACTTTATGAAAATCACATTTTTTTATCGGATTTTGATCGAATCAATTTCCAGATTTCATCGAATCATCAAATTTAACTACTCCCGATGAAGTCTTTAAGATGAATGTTCGATTAGATTCACTCATCTCGATAAGATTCTGGTAAATAGCCACTGATGAACATCGATTTCGATGATAGGTCATTTAATGATCGATTACATTTTGATGCTAGGGTAAATTTCGATTTATCTATCGTGTATTGTTTTCGTAAGCAGTGAAGGGTATTTCCTGGACTCTTCCGCAGAGGCGTAGCATATAGTAATTGAATTTTTGTGTGATGAATTTGGTTGTGTAACGGATGTCTGTAATCGAATAAAGGTAATAATGGGATCGGCTTATTATACCGTTTTGACTTCTTTCGATGGTTTAAGAATCTTTACTGTAGAAGAATAATTCCACGTGCAGCCAGATATTTTCTTCTATGCCAGTATTCATAGTCTTGTCAAATAAAGATATATATATTTTTTAACCAAAATTGCGTTTATGTGTAAAAAACAATAAATACATACAAAAATATTATAACTAATTTCATTTTGTATAAATAAGTAAACTGTCTTGAAATTCACACTGCATGTTGTGCCGTTACAGTGTACGCTTTTTGTTTAAATTTCAACATGTGACAGACAGGCATACAGACAAACAGACAGACATTTTCTAAAAAAGTTCAAATCATGTTCTACAGCTTTCAAAACGTGTAAATCCATCAAAAACCCGAGGTCGAAAATGTTTATGTATCATGTACTTCCTTCTATTGAACATAGAAGAAAGTAAAAATATACATTATCCTTAATGACAGCTGTATTTTTCAGAATTCATTTAATAATGTAAAATTTTAATGTTTTTATAAATATCTTTAACATAGTGCTCATTTTCTTAAGTGTGGGACTGCCGTCCTTTTCATATTGTTGATCTGTCATATATATATATATATATATATATATATATATATATATATATATCATAAAATAAAATTAACTTTGCATAATACAAGAGCTCAAACGCAACACTAAATTTTTTACACAATAAATTTAATTTAACAAATGATGAATTGTGTGAAATGACAGTGGAATGTAAAAACGAATTTCTTTAAACAACAATAATAAGCAAGACAAAAAAGAAAAAAAAATATTCAAGCCAAAAATTTAATTAATGCGGTATCCTCATCCGCAGGTGTGAGCACTGAATAAAGGGAAAAAAAATATTTACGGAATTCAGGCAATATGCCAAGTTAGTATACTTTAGAATACACTCAAAAAGCAATAAATTCTAACAGAAGGATGACAAAACTTGAAATTTTAACGCTAAAAAATATTGTATTAATTTAACTCAAATGTGCATTTTATTGAATTTTTAAATAGATACTTATTCAAATTAAAGAATAATCATTTTTTTTTTTTTACTGACAGAAGTACATAGCATGTACTATATATCAGTCAAACAACTCCAATTTCTTGGCTTTAAGTTGTAAACTTCCCAAAAGGTATCCACGAGGACACAAACTTGAAAGAAAAAGTAAGTAAAAAAAAAAAACTTAACGACGTCTTAAATTTTTTTCTCTAGGTGAGATGTAGGGGTACCAAACTACATTTTGTTTTTGAAAGTAGACCTTGAAACATCTGACTGGTTTTTTTTTCTACTTTGCATTGAGGGGACCCCCTGATGACAGTATGAATGTTTTATGGTTTAATGAATATTATCTGTCGGTTTTTATTTTTATTTATTTATTTATTTTTTGTATTTATTTTTCAGGTAGTAAAGAAAACTGCTACTATGTACAACGAGTGTGGTGGACTTTACTAGCGATAAAGTAAGTAGTAAAAAATATTAATCTTAACTCTAAATTATAATGCAACTAGCAGTTCTACCCTTTTCCACTCGGGGAAAAAAAAATAAGGAAAGCTAACTAATTTGATGTGTTGACCAGAGATTATTTATTCTGATAACCACTGAAAAAAAAATCTTTCAATTTAATTTACATACAAATATATATATAAATTATTATTATTATTTTTTTTTTTTTTTTTATAGATAGAACTTTACTTTTCTATTATTTTATTATTTTGATTTTTATGGCATAGAACGAAAAACAAATAACTTTATGAAACAGTCTTTTATAAACTTAAAAAAAAAAAAAAATAAATAAATAAATAAAAAATGCAACACACTACCCGAATTTAAAATATAAGAAACGAATTTCGTTAATTTGAATAGACGAAACTCAAAATTTAGGATAAACTAAATCAAATTTAAAATAATAATTTTACGACATTGGATCTGCAAACAGAAAACCAGCTTTTGGTCGCACCAGAGATGCGATGTTCAGTGTTATCATTATTTATAATTACGTAGTAAATACAACATAAGCAATATAAATATTTTTAAACTGTGTTAATGTTGTAGAAAAAGTTTTGTCTGTTATCTGTTTGCCTAACTGATATAAATATTATGAAAGCCATTTTCCTCTCCCGATTTCTCTATCTCTCTTCATGTAATAAAGATGTAACTAAAAAGAAAAATATCATCACGATGAGTTCCAAAAATCTCAGTCAAATCAAACGAAAATTGCACAGTGTTCTTAGGAACATTTTTGATGAATTTATGGGTCAGGTTAATCCACATCCATGTTTAAAAATAAAATCTAATTTGAAAATATCAAATTCGTATTAAGAACCTCTACAATAGGAACAGATTTGATTATAACTCAGTAAACTAGGTATGAGGTCAGACCAAAATTTCTTAATTATATAATCTACCACATTTTTTTAAAATAATGTCTATTTAAAACACACGTGAAAAAGTGTTTAACAACTGATTTTTATGAATTTCGACATGAGCATAATATGGTTCCTGTATCATGTTGAATATTAAGTTCATAAATAAATTCTATTCTATTCATTTTTTTTTTATTGCGGACACTTTAAAAGTTTAAATTGAATTAAAAATAAAAGTGTTTCTGAACGCATTTGCTTGAAATTCAGTGTGTGTATATCCCATTATCGAATATTTAACCATGAACTGAAAAATTATTTCATTTGACACATTGTTACAAAATAAAAGGCACACGAAAATTGCCCTGAGTTGAAAATAATTAAGAAATTTTAATCCTACGCCGACTAAGAATAAAAAAACATTTTCTTTTTGTTTAATTACATTCCGTACCATCTTGCTTAAAAAGTTAATATAACAATCATACAATTATTTTAAAATCAATTTCCAACTTTCACTGTTTTTGAAGCTTTCAATTACACAAATAATTGAAGGATTGTAGCTTTTTAGATTAATTTCTTTATTATAACAATGCAATAACAAAATAATAATGAGATGAGTTCCAATTTTATTTATTACACTTTGACATTACAAATAATAATAATAATAATAAAGAACATATGTTACAGTAAGTAACAAAAGTATCTGAACACTAGCAAAAATTCCTATGTAAAAAAAGTTTACTTCATACAGTTTTGTAAAATAAATCCTTATAGAATCCTGTTTTTAGACTGACTAAGAACAGGATTCGACATGGATTTATTTAACAAAACCGTATGGAGTGTACTTTTTCTACATAGAAATTTTTGCTAGTGTACGGACAATTTTGTTACCGACTGTACATTTAAAAAAGCAAACTTTTTTTAAACAAATATTCAAGGTTTTTTTTTTTTTTTTTTTTTTTTTTTGAGTTAAAAAAAAATATACAAAATTACGAAACTCAGATATTTAAAAAATATAATTAAGAAGAATCAACAACAATTTAAATTCTTTTAAAAGCATAAATCCTTCAAAAAGTATATCTCACCACAAAATTAAAACTAAAATATTTTTAAAAAGCCTGTAGACAATTTTCCATTCCCCAATTTATTGAAATCATAAATACATTCTTGAAAAGACGGTGCGATTCCTTATTTTATTCTCGCCTAACAAATAACAGTGAAGTCGAACATTTATGGTTGTATATCATTCTCAAGAGAAATAGATTTTTGCAAATTGAATTTACACCAAAAGGACATGCTGACATACTTGTTTTTGGTACCTATGTCGGTAAATTATATATTCGATGATTTCTTGAAATAAACATGGGAAATCATAAACGCATCAGTTTTTTATTTTTATTTTTATTTTATTTTTTTTTATACAGAAGAGAAAATTGTTTGTGTATGAATTTAGAATATATTTTTCTATAGGGATAACTTTTCGCGCATTCTTAAATGCATGTAAACAATAGGAAATTCCCAAATTTTATCAAAAGTTGAAACACAGATTATTTAATACATAGTTATTATTCTTTATAAAATTATACATTATAATTCAGATAATTTCTAGCATCAGTAAACATCAGCAGTATGCGCTATGTTTTATTGTTTTAGCATGCTAAAATTTAATATTATAATAATTAAAGATAATTGCATGGTTTTATAAAATGTATCACATATCCTCATGGGATATTATGGAAAAGGAGAGAATAATAAAACATTATACATTTTTAAAATGATAAAAATAAAGGTGTGGAATTTAAAATATATTTCGAAAATATTTCTCAAACTAATAAATAAACAGGAAATAGTTACTAAAACTTTTGTGTAAATGTCTATAATTTTTAAATATTAAAAATATTGTTGATATGTTAAAACTTTAAATCTTTGTACACCTCCTCCCCCCCCCATATATATATATATTTAAACGTTTCAAAAATATTCATGGGGGATTTTTAATATCGCCTTTAGAATAATTATAAAGTCAAGAATAACTTTATATTTTTGATAGTTTAAATAAACTTTATAAATAATGATATATACATTCAAGTGGTTCAAACGTTATAAAATGTAAATAATTATTATTTTATTATTTTTACATTAATGATATTTACATGAACAATTTTATAAATAGAAGAATGTTATACTCTATATTTTAATATTTTCAGATGTTTTATAACCTCTCATAAATATTTGTTGCTGTAAAATTATATGTAATGAACGCATAGTCTAATTTTAATTGAACTACCTTATATAGTTAAAAAATATTTTGCTTGATAATTCTAGTTTACATATCAGAAGAAGCATTATTCTGCGAACAAAAAGACATTATAAAAAAAATGATAATAATAAAATCTAAGAAATAAAATATCTTTGTATATTCAAATTCAAGAAATTTAAAAGAATACGTTATTATTATTTTATTTAAATATGAAAAAGTATTATACATTTTTACAAATATTATATTTTCTTAAACTTCTCATATATATATATATAATTTCAAAATATTATGTTCTATTTATATCTAATTTAAAAAATTGTAGTAACGTAACTAATTATAAATATGTAAAAAATAATAAAAATTTAAGTAATAATTTTTGAAAAATTTTTGGATTTGAAACATCATTGTATTAATCCAGTTAAATTTATTTAAAAAAAAAGAGATCTGTAATGAATAAAAAAATTATAAATAAACTTTATACAATGCAAAGGTCTCTGAACAGTTGTTTCAGGTCAAAGTAATAGCGCGGCCCTCTTAGGTGGAAAAAAATACACAGGAGTCCATCATCAACAAGCAAGGTGCACGGATCTCTACTAAGAAATTTAAAGTGGCTTCTGCAATTGACTTCTTCTTCAACACACTTTTTTTTTTAATTTCGGAATAGTGCTGCCATCTTCTGAACAGAGAAGGAACAATAGTTTAAAAATGGATGAAAACTAGGAAACTGCATTGTACAATATATGCAATAAAAACATTTAATTCATGGTACTCTAATTTTGAATGAATTTAAGCTAAATTTTAGCATATATCTTGCCAATGATAAAATTATATAAATGTTTGAAAATAGAATGCAAAACATTAAAAAATAAATTAATGTTATTGACCCTTTTAAATATTGTAGAATAGAATTAAAAGATATTTTCAGTTTTGTCATTTTCTGCAAATGCAAAATAATAGATAATATAAATAGATAATATGCAATAATATGTTTTTCATTTATATCCTCTCTTCACAATCTAATATAAATATTAAGTATTTTTAATGAAGATTAAATTTTCTTAAATTATGTTTAATAAAAACAGTATGATGCTTTTATTTACTAAATTTACACATCATGTTACATAATTCAAAATTGTTTATTACTGCAGAATTACATGTTATAAACCCATGGTTAATTTAAATAAATGAACTTCTTAAATAGACGAAATATATTGCTTAATAATTTTAGTCAATGCACCAGTAAACAAAGTTTACAAGCACTGTGATAGATTGTAGCAAGAGAAAACATTATAGTTATATAGAAAGCATTAATCTGTGAAAAAATAAAAATTTGAAAAATAGTCTCTTTATTTAAATTGAATTAGATTTTGAAGTAAGGGTTTTGTCAAATACGAAGGTTTATACTCTTATTTATGAATTTTTATTTTGTTTTATTTATTTATTTATAAAATAATAAATGTAAGCTTTTAATTTGAAAATTTTCTCTGGGACGTTATTTAAAATTTGTAATTAAAAATTTGTGGGTTTCAATGTAATTATGTGTGTTACAGCTATTTATGCCCAAATACCAATTAGGAATATTTGAAAATGTGAAAATAACAATGGCAAAACCAGACTTTCTTACCAGCAAATTATGTAGAAATTTAATCGTACAACATATGGGATTATCAATAAACACACATTACAGTTTACAGTGAAAAATAAATACTGATAAAAAAGTTTATTAAATTATAGAGTTAAAGTTAACAATAGCATAAAGTGAGTTTTATGGAAATGTAAACAGAAATATTGTCATTAAAAAAAATAAAAGAATATATATATATATATATATATATATATATTTATTTATTTATTTATTTTTAATGACAATATTTCTATTTACATTTCCATAAAACTAAATAAGAGTGTTATTGCTACAAGGTATCGGTCTGAAATAACAGTCTATAAAATTAAATTAGGTGATTTTACGAAAATTGAAAAGTTCTAATGAAACAACCATGGAAACATTTTATGGAGTATTAACAATATGACAGCTATTTGTAATATTATATTTAGTGATTTAGTGACATTCTAAAATTCTAAATAAGCTTCCGTGAAAAAACTTTTATGCGGTTAAAAAAAGAAAAAAAAAATGCCAGCTACAAGTTATTGATATGTTTTATTCAAATGTCCTGTAAATCCCTAAATTTAATATAGATTAAAAAGTACTCAACACGAAGAAGGTTCGTGAATTTGTTTCATTCAACTGCATTAAAGTCTTCAGAATTATGTTTACGTTTCTAGTTGGTTAATAAATTAGTGTTAGGTATAACTAATTTTATACATTGTTTTTTCATAGTATGTAAATTTTTTCACTCCACTTAAATCATTAAGAAGTATAAAGAGTAATATTAAGCATTAAGAAGTATCAAGTATAATATACTAATTGTGGTCCTTTGAACTGTTTTCATGAAATAATGTGAAACATGTAAGTAACAAATGCAGTTATATATATGTATATATATATATATATATATATATAGTGTAGACCAAAATTCCCAGACTCCACCCTCCATCTCGGATATCCGTACGAATTTTAAAAGATACCGTAACACGTTTTCAATGAATTAACAGGAGACATCTTTGGCTCGAGTGGGAGGGGAGAGGGAGACCCGGCTAGAGAGGCCGCTAGTGAGGGAAACTTTGAAATTTCACATAGAAGTGTATGTCTTGCGAAGAATCACCAGAAAAGTCTCTTTAGACAATGAATTTGATATAAATAGTTTTATCCTGTATTAATTATTAGAGGAGATAAATGAGTATAAAATCCACAGTTCAACACTCAAGAAATATTTCACACCCTCTTCCTATAAAAATGTGGGCCTGGTGGACTAGGAGGTCGTTTTGAAGGGCAACTTTATATTTCAAATAGGAAAATATGTCTCATGATACATCCCCGGAAACATCGTTTGAAAATAATGAATTAGATATAAATATAAATATAAATACATATATATATATATATATATATATATATATATATATATATATATTTTGCAAAGAAAATTAAAGGTGGTACGTAGGTTTTTCGAGCTTTGAATTGCAGATTTCATACTTATGTATCTCTTTCAATAATCATCGCAGGACTACTAACGAATTCTACTACTACTAACTACTAACTACTAATTCTACTACTTTTCTACTACTAACAAATTCATTGTCTTGAATTTCTTATTCTAGTGAACAAAATACTCCTTGAATCGTAAGTAAGATATTTTCTCTTTCTGAAATTCAAAGGAAAGTTTATTTAACTTAACATTAAAAAGTATTTCATTTTTAAATGATTTATAGCAACACGATAAAATTATATTTAAAAATAATCTACTTCTTCTTTATTTTTTTTATTTTTTTTAAGGAAATTATACTACGTAATTTTAATAATAATTAAAAATATTTCATTTATTAACTTGTACTTTCAAATGAAAATATCACTTCATATATACTAATTTTCTGAATTTTATTTTTAATAATTAACTAAACTTCTTTTTTTTTTTTTTTTAATAAATATGATACTTTTAAAAAATAGTAAAAGTATAAAAATCTACAGATAAAATAAAAAAATTACAGGTTTTTTTTTTTTTTAAATTAATCATCTGTGCAAAAAAAAAAAATAAAAATAAATAAAAAAAAAGTTCGTGTATTGAAAAACATCAATTATGATGTCAAATAACGGTATTGTTTTTTTCTTTTACTTATAGTAATTTGTCTTCTACAAATTTAATAAAAACATATCACTCCTCTTGACCTATAATACCACAATTTATTTTTTTAAATGACAGGATTTTTATTATTATCATTTTTTTTCCTTGGAACATTTGTCAAATGCTGCTTAACGATTTAGTGTTCAATATTTATATAAAATTTAACATCACTCGCCGAATCTCTATTAAAAAGTAATAGGCTTTACTTTTCCGTTTTAATTATGATTTTGTATTAAATCCTTTTAAAAAATGTATTGTCCAGATAATTTTAATATGATAATTATTAATAAATAAATAAATAAATAAAAACTATTTTCAAAACAGAATAAATATACAAATATGTATCAATAACAGTATCAATAATATTTAATTTTAGTATCAGTTTGTTTTATTTAAAAGACAACCATTCATTTAATTTATATATCTACTATTTTTACCTTTGTATAAATATATAGAGAGTTCTCAATGTCATATTATGAACCGTTCTATCTATATTAGCAGCCTTTAATATTGAATATATCCATATAACATAAAACATTTTCACTTTTCATCTATAAATAAATAACAATGTTAAATAAAACACTTTATAAGTATTATAGTGTTTATCTACCACGACGATTCCTATTATGGAATCTTAACTATGACTGGTAAATGTCAATATTATTTTTGATTAAAAATACTTGTAAATTTTATGGATAAGTTTGGGTGATGTTCTAGGTATGAAGTACTAAAAAAAATATTTTTTATAAATACCATAAACATCAAAGAATTTAAGAGATTTTTTTTTTAAATATTTTTTTACGTCGCTCATCAGATGTATTTTTATTGGCAAAGTTAATTAGCAGATAGGCTTTATAAATCTAGAGAAATTTTAATTTTAATTTTTGTGAAAAGCGTATAGCCCCTAAAATAACTTTTTAGACAATAAGGTGTATATTATGCTATGGTTTTAGTTGTAAGGGAACAAAACAGAGAGATTGAACATTAAACCAAATCTTTTAATGGGATCCAAAGCAGTAGTCTGATGAATTCCAAGCTTGAAGCCCACTTCCGTGGAAGTTAACGTGGGATTTGTCCTGATCATATTGTAGCACTTCGTCATTGACACCTGATGGGATTCCTGATCTGGGTTAATCTTTCGAAGAAAAATCAGCCAAATGAAATTTCGCAAACCATCTTTAGCATATTCAAGCTGTGACTGTGTCCTCTCCAAACACGTCACACAAGTTTTCACACAAGAACTCACACAACATACAACGTCTTAAGTGCATTTTTTTTGTCACCCATGGTGACAGTTCTACAAGTTTGGGGGAAAAATAATTGTGTAAATTATCAATCATACTCTAACCTAACTGTTTAATTCGGTTTCAGTCGCTAATCGACAATGCATAAAAGTGCACGTGTTCAAAAACGACAGAACTCTCCCTTACACCTAATATTTTTTAATAAATATTCTGTGATCTATTTATTTATTTATTTATTTATATTTTATTCTATTATTTATTTATTTATTTGTTTATCATAGACTTTTTATAGCATAAGTAATGTATTTGTGAATTAAAAAAATAATAAAAATAATAATAGTAATTTGAAATTATATATATATATATATATAAGTTTAAAATTATATTCAAATGGGGTTCGAGAGAGAGATATCCCACGCAAAGAATTACTTTAAAAAGAAAAAAAAAACTTTTATTAGGACAGGACTATTTCTTTCAGGCAACAATTTTGCGGTGTATCACCTTGAATGAACAAGCAAACACTTCTTCTTCTTTTTTTTTTTTAATAGATAAAGCTGAAAGTCCGTCATTGTGTCTGTCCGGATTTTTAGTTCATTATACGTAATGATCCATTTTTAAAGAGATTATTGGTGCAGAAAATGTAAAAAATTAACTTTTTAAATAAAGACATATATATATATATATATATATATATATATATAAATTTATCTACATATTTTTGTTTTTTGTAGGTCTGAATAATACAATTTTAATTTTTCTAAGACGTTAGCATTATTAAATATATCTTTAATAAAATTATATTTCGAAATAGATCACACAGTATTTCCTAGGAACGCTAGATTTATACAAACCATATTTCACTTGAGTGTTACTGATCTCATAAGACATCGCATTAAATTTACAAGGGTTTGAAACCAAAGTGTTCAAATAACTCACACAGTCGTGAGAACACCAACATGTTATTCAGATGTGTCCTGTGGTTAGAGTATTGATTACTGGGAAAACATGTTATATGTTATAACAGAATATTGTGCCTTATTTAAGCGTAGTTGCGTTATTTATCCTAAGATATTTTGTGTAGTCTTTCCTATAATATAAACACATTATTAAAAGAAAATATTAGATATTTTTGTATTAATTCCACGTCATTTATTTTAGAATCCAAATTTGTAAAATTAAGTGGTAAAACAAATGACAGTTTAATATGATTTAACTTTATACATTAGACGAATATCATATATATGTCATAATATTATTTATACTTGATAAGAAAAAGTACTACTTCTTTTGAAGTATGGATGGAACTTCGGCTTAATATGATTTATTTATTTACGTATGTGTCTTCGTTACTATTTTTTTCTAACGATAATTTACATTCAATCCAATCACAAAAAGTACTGAAATATATATATATATATATATATGGGTATATATATATATATATATATATATATATATATGATAGAAATTTTTGTATTGGAAGAGCGGTAGAAAAGGCATTGTTTAATAAAGCAGAAATGTCACTCTTATATTAAAGCATTCTAGTTTCGAGAGTTTAAAGAAGTTTTTAAAATTACATTTTAAGCAATTTTTACTGTTTACATTTCCTTTATCAAAGAACAAATTTCTATTTTTATGTTTTAAAATAATTCATTTCTTATTTAGTTTTCTTTATATATATATATATTTTCTTCTTATTTTCTTCTTCTTCTTCTTCTTCTTCTTTTTTTTCAGTGCGTTTAAAAATGTTTAAATTAGTTACAACAAAACTGATATATATAAACGCAATCACGCAATTTGCAGTATTATGTACTTGTTTATATCTTGTTATAAACTCCTCTAATCTGCATTTGATAATAATGTTTTCCCACAAAAAATATGGTGTGTCACTCACACGATTTTCTTATAGCCTGCATTTCAATAGTTCGAAGACAAAAATATATATATATAAGAGTTTAGATAAGAAGCACTATGTATGCACTTACTTAAAAACAACTTAAAATAATTTTATTTTATTTTATTTTACTTATTTTTTTTTATATATAATTTAGTGTAAGGTGATATACCTCCCCACGTTGATACCTTACCACCGCACTAGAATGTAGAAAAAGGGGGGGGAGGGAAAGCTAAAACCCCCATAGAAATATGTTGGGAAGAAAACCAAAAAAATTCACAATGTTAAAAAAAAAAAAAAAAAAAAAAAAAAAAAAAAAAGAAAAAGAAAAAAACGTCGCTTACACCGGAAGTAATAAGAGGACAAAATTGACTAGAAAAAGACATCGAAGAGCGGGACCGGGCGGGCTGGGGCATTGGTCCTATCGTCCAGGATTAATACGACTCGCCTAGTATGTGTAAGGTACTAATAATAATAATAATGAAATTCTTGCTCTCGAATATTTGACGTTATTTGGCGTAAAGAACGTTTCTTCTGGGATCGACTTCGAAATGATGTAGAAAAATGGTGTAGAGAATGTCATGCATAGGCAGCAAGAAAGGAACCAAATGACGAAGCAAAGGACGCTTGCAGCGCTTTAATGTTGGCGTGTCTTTTGAGGGAATTGCTTTAGACATATTAGGGCCACGTCTAAAGGTAACTGTTATATCCTAATAATAATGGTCTATTTCACAAAGTGGTCTGAGGATATACCCATACTAGATGAATAAGCGTCTACTGTTGTGGATGTCCTTGTGTAAGGTTGTATATCTCACGCTGTCCAGACCTTATGCTTCTTCATTTAGATCAAGCTATTAATTTCAGCTCGATTTTTATTTATCTTTGCAGATGAAATACAAAAGACTCGGATAACATCTCTGCATCTTGAATCCGATGGTATGGTTGAGCGATTTAATCGTACTCTTCTAAATCATCCGCCTCTGTTTATTTTCAAGAAATGAACTGACTCGGGCGCGGGATGAGCACCATCCTAAATGTTGTATGGAAGAACACTTCACTTATTTTGTTTTATCATGTTTGGGCGTTCGTGTGATATGCCCAACTCGCCTAATGACTTCCTAGTAGATTTGTAGACAAGTTAGGAATACATAAATGAGTTCGCTCGAGAAAAAATTAACTTGGTCAGCGACCAAATGAAGGCACGCCTCGACTTTAATGCAATGGAAAATCATCTGAAGGAAGGTGACCATGTGTAGTGTTACAACCGAAATCGCCGTATAGGTCAGTGTTCAAAGCTTCAACATATCTGAAAAGGCCCCATGCATCACAATTAAGAAACTAAACGATTTTATTATGAGAATGCAGAAGTTGTCAAGTGGTAAGCCGAATGTGATTCACAATGTTAAATAATCCCGATGTTACGCATAAATCATGACAAAAATGTAGAGAGATTGAACAGGACGTGTAGTCTTTGAAGAGGGGGGCAATATTACAAAAGATTAAGCCTTTCGTCTGCACCAATTATTTTATTGTAGTGAAAATAGTTTTACAGCGTGAAAATGAAGAGAAAATTCATTCACATTCACTGAAGTCAGAATTGGTGATAAACTTGGAGACTTGGCGAACAAATTTGAAAAAAATAGTAGTTTAGGGTTCAAGAAATTTTGTAGCTCTCCAGCGCACGGGAGCAAAGTTCTAGAACTTTCAATGCTTTCCATGACTTTCTAGATGAAATTGTCGGCAAGCCCCATCGCCAAAAGGTATACATAAGGTAAGAGCGAATTGTCATCTGCGAGAGAGAGTGAAGTCATTGCAAATCAGTGTAGTTTAGAGAGTTATTATGAGCGATTACACTTTGGAGACTGTGCTTCAAGCGACTGAACTTCGTTCTTCAGCTAGCGAAAATTCCTGCTCTGGAGTATTTGACGTTATTGGTTTTACTCCTGTGGAACAAGTACTGTTTTCTTTGACTGTTCGAGAATATCTGTATAGCTTCATTTACCTGCTTTTAGAACTTTAGATCAAGAAACAGTACTATTGGATTCTTTCGAGAATATTCGTTGTAATCACAGTTTCATTATGCTGATTCAAGAAGTATTGTTTAAAAAAGAGCATTCATAGACTAGAGTTTAAATGTTTTTTTATGAACTACTTTCTCACTTAAGAAATTCGCTACGTTTTTCGTAGCAATATATACAGATACGTGCATATATATATGTACGTACGTATGTATGTATACATATCTATGTATACATAATTGTTTTTTCACTTTATTTTCCTCTTTTAATTTCTTAAATACATAAATAAAAGTATTTCAATCGTAAAAAAATTCAATTTCTGATAATTTGAGATATATTGTGCATGCTTTGACCAATGTTTGAAAAGTTCTCTCTGTCTATTTATCATTGTGTCTATCTTCTTCTCAGTAAAATTTTTAGTATCTACATACCATGGACGGAATTTTATCAAACTTGATGTTTATTTGGAATTTGAATTAAATTTTTGATAATAGAGTTTGCCATATATCCCCCAACAGCTGAGCTACTATGCTGTTATTTTTCTTATTTATGGGAAGGGTATATCGCAACTCTTACAGTGTCGAAACGCACAAAACTTTATATGTATAAGGCCCATATTAAAAGACCATCCAATTCGCGTATTTAATAATTGTCCAATGATGTAATAATTGACAGTAAAATTTTAAGATGCCTGCAATATACGCGTTTGAAATAATCATTGGTATATAACAGCATTTTTTAAAAAATAATTTCAATAAAATAGTCTGAAATTCATTAATATTACTAAATAATTTTGGTTTAAAATTACGTAAAAAATTTGGTTTTACATGAAATATAAACAGCGGTAAATTTTAAAATAAGAGAATCCTAAATTTACCGTTACTGTTTATAATTACAAAAAGCTTTATTATAGACTTAATTATTTAAAATATCTATCAGCTTGTTTAAGTAAAAACAGCATTTGAATTTAAATTTTGAAAATTTATGGTTTGCATTCTTACACTGAAACCACACTATCTACCATTAAGTATTTGGACACTTTCCACTTTAGACGTTTTATCAAATGTCTAGAAAAGTTCGTTTCGAATCATCTTGAAACTTTTGTAGTGTAAAGAACATGTTATATACATCATATTATTCGGCAAAATTTAGTTCTTCTCAAAGAAAAAAAAAAAAAAAAAAGGAAGATGATAGGGGTTTTTATCAATATTTATTTACAGTCAGCGAACATTTCCAATGGGCATTTGATTGAATCAAAATAATAATGTGAGTAAAAACCTTTATTATTTAGCTTTTATTTTGAAAGAACTTAAATTCTGTTCATTCTATTTATCATAACTTTTTGAAATAGTTTTGTGTTTTCATATAAGTTGCTCAATACTTTTGGCTATCAAATTATACAAATGATTTTTTTCCCCTTAAGCTAGCGCATGACTAGTTAAATTTACTTTGTAAAAATGCTAATATTTCGTAAGATATTAACATTTTTTAATTATGATTGCAGTAAGCTGTGTCTAATACACTCTTAGAAATTTCAACAGAAAATTCTGCGTAATCTATTATCTTAAATCTTACGTAAAATTACAGAGAAAAATAAAGGGGGAATTAAAAAACTTATTTTATGCATTCATTTTAATATTTAATAATTATTTAATTAATTATTGGTGGGAATATATTTCGGACTTGTAATGCTTTTTCTTAAGTAGAAACAGACATTTTTAATTTTAATTAAAAAATTAAATAATAAAATTAGATTAAAATACAGAACACAGATTGAGAATCTTGATTATTCACTTTTAACTAAGAATTACTGTATACTTACAGAGACTCTGGATAAATATTTACATTAAATTTACAGAAATTTTTAACAGTGTATAGTACGCCAAATTTTCTAAAAGTGTCTTTACACTGGGTCTAATACCCTATGTGTAGTACTTAAAAAAGTGGATTTTTTATTTTTGGTAACCTCATAAAAATTTATACAGATAATGAGAGAAATCTTCATAATCACAAAAAAGAAAACACCAGGCAAAGGTTGCTACAAAATGAGATATGAAGTTTTAAATTCGATGCAGATCTACATTGATCAGCATTTAAGGGCTAACCTTTAGAGAGGGGCTGTGACAGCAGTTGTCACGTTTTCTAAATGTTAATATATAAATATTTATATAAAATAGCTTGATTTAAAGAAAATTGTATCTAGAAGGAGTTGCTTCACGCCGAGTTTAAAATAAATATTTTTTGGATATTCAAGGAGATTATCTAAGCAGCTGTAAAAATTTTATAGAATTCGTTTGTTGCCATGGAAAACCATTAGGAAAAATTAACTACAGCTGTTCGGATAATCCTAATATTTCATAAATAAAAACACGTTTTTAATTTCATTTCCACTTACGCGCTCAAAGCTGGTATATTGGAAATGTCGAGTTCAATTCCTAGTTGTGCTCATCTACAGAATGTGTTCAGAATTTTCCGTGGTTTTCTCCAAAACTTCCGTAATTATGGGTTCTGATCCCTTAGAAAGACCCTCATGGAGGGCACTCCCCCTATGGGTCTAGGACCCTAACATAGTCAATCGGTCTTTAAACATACAATCAAGCAAACAAAAATCTTAAGTCATTTTTAAAACTTTATATACCTGATGATGAACTGAAACCTGCAAGAGCCAAAATAAATTAATAAATAACAAAATTAAAAATTAAAAATTAAAAATTAAAAACAACCATTAACAGCTTTAAAAATGATGAAAAAAAATAATAATAACTGTAGTGTTTCAATAAAGATATGACCACCAGCATTCTATTCACCGAAGCACAATCCTAAGAAAAAATATCCTACATGAAACACTGAAGTGATGATATACATCAATGATGCGCTTAAAGTTATGACTAAGAAATAAGGAAATAAGGAGTGAAATTACACATATAATTTAAGAGTGTCTATTCATATTGCACTAAAACAAAAAAGAACAATAAAAATCTATTGAGGATTTAAGTATTAGAAAAAATTCAAACTGAGGAAGTTGATTTTCGGGACTACACTATATCTCTAGTGAGCAAAAAAATGCAAGATTCCACACTAAAGAAAATTTTAAAGTTAAATCGCTACTGGTGTGACCAATCTTTCATGAAAAACAGAATTTTCACGTTAACTAGTGAAATAAAATAAACGGGGGATTTCAAGAGGCAGAGCTAATTGAGAATATCATACATTGTATATATATATATATATATATTAATTTATTTAAAAAAATACTTTCTCTTAAGTACAACTTAAGTACAACCACCGCTACTTTAGAATGTAGAAAAAGAGGGGGAAAAAAGCTAAAACCCCCATAGAAATACCATGGGAAGAAAAGCAAAAACCCCATAGAAATAGCATGGGAAGAAAAGCAAAAAAAAAATTCACAATGTCAAGTGTGTTTAAAAAAAAAAAAAAAAAAAAAAAAAAAAAAAAACATGCTCAGGAAAACAGGAAGTAATAAGAGGACAAAATTGACTAGAAAAAGACAGCGAAGAGCGGGAATCGGGCGGGCTGGGGCATGGGTCCTATCGTCCAGGATTAATACGACTCGCCTAGTACTCTCAAGTACAACTTTCTCTTAAGTACTAAAGACAGATTTCAGATTAAAGAGTAAGTTAAGACGTACTGTATATGAATATATTTTACAAACTTTTCAAAATGTTTTGAAACAGTCTTATTTGATAAACATTTCTTTATAAGGGAGAATGCAGCAACTTTAATATTACATTTATACATAGCATTTACTTTGTGACAGAAAAACATCCATTTCTTAGCATATTTGCATTCTACCAGGCCCTTGAAAACGTTGGAATGCAAATCATGCTTTTTTCTCATCTCCAAAATTCATTTCGATTTATCTTAATTCTTTTCTGATTTGATATGAGTGGTCTGTGATTATGATCTGAATAATTGTTTTAATGCTGAGGTTGAATCATCTTTGAATTTCATAAAATTTTGCACTGATATTATTATATTTTATTATTGTATTACTATATATATATGTAATAAATTTTAAGCTGTATTCGAAGTCTTTCAGCCTACTGTTCGCACCACTTCTTATAAAATTACATTATACTGATAAAAGACATACACTTACATCAAATGTTCAAAACTAGAATTTCCTACTCTGCTAATCTTAAAGCGCGTAATTATATTAAACGAAAATAAAAGTCAATGTTAAAGGTATTTGGCTATTAATCATGGTAACTAGAAACAAAACTTTGTCTACCATATATGGGCATTACAAATAAATTATTATTAATAAGAAGTTTTCATGGACATAGCGAAATTTAGTAAAATCTTTATACCAATTGCTTCCAATTGAAAAGAATATTTTTGCTTAATTTTAGGTAGCACTGCACGTTGTCCACAAATTACTTACATACCGCATATTTCACTAAAATTTTGCACATTGTGAAAAAAGTGTAATAAAATTTAAATGAACTTACAGAAATTACCTGTTATAACTTTAACGTAACCTTAAACGTAATTGTTTTGTATGGCACGGTAAACAATGGTGAATTGCTTTCGTACGTATTAAAAGTGGAACTTGCTTTTATAAAGTTATGTACCTACTAGAACTTTTATCCATAGGCGTTATGTATTTTAGTTTTCTTAGATGTCCCTGTACACGAAATATTTAAGTTTTAACAAAAAGTTTTAATTAGAATCTCCTTATGATACATATATAGAATATTGCATTTGGACCTGCTTCTATTATTTGCCCATAAGTTATGCTAAAAGACGGACACACGCATTGGCCAACAGCCAAAACTCTATTTTTCGGATTTATGGGACTTCAAAACGTAGATATTTCAAACCTCAGCTAAAAAAATTCAACCCAAAACTATACTTTCTTTACCATACATGGGTAAGAGAAAGAAAAAAAAAAGAGATTTTTATAATATCCATAAAAAAGTCACTATATAATTTTTTATTCTAAATCAAATCCGTATTTATGATTTTTTTTTTTTTTTTTTCTGTATTTAATAATTTTATTTAAGTTTTTTTTTTTTTTTTTATAACATTTCAATTTTTTTCCCCTTTGGGTGTTACGACCGCCTTTTTCTCTTATACTTAGTACAAATAAAAGGATGGTGTGACTAAATTTTAAAATACTTGTTGATTTTTCTAGAAAATATGATTAATAAATACGGTAGTACACAGTATCAGCATTTTATGTTTTTACTAATTATTTTATTAATCTTACACGTCATTGAAAATATATGTGGAAAAACTATTAATACTGAAAATAATAAAATCACTGAAAAACATAAACAAAATTAAACATTTT
Source organism: Salticus scenicus (assembly GCA_963930645.1). NCBI lineage: Eukaryota > Metazoa > Arthropoda > Arachnida > Araneae > Salticidae > Salticus > Salticus scenicus. The sequence continues at coordinate 275,212,696 of OZ005656.1, read as the reverse complement.
TGTCAAATTTTTTTTTTTTTTTTTTAATTAAAATTATTTTTTTTAGCTTTTTAATTTTAACATCTTTAACTGTAAAAGTTTTTCAAGTATACGAATATGTTTAATTGATTTTCTGTGGTTAAAAAAATAACTAAATGTGCCTTTATATTAGAATACCAATAATTTATTAAGGGAATACTTTTTAATGTCTTTTGTTTAATTCCTACATACAATATTAAAAATATGTTGCATTTTTTTTTAGATAAAATTGTATGTAAAAGCTTTTATTTTAATGTAACATACTTAGCTATATGACAAAGTTTTGAATTGATTCAATATTTAATCATTGAATAAAAATAGCGGAAAAAAGAGAAACTTTCTTGAACGGAAATGTATACTCGGATAAATTTATGCGCATAAAAATTCCATTCAGTGAAATGTATACATTCATCAAATGCGCTTCATAGCTTTCTTCCTAAATATTTCATCTAGACATTTTTCATCGCTCTCTCCTCTTTGTCAAATTTACGGCTTTGGAGCATTCGTAGTTACTTGGTATCTTATGCCGGGTACACCTCATTCTCCATTTATATTGAAATAACTGATATCACTTCCTGTAGCCTTTTTTCAAAGAGCGTATAAAAGTGTGATAAAATGATCAGATGCTAGCTGTAGATTTCTAAATAGAGCTTTCTATCTAAAAAAAAAAAAAAAAAAATCGGAAGAGAAAGAATGTTATTTTAGTGCCTGGGAATAGCGGACAATCGACGTTCCTGAAATAGATTTACGCAGTAGCACATCTATAATCATTTACTCATCTCAAATGAGACAAATGATGACTCAAATGAGACACTGATTTTTCAATCAGTGTAATATTTAAAAAAAAAATGCAGTAAAATGAATTTTTTCATCAAGATTTTTTTTTTCATTCGATGCTATTTATTTAAGAAATTTTATATTTTAATGACATAACTAATTTTTTGTATTACCTTCTTTTATTTTTTAATTTATTCCTAGAAAACGTAATTATTTATTACTGATTTAACAGATACTCAGGGTTTGTACATCAACAGTCAGAAAAATTTTAAACTTTTTTTGTTGTTATCTTTGGGTTTTAGAATTTAAAATAATCTATTAAATGAACAACTCAATGAAACTTATAATATAGTATTACATTTAATATAACGTTAAGTATACACGATTTATGCATATTTATGTATTTTCATTTTTTGACTTAATTTAAAATCTTTAATTTTTGATTCATAGCATGCGTCATACAAAGGAGGAAAAAAAAATACTCACATGCAAAATTTAGATACTGAAGGTATGCATATACGGTACAAATCATGTTATTGAACAGGAGCCAGGGGTAAAGCATATAACATTTTGCCATGTGTTTAAGGTATAAGTTTAAAACAGGTTTAATATAAAGTACATTACTGTTTGTGTAAATACCTCGCATTTCAAGAATAATATTAAGTAGAAGCTATATGAAATTTTGATGGTATTGATTTATTATTTAAAAATTCAAGTATACAGTCGGTAACAAAAGTGTCCGAACACTAGCAAAAAATCCTATGTAAAAAAAGTACACTTCATACGGTTCTGTTAAATAAATCCTTATCATATCTTTGTCTTAGACTGACTAAGAACAGGATTCGACAAGGATTTATTTAACAAAACCGTACGAAGTGTACTTTTTTTACATAGGAATTTTTGCTTGTGTTTGGACGTTTTTGTCACAGACTGTACTTATTTCAAACAAATATTTGTGCATGTGGAATATTTAAGTATTTATTTATATATTTTAATAGCAAAAGCCGTAATTTAGATATAAATTTTATTTTTTGAAAATTTATATGCAATATTTTTGTTGGATTGTAAACGTAATATTAAAATGTGTGGAAAATGTGTAACAATTGCATGTAACAATTGCATTTATGTTGTATTAATGTGCGTCCGTATTACGATATTTTACGCTTTTTTTTTTACAAATATAAAGCGTTTTCTTTAATGACATGCATATCGTGTGCAAATATCGTAATGAAAAATACAGTTTAATATAATACGATAATATTTTAACAATCGCACTGTTATATATATTTTATTTTTATTTTAATTTTTCAAATTCTATCATCATCATCATCATAATCTTCATCCTTCTCGCAATTATTATTATTATTATTATTATTATTATTTATTCTGAAAACAGTAAATAAAGATAATAATAAAAATTATTTTTACAAAACATTGAATATACTATACTTTTTTTCAAATTTTTCGTAAAAAATGCATGCTCGGCAAACATTTAGGTATTATTTTACATTCAAAACTTCTGAATCATTAATCTTTAAATGCATAGAAAAATACTGAAAAAGACAGACATTTCGTGCACTTTGTTTATTTGTTCGAAAACTTAAAATTATGCAAAAATTCATTCGAAAATAGCTGCTGAAAAATAGTTTTCAATGAAATTTGAAATAAATGAAACGAAAACAGTCTGAAAAAGGAATATATGAATTATATCTCTTGCTTTTGTATATGATAGAATAAAAGATCGGCTTACGTTGCTGTATTTGTGCTTAGATTATTCAACTATGGTTTGACTTTCAAATATATTGCTTTGAATATGAAATTAGGTAAAAAGATACATTCTTAAAAATAACGATTTAAGTATTTAAAACCAAAGAAATTACTATATGAAGACGGTTAATTGTTCAAATTTATGAAGGGACAGTTTAAAATAATTTTTACTCAATGTTTACGTGCATTTTTTTTTTTTTTTTTTTTTTTTTTTAAGATTATAAAATATTGGTTGTTTTTATACTGCATATACTATTAAAGGAAAAACTAAATTTAAATATGTATAAATATTTTTTGTTTTTGTTTTTCTATTGAAATACAGAAATTTTATAAATCTAGTTTAATCTAGCGTAAAACGATACTTGATAAAATATTATTAATTGAATGAATTGTTTTTTAATCTACTATCGTCTGAAAAAGTTTATAACTTATATTAATAATATTGATGTCTATATATTAAATACTTTTAAGGAAATGTAATTGAAAAAAATCGGTTAGCTATGAAAATTTCATTTTCGCATAAACTAACTGAAAAGGATGAATAATTGTTTAATTTTATGTTTGATAGTTTAGACAAGATTTACTTAATGTTTACATGCTCTAGTTCTTTGATAATCTGGTATTACCTATCTATTATAACTAGATTATTCAAGTATTATTCACTTTTCAAGCAAAAATATTCAAATGCATTTATATTTATATAGTTTAATATAAATAATCAAACGATTAAAATTTACTTGATATACAAATACAAAAATATATTAGTCAAATTTAATATTTAGTGCATATTTATATTTTATTGTAGTTAAGATAGGATTTAATTTCAATTATTTGTCATTGACTTTTGGCAAGTTATTGATTTTTTTAACATTAATATTTTCAATGTCTTTACATGGCGTATTTTTTTCTTTTTTCTTTTTTTTTATTCAAATAAATTTTGAATAAAGTGTAATATTTGTGAGAAAACAATTTATTATTTTATTTCTTACAAATGCGTCTTGAATTATTTAAATTTAAATTAAATCAAAATTATGAATGGATTAAAATGTTGTATTTTTAATGTATTCATCATTTAGGTTTGAAACCTGTAGTTAGAATGATTTTTGTTCTACATAATCTGCAATGTACACTTTCTATTCATGACAAATGCATGCTTTACTTTTTATAGGCAAATGCTGAAACTTTATTAAATTATGTTAAACTTTTGTCCTACATTATCTTTAATACACATTATCTATCCATGGTAAGTGGACAAATCTTTCTAATGATAAATGTGGTCTAAGCAAGCATCCACCCACGTCTTACCAAATAGCCAAGAGCGGTACCCATTCTTCCAGAAGGCAGCTTCTTCTCACTTAGATCAATGGACATGCAAGAGTTTTATAAATACAAGATTACAAATATTAAATAACATCATAAAAATACTCACATTGCAATTTTTCACTATGAAAAAATTAAGCTTTTCTTCTTCTTCTTTTTTTTTTTACTTTCCGAACACTATAGTGAGGAAAGTATTGTAATCATGTCAAAAATCCGAATTCAAGATTTTGATGTTTCTTTACGTTTTGAGGTCCCCTGAGTCCGTTTTCACTATTTTTACGATGATGTATGTATGTGTGTGCGTATGTGTGTATATGTGTATGTGTGTATGTCTGTGAGTGAACACGCTAGCGTCTAAACGCTTTGTTCAATTAACCTGAAAGTTGGTACGCATATTGTAAGTCACCATAGTACGAACCCTATAGATTTTGGTGAATCTAGCACTTATAGTTTTTTTACAGGGACACAAAGAAAAATTCTTTATCATTATGGCCTATGGGAGCAAAACCTTAAAAGTGCGATAGCATCTAAACGCCTTATTCAATTGAGCAAAAAAATTATACACATATTATAGGTCACAAATACTCAATCTGTATAGATTTTGGAGAATCTAGCACTTATAGTTTTTTTACAGGGACACAAAGAATAATTCTTTATCATTATGCCTATGGGGCCAAATTTTTAAAAGTGTGATAGCGCCTAAACGCCTTATTAATCTGAGCAAAAAATTTGTACACATGTTATAGATCACAGTTGAACTAACTGTATAGACTTTGGTGAATCTAGCACTTACAGTTTTTTTACAGGGACACAAAGAAAAATTCTTTATCATTATGGCCTATGGGTCTAAATTTTTAAAAGTACGACAGCATCTAAACGCCTAATTGAATTGAGCTGAAAATTTATATGAGTATTATGAATCACTGTTGCACTAACTATAAGCACCCAGGTAAAAAAATCAGCAAAAAACCTTTAAAAAAAACCTTCAGGAAAACTGCAGGTATTTCGGACTATAGCCTACATGTTTTTTACAGGTAAAAAACCTGCACTTTTCCTGAAGGTAAAAAACCTGCAGTTTTTCTGAAGGTAGAAAACCTTCACTTTCCCTTTTATTTGTCCGAAATAACTGCAGTTTTCCTGAAGGTAAAAAACCTGCAGTTTTTCTGAAGGTAAAAAACCTTCACTTTTCCTTTTATTTGTCCGAAATAACTGTAGTTTTCCTGAAGGTAAAAAACCTGTAGTTTTCCTGAAAGTAAAAAACCTTCATTTTTCCTTTTATTTGTCCGAAATAACTGCAATTTTCCTGCAGGTAAAAAACCTGCAGTGTTTCTAAAATTAAAAAAAAAAAAAATGATTTTTACCCTTTAACCTGTCCTATATATCTGCAGTTTTCCTTAAATTTGTTCCCGAAATAAATTTTCTTACATATAAAAAAGATCTATGTAGTTTTCCTTTAGGTATAAAGTTTTTGTACCTAATCTGGGTTTGATTTTTAGTCCCCATTATAATATATGAAAAACAAAATATTTGCAAAATTTTATTTACTTTTATGTAAAAAAAAAAAAAAAAAAAAAAAGTTATAGGACCTTTAACGAACAATTTTACGTTTAATAATATCAATTATATTTCTTTAAATAAAGTATAGGCAGTCATATGAAATAGTCATAGTACTAAAATAAATGGAAATTTTTTGTGAAAAGGTTACATAATTTTGTGTACGATAGCTAAAGCTTAATAAAAAGGCAACACCTGCATGAAATATGTACGGAACTTTGAATAAATATCATAAAGCAGAATATTCACAACAATTGCTTTGTATCGAAAGAAAACAAGACTTTTTGTCAGGGAACAAAAAAGGCAGAATGGTGAGGTTCATTCTGCTTTGTTTGCAGCACTCATGTCTACTTTATTCCCTTGAGAAATTACCTTTTTTTTTTTTTTTTTTTTTTTTTTTGGCTTAAAACATTTGTTGCAAGCTCTTGCATGTTATGGTGTCAGGGATCGCGTTGGTGAGCTATAGCGCACCATTGATCCCAATTTGAATGAAAGAGATGCGGAATTTTAGAAATCGCGGGTCACGAGGACCTGTATTTTTTTCCCAAAAAATATCTTTTATTCTAAAACAATAAATTTTCTTTTATTTAATTCCGAGTCATCATTTCAAAGCAATTTATTTTCCTGGGCTATTTAGCTCTGAATTTAGAAGAATGGGAGAAAGATTCTTTTTACCTCCTTCAAAACCAAACGAATCACTGGTTGTATCCTTCTCTGTGGACTGCATCTGCTCCAGTCGAAAACAATGACGTCACTTTTCTCCCTTTTCTTGTGCATTCTGTCTGACGGAGCACATGCGAAATAACCCAAAACCAGCATCAACATAAAAAGATAATAGACTGGAGATGAAATGCCTTTTTTTTTTTGGGGGGGGGGGAGATTTGTTTGTTTATTTAGTTAGCAGAATCAATCTCATCAAAATTTGCAACATTATTAGCAAATGTTATTTCATGGAAAAAAAAAGTGCTCTTTTGAATAAATTGCAAAATACAATATAGTACCTACCACTTATCTAAAATTCCAAAATCCAGAATAATTTCATTTTTTTTCTTTCATGATTTTAAAAACATTTAGTGTTGAAAAACAAAACTTACTTCACTAAAAAAAAAAAAAAAAGAAAGAAAAAAAAAAATGTCAAAATGAACGAAGTCTTTTATAATGTTTTTCAATAATCAGAAAATAAAATCTTCTGCAACCAACTACATAAAAAATTCTCCGATTTTATTTGGCGGTCTATTTCAGGGTTTTTTTAATTTCTTGTTAAGACAGTCTTACTTTCTAAAAGCAAAGAAAAAATAAAAACTTTTCTTTTAGCGATTTGCTCTTATGATCCAGTTACCATTACATTTGGTGGCACCAACAACACAGCAACTAATAACCACGGTGCTGACGGTAAGGCAGTGAGCAACCAACCCATGTTGGCCGAGGCCAGTTTTTGAAATGAAATCTGTGTGAAAGCACATACAGCAACTGAAGATAATGCAAGAGAAGAGAAAATATGCTTCAAACTTCTGAAGATGAGGGAGGGTGGAAATTTCATTTCAATATTAAGAGGGGGTGGGGGACTGAAATGAAACAAACGGCCAGCATGTGTATAGGAGGGAGGTGAAGGAGAAGGCAGGACTGCAGATGCAAACTTTTGTTTGATAATCGACGCTTCCAGTACTGTTCTAGGCCCAATTCGACTTATTTTTCAATAAATTTTTCTTTCGTAAATAATATTTAGACGATGCAATAGACATTTTTCAATTAAATGTACATGTGTACATGCTAATATATGTGTAATATTGCAGTTATTTTTAATTTTCGGCTCTAGATTCAAAAGAAATAAAAATATTGGATTCAGGAACTTTTCAGAATTATTCAGGAGTTTTTTCAGAAACAAAAAACTACTACCACTAAAAAAAAAAACTTATGTATAAAAAATTTATACAAATTATTCTTGCATAATGGTAGTGTTAAAATGAATATTAAATAATGCATCTAAAATATTAGCTTTTATTTTTTATTAAAAAAAAAAAAAAAAAAAAAAAAAAAAACAGAAATTTCAGATTTTTTAGCTAACAACATGTGTAAAAAGGTAAGTTATTCTTTATATATACACTATTGTTACAGAGTTGTGTTTTATAGTTCAAGAAAATCAATTATGAAAAAAAAAATCTGGAAACTTTTAAAATCCTGAATATTTCCTGTGAAGGATGGATATGAAGGATGTCCTGGATAATGGATCCTATGCTTTTTTTTTTTTTATGTCTTTAATAAGAGACCTTTTTTTTTTTTTTTAAGATTATTAATTTTATTCCAAATCTATTTCTGTTGTTAAAATGATCATAGTTTTTACTTCTTTAAAACTTCTTTCAATTTCATTAAATAATTTTCTTTGCGCTGTTTATTAATTTTACTTAAGCCTTGGTTTTTAAGCACACAAAATGCGACCGTCAACGTATTCGGTGTTGAGATTTTTAATTTGTGCATGCTTCACGACGCTCTGTTCTGCGGTTCCAGCACCAGTGCTGATATCAAGGAGACTCTGTTTGGAGCGTCACAGCGTCGGAAACATTGATATTTTCTTCCGAGTTCTTAAAAAACAGGGCTTTAGTAATGCACTATTTTAACTATATAATCAAACTCAAGTTTAACAGATGTAAGTGCTGATTTCCCACTACAAAAAATAATTAAGTTAGAAAGTTATTTTCTTTTTAATGCAATGTTTCAAAATGTAAAACGGAATTGTGAAAAACTTTTCTGTGTTTGTGGAAAATATGAGCAGTTACTCCTTCCCCCCCCCTCCCCCCCCCCAAAAAAAAAATATACACATGTTTTTTCGAAAAAAATAAATAAAATAAATTATTGTGTATTAAGACATAAGAAATAGAGAATACTGAAATTTTTGATCATAAAAATATATTGTACTAGATTATATACAAACATTTTAAAACTATGCATCATATGTATATTTGATTTTTTTACTTAGATATATGTATATATTTATTTTAAAGGGTGAAAAGTGATATAAAGAAATTTTTATCATCTTCTTTCTTCCATTTCTTCATAGACTAAAATTCTCTCATTCACAGTTCCGTCATTTTATTTCTCCCATACAGTACCTGAAAAATAAAAGCAATTTTTTTATTAGCAGGATTTTGCTGTTGAAAACAACCCTCAGTGGCAGAAAGTTCTGTAGCTGTCTGTAACAGGCTTTTAAAATTTCATAATCTGTCTGCAAACTTTGCGTGTAGTCAGGAGTGAAAATGGCTTATACTCAAAAAGCCTGAAAGCTGATAGCAGCAATCTTGGGAGTGGGGGGAAGCTTAACAACAGTGGCGATCTTGTGCAACAATACACAAATACAATTTTACTACAGAACAATACAGTACACTCTCAAAAATCCGCACAGCTTAAAACGAAGTGTTTTGCGGATTTCTGAATTTTGCAGATTTTAGAGTAATTTCTTTTATTTACATCTTAGAACTCATTTGAGTAGCAAATCTTTAAGATACAATTTATATGTTATATATACAATGCTGAAATAAAGTGTATCTAATAAAAGTACAAGTATTTCATGCAATTTTAATTTAAAGAACAATTTTTATATATCACATTATACTGACAAATTATCTAGATTTTGAAAAGTCTGATCAATACTAGTTTAAGTAAGAATATTCATACATATTTATTTTCCTATAACCTGCAAAAAAGTCAGCAATTCTTGGTCAATCACATAAGTTTGTGCTATCAGGAAATTTGAGTATTTATCTTCATGAGAGAAAATCTTTCATGAAAACTGTCTTTCTCCTTTTCCTCTAAATTATTATCACTTATTTTTTAATAATTATGTATAATTACATTTATCATTTCCTCCTCTGCAATATGTTGAGTGATTGGTGATTCATCAGCACCAGTTAAAAACTGATTTGTCTCTTAATACAGCTGAATTTTTGCAATCCACTAATCAACAAATCAATTGTGACAATATTTGTTTACATTGCAAATGATATGCGGATTTTAGAGAATTGCGGATTTTAGGGTTGCGGATTTTTGAGAGTTCACTGTATAACATAAACAATTATACAAAAATAAGTTGAACTCATTCAATTAAATATTTTATAGCAATGTTTGATACAACACAATATAAATAATTTTAAATAATAAAAGTACTAGTTTTAGTTTTGATATAGAAATTTTTATACGTCTGAATAATGCTCAGAATATGAAGAAAATGGGAATGAACGTGAAAAATCCAGTATGTGTACGTTCCTGTAGAATCTCAGTAACAGGTAATAGGAGAAAAGAATACACACATAACGCTGCCTTTCAAGAGAGACCTAGGCTCCCTAGGTCGCTGTTGTTAAGCACTGTTTTATGTGTTCCTATCAAGGCACCTATAGGGGGCTATACAGTTCCTACCAGAGAGCATATAAGACGTCATACATCAGTAGTGCATTGTTGCGGGCAAAAAATGTCTGTACATTGCAGAAAAATTTTTGTTAAGACTGCAGACAAAGTCTGTCCAAAAGTTGCGGCCATTTTTTTTTAAATTAGTGCAGACAAAAACTGTCCGCAAGCTGTTTTTCTGTGTCCACGACTATGTCGCCGTGTCTCGGTGTTTCTGCCACTGGGAAACAACCACACTGATAATCTTAGATTATACACATAAGAGTAATCCTGCACAAAATCTTATTTTGCTTAGTCCTTAACACTATACAAAAAAAAAAAAAAAAAAAGCGTTTTCCCACCAAAAATCATTTCTATAAAAGACTGCCTTCTAAACCAATTTCGGGTCTTATCTTACCATATAAAAATAAAGACATTCATTTGAAAAATATCATGAAAATTTTTACTGTACATAAAGGCTTTTTTAACTTTCAATTTTTCTTTAACATTAAAGTTATTTTTTAAAGATATTTTACCGTTTTCGCTGAGAAACATACATTTATAATATATTTTTATCTGATGCGAAGTCGGACTTCACATACCTTCGAACAAACGCGATCTCTCACTTCTGGGCACGATCTATCTGTCATCGGTCTGTATATTCCAGTGGTCAACGGAAAAAATTATCGTTAGCCGCAGTTTCTCTGATGTTTTTGTTCACGCCGTTGCTCAAAACCTGCGTATTGAGGGTCTTTTCTGCGTATCCAAGAGTAGAAAATGACTGTTACGGAAACAATATAATAAAATAAAGAACCACAGAAATTATGTTAAAGTATTAAAATCGGCACCCAATTCCCGTATGCAGGATTTCAAATATTCTGCATATTTCGTATTTTGTGCTGAAGCTAAAATTTTTTGCTTAAAATCAGCATTTTATTATTTTGTCAACTTCGCACTAAAACTAATTTATTTAAAATGGAATCAGCGAACATAAAACAGACCTTTGACAAATGTTTTTTTATAATATTCGGACGAGGAAATTGCATATATTTCGGTAATGGGACGCAAAAATTATGGATATTTTGGTAAATATACGCCAAAAAAAGGTAGGAATTAGGAATCTTGCTGATTTTTTACTCAATATATATATTTAATATTTGTGATATCAATTTTTTGAAATAGCACAAATTTTGTCGATTATAGTTGCAAAAATAGTTGCCCATTTTTATTTAGAGAAACGAGAAACAATCGCTTATTTGAGCAGTTAGCCGTAATGAAGGTAAATTTTGTTAAGATGAAAATGATAAATTTTGACAATCCACCACAAGAATATTATATTTTTTTGTAGTGAATTGATGGCTTATTTGAGCACATAATTTACATGATTAAAAGTAAATTTTATCGAGGAAATGATCCCGTATTTAGTTACTTTCATATCTCATATTTCTGCAATTATGCATAAAAAAAAGTAATTTTATTATTAGGTATTATTATTATTTGTGAAATAATCGCACATTTTGGTATTAATTTTTTTGAAAAACATACAAAATTTAAAAATTAGCGGTAAAACTATAGTCTATATTAGCAATTAGTTGCTATTACAAAAATTTCAAAAAATCGGTAAAATGATTAATTCGATTTCGGAAAATTTGTTGAGTACATGAGTTATATTCTTTGCAAAAAAGCATGGATTTCATGAATTAATATAGAGATAAAGCCTATTTCAGCAAACAATTAGGATTAAAGTATCCTTATTAGGTAGCGGGGATATGATTACGTGTTTCAACTTTCAACAATCAGCCACAAAACATCGCAAATTTCAGAAATCACTTTTGAAAAGAGTGCAAATCTGATCGATTAATGCCGAAAAAATATCGTATTTTAGTAATTAGTTGCATTTAAACATAACGCTTTGACAGTTAATAGTGAAATGATCCCATATTTCAGGATTCAACGTTGGAAAAAGCATAAATTTCATTGATTATTGGCGAAATATTTGAGTATTTGTAGATTCAACATTATAAAGAACATGATTTTCATCAATCAGGGGCGAAATAATAGCAGGTTTCAACAATCGGCCGCAAAAATACCGTTAATTTCAAGAACAGCTTTAGGAGGAAAAAAAATCGCAAAATTTCATCAATTAACGGCAAAATAATAGCAGAATTTGGGAGTTCAGTTACTTGTGATTAAATGTAAGTTTTGACTATAAGAATTGACAGCGGGGAAAAAAATCCTGTATTTTTCGAAATCTACTGCAATTCTGTTTTGTATTTCGGTATTCAGTTTTGAGAAAAAAAGCTCAAATTTCATCACTTAGCTACGAAATATTTGTGTATTTGGGAATTTAATGTCAAAAACCGCAGAAATTGCATTGATTAGCGACGAAAAAAATTATGCATTTTGGCGATCGATCGAAAAAACATCGAGAATTTCGGGAATCAGTCTTAAAGAATTTTATCGATTAGTGACGAAATTATAGCACATTTAACAATTAGTTATGACTATAAATATAAATATTGCTAATTTCACATTTATTTTGCACATGCTGCGTAGTTTTTTTTTTTTTTTTTAAGTTTCAAAAAAACTAGGCACATTTTGTTTTAATATAATAATGTAGACTTAAAAAAAAATAATAATAATGATAATAATAATAACACTTTTATCTATCTGATCGAGCATATATCAGAAAGAGACAAATAGATACCTACTATTCTTTATAGAATTATGTGTAATATAATTGTTTATGGGAAACAATGCTTAAGGCATTTACGCATTACAGCCTGCACTAACTTTTAAAATATTTGTAGATTACCATTTAAAATTTTTTAAATAAACTTATCTCAAAAATAAATATTTTGAAATTATTTAAGTAAAAATTGTTGAATTGTAAATTAGAAATATTTTACTACAAATATTTTACTGGGCCCTAGTGATTTTAATTATAATTTTTATGAAATTTCAGCTCTTTTGGACAAATAGATTTTGAGATACATCTAAAAAACTATTGCCACCAGGAGACCAGGTTTAAGATTGAAAAATACCAAATTACTTCAAATTTAGTAGTCGGTGGTAAAATTTTCAATAGAACTTATAAAGTCAAAATTGTATGTTCGTTGAAAATATAAATTTTAACATTGTTGTATGTTTACATCTGTAAATGGCTGCTAAGCTTACAATTTTAATAAATAATTAAATTAAAATAGACATGACTCCAAGAAGGATGGTACCTGCAGTGTTTTTCCGTTAATTAGGTGATGAGATAGATGAGTGTTCTCTTTTTATTTGTATTTATTTTATTTTGATGACTGTACATTTTATAAACCGTTTAGTCAGTGGTGAAGAAAGTGCCCTTTCGTCTATCAATATGTGGCCTTTTACTCACAAAAAAAAATGCCCTTTTTTTTAAAAAAAATGTGAACACTAAAATTAATACATTACAAAAATAATATAAATGCTCAATAAACATAAAAAAGAAATATATATATAAAATAAAAGGTTTTATTACTTACCTGTTGTACAAAATAGTGAAAATGAAAGAAATTCTTGGAAAAAAAAATAATCCTGTGCAGAAACCAATGGTGTCATCAGAAAAAAAATTCAAAGGGGTGCACAACCTGAAAAAAAAAAAAAAAATTTGTTTTAATAAAATTCTGATAACATAGTTTAAAAGTGCTTATTAGAATTTAGCGGGGGGGGGGGGGGGCTTGTGAAAACTTCAAAATAAGTATGTACAGTAACCAAATTCACACCATTTCAAACACTACTGCAAAGCTTTTTTAATATATTCAACAGAAAAACTTAATTATATTAAACCAATAAATCACCATTTTACATAAAAAAAGCAACCATATCAATTACAAACGTATCTCCTACAGAAATTAACAAATAGCCTACTGTTGCCAAAATTAAAAAAGTAAAACCAAATGAAACATATCAAATAAACTGCTACTATACTAGTGTACATAGGTAGGTTGGATTTAACGTTGCACTAGTACTGTGATACAGGTAATTGCCGACAATCTGGAATTTTGTTTTGCAGCAATTAGTGATACGAACAGTCACAGTCAGCAGCAAAAGTATCCAAGCACTAGCAATAATTCTGTCTCAAAAAATTACACTTAATAATGCTTTGTTAAATAAATAATCCTTGTGAAGTCATGTTCTCAGTCAGTCTAAGAACAGGATTTGACAAGGATTTAATTAACAAATTAGTATTAATTGAAAATTTAAATTATCAATTAATATGATTTTCTTCAAGTCAGTTGATCGTGTGATTTTAATAAAAATAGTATTAACTATACTTTTTTGACATCGGAATTATTGGCTAGCGCTCGGATATTTTTACTGCCGATTGCACATCTGTATGCTTCGCGTACATGAAAAAAAAAAAAAAAAATCACTGGATGGATATCTCACTTCATATTGCACGAATCTTTAAAACGCACAAAAGTTTGTGTTGCAGCAATATGCACGTCTGTACGCTCCGTATAAATGGAAAAAAAATTCACTGGATACTTCACCTGCTTAATGCATGAATCTTTAAAATGCACGAAATTTCATTTTACAGCGATTAGTAATATGCATGTCTGTACGCTCCGCATACATGGGGAAAAAAAAAAAAAAAAAAAAAAAAAACCTCAATACTTTCCCACATTCTGCATGAATCTTTAAAATGCACAAGATTTCGTTTCGCAGCAATCAGTGATGTGTATATGAAAACCAAAAAAATAATCACTAAATAAGTCTCCCACAAACTCCATGAATCTTTAAAACGTACAAAATTTGATTTGGCAACTATCAGATACACATCTTTAAAATAGAGCTGTACCGAGTACTTGGTATATACTCGGTACTTGGCCTATCTGCCAAGTACTCAGCCAAATTTAGGCTATGTATTCGGTCAATACCAAGTAGTTGTGGGGATTTCACTAATTTTATGCATTATTGAAAGAAATGTGTTAATGAGAGATATTTATTTTATAACTAAACTAAAAAACTATGAAAATATAAATACAGAGTCATTATAATTAAAATTTTTGCTATAACAGCTTTCTGCAGTTAAAACGGGCTGTTACCAAACTTAGTGAAGACATTATTCATGATATGAGCTTTTAATTATAACTATCAAGTATGTAATATGCATTATTTTATAAAAACTTAGTACATAAAATTGTATCTATAAATCACACAAAAATAAAATATTTCAGAAAAAAAAAAAAAAAAAACCTCTATGTAATATTAACACAAAATTTTGGTTATACATTTGTGCAAATAAAAGTAAGAGACTTTCAAATCGGTAAGAAAAGATTAATTTTGAATTTTATACTATAAAATAACATAAAAAACTATCACCTATTCGGATACAGTCTACCGTTGAGCAAAAGGTGCATTTATTTAGTATTTTAAGAACAAAAGAAAAATCAATGTGAAAAGAGGAGGGGGCATTTAACCGAGTAAAGGCTTTTATGGCATTTTACGGTATATATAAATAAGGTAAATACACTAAAATGTTATTTAAAACTAATTTTTATAATCAAATCTGTTTTTTTTTTTTTGCCAATTATGGCCCAAAACCACCTATCATTTTACATTTCTATGATCTGAAGATTAATGAAACATAACCTTTAAAACACCATAGTAAGATTACCACATTTCAAACACTGATCATTCAACAACACATAAACATCGAGGGTACTAATATAGGCATCTTTATCAGTGATCAAAAACAAGACACCAAGCAGTATCGTAAAGCACATTCCATCCTTTTATTTCATGTATATTTTTTATTTTATGTATTAAAATCTAAAAATACCTACTCCTTAAGATTTTAACCATGACTATACTTTTTCATGCTCTGGATTTTTACATTAAATTTAGTGTATTTTATTGTTTGTGTCAGAAAAAGTTTATATTCTTTCTTCAATTCAATGCTTTGCACACATTTTTTTTTTTTATCAATAAATGCCTTTTTTACAATGGATAAAATTTTTTTATAATTAAAATTACTTTGATGTGTAAAACTGTAAGCATTTGCAACATTAATAGAATTTCTCAGATTCAAGTACAGTCTAAACACCTTTCAATGTTCATTAGAATTTCTAATCTGAGTCACATTAAGTTCATATTCAGAGTTCTGATATTATAATGTATGAATTATACTGAAAGGAATATTATTACAATTAGACAGTCTATATAATATAATGTGAACTCATAACTTAAACTTACAACTTGAGTTTATACACACACATTTACTGTATACCTGTATATTACTCATTTTATTTTTGAATATACTGAGAAGTAAATTTTAGTATATGCTCACAAAAGATCAACTTATTTTTTTCTACTTTATTTAATTTTTTACTCCTAATGCCAAATTCCCTCTTTTAAAGGAGTACTCAAAAAAAAAAAAAAAAAAAAAAAATCCTGGCAATGTCTCTGCATTTAATAAATAATAATACATTCTGTTTATTTGAAAGTTGTTAAGAAATAAATAAATTACATGATATTCAGTAAATAATTATATGAACAGCTTTAGTTGTTTTAAAATGAAGCTCATTTTTTAAACATTTCTAGCTTTGAACCTAATGAAGACAACAGTGTCATTATTTTTATTATCTTCTTGAAGTAAATGTGCCAGTAATGAGCATCCTTAAGGAATTTCTTTAAAATTATATTTTATTTATTTATTTGTATTATTAAGCAAAATTTAACCGATTTTATATCGTCATATTATTACTCATACAAATTCACCTCAATTCAAAAATTTTACATTAAGAATTTCTAGATATTTTTATTTACTATAATAATAAATTAAGTTGTAGTATAAATAATAACTATTTTCTAATTAGATTATTCTGTTCTTTAATATTTGTTCATAGGAGTTTGGTTATTATAAACATAACTTTAAATATTCCGCATGAAATCAAACTGCAACACTGATGAAAGAAACTGACGATTACACACTGATGAAACTTTATATTACATACTTGGAATAAAAAAAAAAAGAATAAATAATAAATGATTAAAAACAAATAATGAATATTAACTTAACTTGATAAATCAGAGCTAAAAGTAAATCCACGTAGTCAGTCACATTTCTTCCATGACGCCGGACGTCCATGTTGAATCTTGTAAATAAACAGCGTGTGTTGCCATACCTGTTTTTCGAAGGCTACAAACTATGCCACAGATATTCTTTGATAAATTAGAAAAAACAATAGCTTGATAGAATGATTGATATTTGTAAAACATTTAACATTCAACCAATATTAATAATAATCATAAAAAATGAACCATATTTTAAAATAAAGATTAATAATATACATATAATATTTTATATTAGAGTATTTTGAATGCTCGAAGCTTTTCAAATTAATTTGAAATCAATGCTTTCTTTTTAAGACATAAGAAATGGATTTCAGGATCCTCTTAGTTTGAAATAAATAAATGAATAAAAAAATTAAAAAAAAAAAAGAAAAAAAAAGATAATACATGATTTTTTTTTTTATAGGTAGATTTTGAAGAAAAATAATTTCATTGAAAAAATAAATAAATAAATAAATAAATAAATAAAATTGTCTTACGTGGGGTTCCGAGGACCACTGGGGGTGCATTCAAATTTTTAAAACACACTGATTATATAATATAGTAAGAAGTAAATATTTATATATATATATTGCAAAATAGGAATGTACAAACAATTTTGTGAATAAAAATGCACAAACTTTTCCAATAGAAAATAAGCATCAATTTTACACAAAATGTGTGCACAGTTTTTACAACTTAGAATCTACACTTTTTTGTATAAAAAGAAAAGAAAAAAGAAATGCAAGTAATTTCACAAAAAGTGCTTTTTTTTTTTTTTTTTTTTTTTTTTTCGAAGTATTCACAAATATTCAGTTTTAATGCAGAAATTGCTCATAATCTATATTTTTTTGCAAAAAAAGTGCAAACAATTTCTAGCTGGGCTTACATACACTAGAAATTATTTTTACAATGTCAGGCATCTTCTCTCTTTAATATAGAGCTGAATTCTGTAAAAAGATTCGATCCTATGAATATTACAATCTTCTGTAAAAAGATCTTCAAAAGCCTTTAAGTTACCTGCATGAAAGGCAGTTTTCATTTCCCTTCAAAATACCTGATATAATCTAACTAAAATCGTCTAAGTCATTGAAGGTAATTTGAAGGTGATAAACTTTCTGAAATAAACCTGTATGAAACCTTTAAAAAAACTTGATATTTCCTGAAGGAAACCTGCAGTTTTTATTTTTGTATGAAACCTTTAAAAAACCTGTATGAAACCTTTAAAAAATCTGAATATTTCCTGAAGGAAACCTGTATTTTTTATTTACCTTCAAAATACCTGTGGAAACCTTCAAGATACCTGCAAAGTATGCATTTTTTTAAAGGTTTTTTGCTGATTTTTTTACCTGGGCATTTTGGTGAATTTAGCATTTATAGGTTTTTACAGGGACACAACGAAAAATTCTTTATCATTATGATCTATGGGCTCAAAGTTCAGTAGCGTTAAATAAAACATCGTGTAATAGATGGAGAAAAATACTCAAACACTCTATTATGGTTTTCTCTCTTTTGTTTGTTTAACAACTCCTCTTTCTTTACTTTATCTACAAAACTGTTAATTACTCAATGTTCGGAAAGTCGAGTGGAGTCACTCCAGATTTTTTTTTTTTTTTTTTTTTTTTTTTTTAAATAATTCAACGCCTATTTTTAATCATGATTATTTGAAATATTCGGAAAGTTGGCAATTTTAACATACTGCTTAACCAAGTGCATGTTTATTTAAGTGTTGCCATTAAAATTTCTATTTCTATTTCTATTCGATAGAACGTCTGTCCACCGACTGATTCTGAATGGTCTAACATGGTTGACATGGTCTAACATGAGTCATGTGACATGAACAAACTATACGTTGGTTTTCTTAGTGATAGCTAACTTTCAATAGATTTCTATTATAACTATTTAAAGATGATATTTGGCGAAAGTTATAACCGCCAATGCTTTTGTTTATTTACATAATTTAATATATATATATATATATATATATATTGTTCTAAATCATTTGAGTTTTATTTTACTTCTTTTTAATTTAATCAAAATTTATCGGAGAAAATATTTCAAAATAGTGGAGAAATTATTTTTATTGTTGAATTTAGATCTTTTCAGAGAATATTAAACTAGTTTATCTACAGTTCAGGAACCTTTAATGTTCCATTTACAATACTGATAAATGGATATTTTTAACCTTTTCCAACTATCCTAAAAGGTTTTAATAAAACTTCGGTCGATTGCCGTGATTAATACTGTTGATAATTTGCAAAAAAAAAAAAAAAAAAAAAATCTTAAATGACAAAATAGCGATAAAGACTTAATATAACATTTTTTTTTTTTTTTTTTTTTTTTAACCCTGGTTTATATCACAGGGTTTATGTTAAACCACAGAGAGCTAATCCTTTATTCATTGAAACAGCCATCGTTATCTTCCTGGGTATAACATAATGCAAAGAAATAATTTATTTATTTTTATTTACTTTTTTCTCTCGTAAATCCTTGTGGCTTTCGGTACTAAATGACCGAAATTAATTGACCAATTAATGAGTTGAAAGCAAAACAAACCAATGCTTAAGCAAGAAATAAAGCCTATGGGGATTATTGAGTCATTTCTAAAACCTTCACTAGTCTCTTTATGAAGTTCATAAAAATATAATCCCCTCCCCCTCCCCCCCCCCCCAACTTTTTTTTTTTCAAAACAAATTTCTTTAAGTTTGTAATAATGCATTTTTCATTGAAAATTAAATTAAATTAATTTAAAAAAAATGAATGTCTATGTGTGTGTCTATTGGAAAAACACATCCAAAATTAATCTGTGTAACAATCCATTTCCAACAGATGAAAAAAAAATACATATATGCAAATAACATGTCTCGTACGACACAACGAAAATTAATATAAAGAAACTCTTTACGAAATATAAGTAAATGGATTATTAATTATAATACCTCAAAAAATCACTTTGTAATAATGATTTTACCCTACCAATGATGTATATACCCGAAAATCATTCTTCTAGTATAAAATTATGGAATTAAATATGGAAATCGTTCATATATATATATATATATATACATATATATTTAATGGTTTTAGATTCATGCTAGGCAAAACAGAAATAAAAAAGAACTTAAAAAAAAAAAAAAAAACATTCAAGATATACTATTATTTTCATACAGTTCACATTCGTCATTCAAAATCTTTAAAAAGTCTTTATAAAAATAAAGACTTGTTATCTTCGTTATTATGCACGTATTAAAATTAAATTTACTTTATATTGAAATGTTTTGTACATACCAAATAATGATTACATATTTTAACATATTTAAATTATTTATTTGTCGTTGTAAAAGAAATATTTTCGAAGAATTTATTTGATAAGATATGTATAATCACAAATGGAATTAATTAGATTTCTACAGTTACCAGCGAAATATTCGACTATGTGTCCATGTTTAATCCATTTTATGTAGTTATATTATACTTACTACAAATGACTAGATATAAAATCAAAATACATATTTTTGTAAGGTTTCATATTATTTAAAAAAAGGTATTTATTTATTAAAAATCTCTGTCTTCTAAATGTAAACATATGGTTAAACTAGTACTGTTTTCTACGTTTAATATTTACAATAAATTTATCTATATATATAAAAGAGCAGAGTCTGTGTGTCTGTGTGTCTGTGTGTCCGCTATAGAATCCTAGGCCGTTTCACCGAGCGGGACCAAATTTGGCACGGTTAATGTTTACGACCCGAGAAAGACAACGCCGCAAGCGATTTTACAAAATTCGCCCCCCACGGGGGGGAGGGGGGGCAAAACGTAATTTCACAAAATCCTTCCTATCTCAAACAAAAAAACAGATATCCGTAAAATTTTTGCTTTAAAATATAGCTAATACAAATGTCTAAAAATCGGTTTCTGGAATTTTTGAAATTCGGTCCCCAAGGAGGGCGGGGGGGGGAGGGGCAAAACGTGATTTCACATGCGTAAGGGGGGGCTATGGGGCAAAAACAAATAGAAATACAGTTAGGCCGTTCAAAATTGGTACAGATAGGTTTAAGAGGCCTGTAAGTCGAATGGGGATATTTTCGATTGTGTAAATTTATTAGGAGGGGTGAGAAGGGGGGGGAGAAGAGGGGGGGGAGGGGGGGGCAAAAAAAATAAAAATAGTGTCAGATCGTTTAAAATTGGTACATAGAGGTTTCCGATACTTACAAATCGATTGCGGATTTTTTTGAATTTGTAAAATTATTAGGAGGGGCGGGTAGGGGGGTGGGGCAGTAAGGGGGGGGCTATGGGGCAAAAACAAATAGAAATACAATTAGGCCGTTCAAAATTGGTACAGACAGGTTTAACAGGCCTGCAAGTCAAATGGGGATATTTTCGATTGTGTAAAGTTTTAGGAGGGGCGAGAAGGGGGGAGGTGAGGGGGGGGGGAAATAAAAATAGTGTCAGATCGTTGAAAATTGGTACATAGAGGTTTCCGATACTTACAAATCGATTGCGGATGATTTTGAATTTGTAAAATTATTAGGAGGGGCGGGTAGGGGGGTGGGGCGGTAAGGGGGGGGCAATGGGGCAAAAACAAATAGAAATACAGTTAGGCCGTTTAAAATTGGTAGAGATAGCTTTAAGAGGCCTGCAAGTCGAATGGGGATATTTTCGATTGTGTAAAGTCATTAGGAGGGGCGAGTAGGGGGGGAGGGGAGGGGGGGGGCAAAAAAATAAAAATAGTGTCAGATCGTTCAAAATTGGTACATAGAGTTTTTCGATACTTACAAATCGATTGCGGATATTTTAGAATTTGTAAAATTATTAAGAGGGGCGTGTAAGGGGGTGGGGCAGTAAGGGGGGGGGCAATGGGGCAAAAACAAATAGAAATACTGTTAGGCCGTTCAACATTGGTACAGATAGGTTTAAGAGGCCTGCAAGTCAAATGGGGATATTTTCGATTGTGTAAAGTTATTAGGAGGAGCGAGAAGGGGGGAGGGGAGGGGGGGGCAAAAAAATAAAAATAGTGTCAGATCGTTGAAAATTGGTACATAGAGGTTTCCGATACTTACAAATCGATTGCGGATGATTTTGAATTTGTAAAATTATTAGGAGGGGCGGTAAGGGGGGGCTATGGGGCAAAAACAAATAGAAATACAGTTAGGACGTTCAAAATTGGTACAGATAGGTTTAAGAAGTCTGCAAGTCGAATGGGGATATTTTCGATTGTGTAAAGTTATTAGGAGGGGCGAGTAGGGGGGAGGGGAGGGGGGGGGGCAAAAAAATTAAAATAGTGTCAGATCGTTCAAAATTGGTATATAGAGGTTTTCGATACTTACAAATCGATTGCGGATATATTGGAATTTGTAAAATTATTAGGGCGCTCATATATATGCATTCGCGCGTGCGCATCGCGCACGGGTCTACGCTGCCGAAGGCAGTGGGGACCCGGTGCGACATTTTTCCTGATCAGAGTTTTTTTTTCATTTTTTTTTTTTTCACATGATAAAAATTAACGCAATTTTGAGAATTCATTAATTATAATGATTCATTTGTAAAATAGTGACCAGCGAAGCGGGCGTAGCCTGCTAGTACTTTATAAAACATAAGTAAAACAAATATATTTTCTTCAAATGTTTAGTCCTGGTAAACAAACATTTTTAAATATTGAAAGAATATTATACAATCGCATTAAATAATCGTCATTATACAGGAAAATATATATATATACAGTCGGTAACAAAAGTGTCCGAACACCAGCGAAAATTCCTATGTAAAAAAAGTACACTTCATACGGTTTTGTTAAATAAATCCTTGTTGAATCATGTTCTTAGTCAGTGTAAGAACATGATTCGATAAGGATTTATTTAACAGAACCGTATGAAGTGTACTTTTTTTACATAGGAATTTTCGCTAATGTTCGTACACTTTTGTTACCGACTGTATATAAATAAACCTTTTTTTATTCTGGGTGAATTAATTTTTCAAAATTTTGGAATATAAGATATTCTTTCAGCAGAACTTAATTGAAATAATTTTAAAATGTTCTGTAACATTTTTATGAATACAGTCTAAATCAGGGATCGCAAAACTGTGGGTCATGAACCACTCGTGATCCGCGACAAAGTTTTGGTGATCCGCAGAAAAAATCTCAACATTATTTGTATTTTTTAATTGATAAAATATGTAAAACACAGTACTTCACACGTTAAAATCTAAGTCAAAAGACTTAGTTTAAAAGTTTACAATATAAATGATAAAAAGAACATCACGACGTTTCATCCAAGCATTGCTGCCCGTGGACATCTTCAGGTTTAGTTCTCTTACTGTTACGTCTTGATACTTTAATATGTGTAGAATGGGTTGCCATACTTCCGCCAATTCTCTAAAATGTGTATAATTGATGGCGCGTTTATCGTATTTTATTATCTGTATTTTTTTCCCTGTATTTCAAGTTTAATCTGACTGGAAGGGGTTGCTATTATTTCAGCTTGATTCCATAAAGGTTTTGCATTTTTATTTTCTAATGTGTAATCGCAAAAGGCTGTGTTACGGAACGTGGATCGTAAAGAATATTGGTGTTCGGAAATGCGTTTTTTTAAACTTCATTTTGTTTTCCCTATGTAATAGACGGTGTTATTCTCAATTTCAATAGGTATTTTATAGACGCCTTTTTGGGGAGGGTTAATCTGATGTTTAATTTTTAACAAACTTTGTAAATTTTGTGTTTTAAATGCTTAATTGTAATTGTAGCTCTTTAATATATATCTGATTGGGATAAATTGTTTATGAAAATCTACTGAACCGATGTATTTATAGTTGTCTTTTTTAATTCTAGTTTGATTTAAGATAATTTTTACTTGATTATGCATTTTATTGAAAATTGATAAGTTATAACCACTTTCAAACATAGTGCGTTTGATGTATTTTAAATCTTTTTGAATAAGAAATTGAAAAGTATTATGTGTGTAAGCGCATTTAATTAATGGAATTATAGCGTTTCTTTTATATTGTAAAAGGGTATTTGAATTAGCAGGGTGTGTGTTAGCATTATGTGTTTTATATATTTTATTAATTTAATCTATACACGTGTAAAAACAAATACTCATCAAGTATTTTTTAATGTTTTATTAGAAATCATACTGATGTTAATGAATATCTTACGATTTTTTTTTTTTTTTTTTTTTTTTTTTTTTTTTTTATTCTCTTCAAAATTTCCTGGGTAAGAATGATGATAAATGTAATATTCAAAAAAAAATATATATATTTGAGTTATAAGTAACAGACACACAATTATTTGCTTTAAATTTCTGATTTTCTTTTGTTATTTAGCTACACCTTGTTCTAAATTTATCACGATATTCGAATACTTAAATTTTGTTTAATTTCACGTCAAAAATATAATACCTCATTCAAATTTTATATTCCAAATTTATATTCTTATTAATATAATATGCATATTACGGGATTTAGCAAATATAGGTTTATTTATGTAATTAGGAATTTATTGCTGTAAATATTTCGTTTGATTTTATTATAGTATGAGAGCAATAAAAAGTTATTAACTTTCTTCTCCTATATATATATTGCTATATTGAAACACCTTTAATGGATTGTTCGTATGGTTGCATAATTATGTACTTTTTTCTTATAATAAAATAAGCATTTATAATGTTTTAATAATTATTAGGGTTATTTATATATATACATATAAATGAACATTTTCTGATTGTAATTCTAGAAATATTTTTAAGCTTTTCAATCAGTAATATTAGTGGTCCACGACATTTTAAATTATGAATTTTGTGATCCGTGGTATTTTAAATTTTGAATTTAATGGTACATGAAGTCGAAGGCTGGCGACCACTGGTCTCAATTACTCTCAAAGTACGCGGAAACAAAAGAACGTGATATAACAAGCTCTAGAATCTCCTGATTTATGTGATAAATTAGATAGTGGCTTTTTTTTTATAGAACATCTTACTTTCTTTAAATGCAAAAATACACTGCAAATGAAACATTAGCTGTGTTCTGTGACTAGCGTTAAATGATAATTGACAAAAAAAAAATAATAATAATATTAAATGAGGTGTTGGTATAGGGATTATATGCCAATTGTTTGCATTAGGGAACTACATAAGGCTGGAGTGCATCCATGGTGTCTTTTTGAAGAATACCTATCCATATTCATGCGTGTTTCAAATATAAATTATAAAAATGTACAATATTAGGAAACAATATAACAATGTAATGAATGGAAACGAAGAAACAAATGTAATGAATTAATGTAAATGAATACTCTAATCCTGCATAAGCATGAACTTTTTTAAAATTTCTTATGGAAAAATGATATTATGATAAAAAAAAATTCTTATGGATTTTTATTCACTAAATCCGTAAAAAAAAAAAAAAAAAAAAGAGAGAGAGAGAGAGAAATGTTTCATCTATTTATTTTCAAGACACATATTTTTAGTTTAATTTTGTTTGGAAACAGAATATCTCTAGAAAAATTTTAATTATTGTTTACAAAAACCATATTAAACAATAATAATAATAATAATAATAATTATTATTATTATTTTTATTTTTACTTTAAAGCAATACTTAACGTCGGTATAAAAATATGTACAGATTATTAAATATACTGTGAAATAATAGTTTATTTGAATATGAAAAAGAATATGATTAGTTTAATTCAAATAAATTATTCATTATTTGCCTGCAAACTCTTATCACTTTACTGGGGGGAGGGGGGAGTGATTGTGTGGAGGGCAGATATGAAATTTTACTTTTGGAATCAACTTCCACGAAAACAAAGTTAAAAAAAATATATGTATGATATTTCTTCCTCAAAATCCTGTATATTCATAATTAAGAGTTTCTGGTAATGATGATGATTTTTGATTGTATGTTAAGTCCATGGTGTATTAAGTTCAATGCACATATTAATAAATTAAATTAAAATATGTGCAATTTTTTGCATTACAAACTTCCTTAAAGTGTGAAACACTATAACTTTTACTCATCCAAAATTTGTATCGTTTAAAGAAGAATTTAGTTACTATTTTACTTAAAAATTCCTTTAATTTGCATGTACGTGAATGTTCTTATTATGTTTTTTAATCAATTTAAAATTAAATTTCTCTTCAGTCCCCTCTAATAAGTTTCTTAATCTAATAATTTAACACTAAATTAATACAACAATATTAAATTAATAGAATAATATTATATTTCGCGCACGATATTTTGTGTCAACTATACAAAGGATAAATGCATTTCATTCTGAAAGATATTATTTTGAAAAATTTCGGAATATAAAAAAATATTTCTTAGAGTAGAAGGACTTCTTTAATGAAACACCTTCTAAAATACTTTCGCTAAAACGTTTTAAGAATATTGGCTGAGTGTTTCTTCGAAATCACACAACCATAAATTTACTTGATAAAACAACAGACATGATCAAGACTTTTAGTTAATAAATCATGCAGTATACTCTTAAAAAAAAAAACATTTTTTTTTCAAAGGGAGAAATATACTGCAAATAAAACAAAAATAATGTCGTTTGATTAAAAGAATTATAATGATTAGTACATATTTTTTTATTAAATTATCAAGGTATATACAATACGGTATATACAATACTTTAAATATTGTAGTGTATTACTATTAAAAGAAAGGTTATTATAGGATAATGGCAATTATTTCTTCCATGTTTATTCAACGTTATGAAGATACTATATTAGATTTAATACTATATTTAGATTTCATACTATATTAAATTTAGGAATAAAGTAGAAGTTTCAGAAAATATGTGAGTTGTATATTCTTCAATGGTATTATTATATATATTTTTTTACATGTTTAAATGTGTATTTTTTCAGTTATTTTGTAATTGATTATTAAAGTTTTTTGTACCTTTTTTCATTCTGAAATGCATTTTTATTCATGAGTGAAGTTTCGTTTCATTGGAGTTTTTGAGGAGGAGGATTTTTTTTTTTTTTTTTGCCAAATGTAGGTAACTTTTGAAACACAGCTTTTTGACTTTGTAAAAATAGTTTTTAGTCAACTTGCCTATGTTTAGATGCTTGTGCGTAGTTAGTGAATGTAACATCCAAACCTGTAGATTTTCAGAGAAAATAATAGCTTCCAAATACCTAAAGGTCAGTGGGGGACGAAATTAGGGCACTTTACTTTACTTTTGAATCTTTTTTAGAGATATTTTCAAAATTTTATAAATGTAATATATATATATATATATATATATATATATATATATATATATATTTCTGACGATAGTCTTAAAAAGTTTAATTACAATATATATATATATTTCATCTGATTGTTTTCCTAATTAATATTCTTTTCTTTAAAAAATCCAACAAGACGCTTTAAGTTTTCGAAGAATTTTCAAAAAACATGAACTTGTTTTATTCCGAATATGTTTATTTATCAGAACTTTGAGATATAAAAAATGACTTCCTAAATTTTAAAAACACTTTTTTAAACTGAGTTTTAAAATATTCTCGCAGAATAATTTTTGACATTGGCTGAATATCTATTCCAAAGCACACAAACATAAATTTGTTTGATAAAACCGCAGCCAGAATCTCCTGCTCTAAATAATAAATCATGTATTACACTCTTCTGAAATACGCACATTCTTGAAATAGGAGAAATACTGTAAACAGAACAAAACGTATTATGTCATATGTTTAAAAAAAATTATTAATACATAAATGTATAAAGCACGTAACATTATATACAGTAATTGAAAGAATTTAATGCATTATAACTATTAAATTGGTTATTCTAAAAACATGGTGACATCTTATCGTCCGTTTTTTCAACGATATGTTAAAGTATTATACTTAATACAAAAATTTCGAAATAAAATCTATTTTTTTTTAAATAATGAAAAAAGAGATTTCTAGTGGTATTAATATCATTTTTTCCCCTAAAATTTGTATCTTGAAACTGATAATGTGAATATTATGGTAATATGAAATATTTTTAAGAGACGTTTTCTAACTATTGTGATCATGATAAAATTGTTCTACTTGATTTTTAGCTTACAACAAACTTATAAATACAAAATGTGATTATTTTACATCTAAATTTTACATAGCTAATAATAATAATAATAATAATAAAATCTGATCTAGGTACCAAATCACTTCCTTAAACATCCATTGAAATATATATGCTTTTACGAAAACTATGATATTGTTATTTGAGGTACGTGATTCGTAAATAATCAGGAAAGTCAAGGTCCATACATATTCCAGATAACATATAACGAAACTATATTCGGGCCCCAAATACCACGGTAGTAGGATTTTATACACTACAGAGCACAAATATCGCTTGTTTAGGAATAGTATTTCACAACACATACAGAATTTCTCATGGCACTTATACACGGCACTTATACACGCACAGTTTAGATTTTAGTGGAATTGACTGGAGTGTAGGTGGATTACTTATGTATTCTTTGGCGAAAATTAGTGGCGAGATATGATACATTACCCCAGCCCCACAAAACAAAAATATCTTCGCTTAAATTGAGAAAAGGCTTGCTGCATCTGGCAACCCAGAACTACTATTTTTCAAAAAATTCGGTCGCTAATATCAAGAAGCTGCCAACTTGGTCGCCAACGCTGATACTGGCCTTGGTGACGAACTTGTCGAGATTGAATTGGTTCTTTATCGTTAAACTGATTATTCGTCGTTACGTTGAATTTCGCTATTCAGCGACCAAATCTTGGCGAAAAACAGTTTAGGTTTCTTAAAAATTTGAAGTTTATTCAATTGTTACCCAGTTTATGAATTTTCGGAAGTAATCTATCATTTATTTTCTGAACTATTTTCTTTCAAAGTTATTTCCTCTTAAAACTAATTCCATATTAATGAGACTATAAGACTGCAAGTATCGATACTATTTAATGTCTACTAGAACCTGCCTAAATTCTTCAGCTACTTCTACTTGTATTTAAATTTTAAAACGTCTCCAGACACCATAAAATTAAAGTCAGCACAACTGGTTTCTAAAGGACGTGACCTTTCTTCATCAGGTGCAAAAAACACGTGCTACTGCCTAATATAATTGCGATTTATCTTATATTCGTCAAACAAAAAGAAATCGTGAATGCCCTTTACGTGAACAATCTCGGTATGTTATTATTCAAGAAACATCTAAATCTTCTTTTGCGAAGCACAGTTGCAAATTTGATCATAGTTTTAATTTTAAGAATGCCAAAATTATCTTTCGTGCCAAAGGCGTTTCAGAACTAGATTTTTTGAAAAATTTAGCTATTTACCTTAATTGTGATAAAATTTTCAATGGAAAATCTGATTCCACTTTGCTGTCTACAGCCTGGAAAAATAGGTTTAATACAATTAAATAATTTCCTTCATTATGTTAATAAAATAATAAATTTAGTTATAATAAAATAAAACAAATAAATATATAAATATAATAATAATTAATTACAAATTTATATTTCCCTCCCTCCTTTTTTGTGTGTGTTTGTCTCTTTTGTCCCTCTTTCTCTCTCTCTCTCTCTCTCTCTCTCTCTCTCTATATATATATATATATATATATATATATATATATATATATATATATATACATGTATATATATATATATATATATATATATATATATATATATAGTGTGTTTGTGTGTTACTCTCTGATTGGTCTTGCATGATGATTCCTATTAGTTGGTTGTGTTGCTCCTCCCCATCTAGATTTTGCCTTGCTTTCAGTCTTACTTTTGCATCCAAGGTAGCACGCGTTTTTTGCACCTGATGAAGAAAGGGCATGTCATTTTAAAACCGGTTGTGCTGACTTTATTTTTATGGCATGTGAGGAAGTTTTAAACTTTAAATATTGAATATACACCAGAGTATTATTTACTTTTGTACTTCTGCTTCTATTATATCAAAGGACAAACAAATAATAGCTGTATTTATCCACAAAAATGGACGAAAAGTTCTGCGTCTTAGCAACAAATTAATTAATTTGACACCTAAATTTGACACCTACAAAGGGCTATCGAATTTTGTAAGCTCTAATTTCTGTAGAAGCCAAGTTCTGAACACTCAAGAAAATTCTATAAATCAGTGAGAAAAATCCGATTAATTTACTTTCAAATTATATTTCGAATTTAACGGTCGTTTTTAAAAGGGTCTTTTTTAAAAGGATAATCATTATTCCTGAATGAACAACATTTCTGCTCTGTGGTGAATTAAACGCCGTTTATGGGACTTTTGTGGCACAATAACAGTTTTTTTTTTGTCAGTTTTTAAAATATTAATTAAAAAGAACGTTCATCGACTAGAACCTCCCTATATCTTTCCGAATAACATTCATCTCACAAGAATTTTTAAAAATTTCTTATTATAAACATTATTGACTCTATACATAGCTTATGTGCAAATCACTATGACATTATGTCATAAATAATAGCCAAAAATTGTGAATTTTCGGCAATTATGAATAAATATTTTGTAGATATCTCCAAAATGGAAATTAATCGAAATACCAAAAACAACTAGATGCACACTTGGATATCATTAAAAACCTACATATGAAATTGCAACGTTTTACGTCTATCAAATTTTTGAGTTATGCGAGCTATATACACATAGTACATACAGCAATCACGAAAAACCTCATAAAATTATAAACATCTCTAAAATAGGAGCTAAAATAAATAAATAAATAAATAAATGACATAATTTATTTAAACAAAATATGCTTAGAGATAAATATGTTTTATTCTGAACGTATTTATATAGCAGAATTCCCGAATATAAAAGTACCACTTAGACTTCAAAATAAGTTTATTGAAATAAGCCTTAAAATATTCTCACTAAAATGTTTTAAGAATATTGGCTGAGTGTTTCTTTCAAAACACACAACCATAAATTTACTTGATAAAATAACAGCCAGAATCTCCTGCTTTAGGTAATAAATCATGCAGCACCCTTTTCAGGAGCACACACTTTCTTGAAAAGAGGAAATACACAGTAAAAGAAAGAAAAAATATATCCTAAGATTGAATTGTCAAATATCATAAGCGTAAGAACAACTCTGAAAGTTTTCTACAAATTAAAAAAGACACATTCGTCTTTTAAGTTATTACAGCTTAATTGCCTTCCATGCTTGTTTTGAGTAAATTTATAATTCAACATTTAATTTCAATTGGTTTGTTCAGTGGATTCTTAGGCGTTTTTTTTTTTTTTTTTTTTTTTCTGTAGATGTTTAAGGAAACGTGATGCCAATATATATATATACAAACATATATATATATATATATATATATATATATATATAATTCTTGTACAATGCCTATATATTAAAAAAACCTAAGAAAAGATATTACTTTATGTAAAATTAATCTTAACACTTTACTTAATAATAATAGATAATTTAATGAATATATAGAACTATCAAATATATGTGATTGGTTGGTTGATCGGGATAACGTCGCACTTGTACTGCGCTATGGGTATGGGATACCAGTACCATTCAAATATATGTGATACCAGTAGAAATGAATAAGATATCTTAATATATATAAATCTCGTGTCACAATGTTTGTCCTCAATGGACTCCTAAACCACTTAACCGATTATAATAAAATTCGCACACCATGTGCAGTTCGATCCAACTTGAGAGATAGGATAGTTTAAATCTCAAATTATAGTCGCAATTTTAATTTATTGCTAATTATTTGTCTGTTATTATTTGACAGTCACAATTATCTGTTAACTCCAAATGATTCTAACAGATGTCGATACCTTTCGACTGGGTTGAGTAAGTAATCAATAGATGGCGCTGCTATGGTAAATCTACGAACGTGTCATATAAGCTACATTTTAACAGCATAATTACCACGTGTTGTTGACGCTATAAAATTCTCCTCAAAATATTTACAGTCTTTATTTGTAACAGATTACTTTCAACTTTCATATTTCCTTTCAAAAATGAAACGGGGAAAGTAGAGCGTGGAGCAATTACTCTGTTTCATATGAAAATGAAAGCTGAAATATATTTGGTGCTGCCATCTACACAAAGAATCTTCAACTTTTTAACCTATTAATAAATTTCGTATAATTCAATTATTTCCACTTTTTAAATTTTTGGTGTTAGCGTAGCCGGCCACGTGTTACTTAGACTGAAGTGTAAATTGAATTCATATTATAATGAAGATAATACAGTGAAATTAATCCTGTTTTTTACTTATTTGTGCTTCATTGATCAAAACTTTATAATTTAATTTGAATATATGTATGTAAGTATTATCACATAATTATAAAATTTAATTAAAATGTCAATGCAAAATGATACACAATTTCCTACACTTTTTCAATAGTTGTACAAATATTTTTTTTTTTTTATTGTTTTTATTTAACCTCTATTAAAAAATATTTAGCACTTATTATTTCAATGTGCTATGATAACAAGTTTTCAGATTTTTTTTCTTATATTTAAACGATTAAATTAGTATTTCAATTCTTATTGAAATCTGTATATATATATATAAATTACGTGTCACGATGTTTGTCCGGGGTAAACTCCTAAACTAAGGAACCGATTTTAATGAAATTTTGCACACTGTGTGCAGTTTGGTCCAACTTGAGAGATAGGATAGTTTTTATCTCAATTTATTGTCACAATATTGTTTTATTGCAATTATTTGTTAATTATAGACCTTTATTAAAGTTGCTCCAAAACATCTGTGAGTTCCATTAATTTAATTGTTGCCAAAAAAAAAAAAAAAAAAATACGAGTTAATTTTCTTTCGACATAAAAATAAATACATTTAATCAAACGTGAACGTTAAAAAATTATAAAAAGTTAAATTATGCATCTCACGAAAATTGACGTCATAATCAATTTAAAGATTTTATACACATTGATAAAGTGCTAATGTAGTTCTATCATAGATATAGTAATATATATAGGTCTCTCATCCCCATGTTATCGTACAAAGATTTTTGATGCTGAAAAAATAAATAAATAAAAGCTTTAGAAGCAGCCATTAAGTGGAATTGAAAAAAAAAAAAGGAAAAGAAAGAAAGAAATATGAATTTGAAACTGTATCTGGAGTCTTCCATTCCCCTCTAGCAAATAAATTATTCATAAATTTTATTTGCTAAAATATTAGTATGTATTCCCGTGTGTATTCACTCGGGGAAAGACGGCCATATTTTGGTAAAAACGTCGTCTTTTCTCAAATGAAAAGGAATAACTTTTTTCTCCCCAATGATCACTCTATTCTATATATGCTATACTATATCTATGAGTTCTATACGCAAGCGAAGTGTGACTCACTGACCGTCTGTGCAGCCAAGAAAAAGATTTCCTATGTTAATTGCCCACTGGATTTTTTGTAAGAAATTATTAAAAATCGAGGAAATTTATTTCCCGATTTTAATCCTTATATTTGGGTATGGATATGTATTAGTTATCGCGGGTGTTAGATTGAATTATTTTGCCGTCAAATTGACAAAATTTTAATTTTAAATTTCAAAACTCTGTCGCCCTTGCCTTTTTTTTATTATTATTATTATTATTTGGCGATCAAAAGCGTATCACGAAAATATACATGCCAGATGTATGCATTGTACGAAATGTAATATGTATTATTCATTTTATGTATGTATGACATGTAATATGTATTGTACGAAATATTGTTTCATATTAT